>OV050031.1:139975518-140575518 GCA_920105625.2 Clusia tigrina
TATATATATATATTCTATATATATATATATATCTATATATATATATCTATATATATATATATATATCTATATATATATATCTATATATATATATATATCTATATATATATATATCTATATATATATATATCTATATATATATATATCTATATATATATATCTATATATATATATATATCTATATATATATATCTATATATATATATCTATATATATATATCTATATATATATATCTATATATATATATCTATATATATATATATCTATATATATATATCTATATATATATATCTATATATATATATCTATATATATATATCTATATATATATATATATATATATATATATCTATATATATATATCTATATATATATATATTCGCTTCAATCTTCTTGGAGTTGCACCCTCCGTGTCTGCTGCACTACGCAGTTCCAGGTTTTGATGGCCTCTCAGTCGGTGTATATGTTTGGTGCTGCATTTTGTGATTGTGTCCGTGATGGTTTCAATGTGTAGCTCACGGTGTATAACCTCGTTCGGGATATACCATTCAGCATTTGTAATTGTTCGTAGTATTCTTGAATGCATTCGTTGTATTAAATTTAAGTTTGATATGCTAGCTGTGCCCCATATCTCGATTCCATATTTCCAGATAGGTGCTATTATTGTCTTGTATATTATTAGTTTGTTGTAAAGAGATAGTCTAGATGCTCGTCCAAGTAGCCAGCTTAATTATCGGTACTTATTTTTTGCATCGTTTCGCTTGGTAATGATGTGCTGCTTCCAAGTCAATTTTTCGTCTATGGTTATTCCAAGATATTTTGCAGCAGAGTGAGTTTTTATTTTTTTTGCCCTTTATAGCAAGGATGTATTTTGTCGATTTTCTGTTTGTATATACATACAACTTGTACAGTTTTGTCTTTATTTATCTCTATTCCCCATAAGTCAGACCATGCTACTACATTTTCTAATATATGTTGGATTGCATTTGTTGCCTTTTTTTCGTCATTGTGTGATGCCATTAAAACTGTGTCGTCTGCGAATGTTGCTATCATCGCATTGCTTTTCGTTGGAATTGGTATATCTGCTGTGAATATTAAGTATAGTAGAGGTCCTAATACGCTGCCTTGTGGTACTCCAGCTGTTATTGGTAGGATGTCTGAGCAATCCTCGTCATATTTTATGTAGAATTGTCGTTCGCTTATATAGCTCTTTAAAATGTCATAATAGTTTTGTGGAAATATTCGCTTAAGTTTATATAGAATTCCTTTGTGCCACACCTTGTCGAATGCTTTTGCAATGTCCAAGTATACAGCTACGCAGTATTTTTTGTTGTCTATACTTTCAAGGATTTTGTTTACAACCCTGTGGACCTGTTGCACAGTTGAGTGTTGTCTTCTAAATCCAAACTGATGGCTGGATATTAAATTTTTTGTTGTTAAGATTGGCTCTAATCTGTCCTGTAGTATCCTTACAAATACTTTCGATAGTATTGGCAATAGACTGATAGGTCGGTAAGAAGTTGTTTTGGTGGCATCTTTTCCTGGCTTGCTGATGGCTGTTATCTGTGCAACTTTCCATAAGCGAGAGAAATACTTAGTTTCTAGCATGCAGTTAAATATATTTCGGATATTTATTATAGCTATATCAGGCATCTCTTTTAGCATTTTCCCGTTTATCATATCATATCCTGGCGCCTTTTTGTCTTTTAATTTTTTAATTTTGTTTTTGATTTCTGCCACTGACGTCTTTTTTGTTTTGGATTGCGGGATATTTATTACATTGTCAAGATGAGTGGTTTGATTGTCCATTTCGCTTGTAAATATTTCAAGGAAATGTTTGGCCAGTGTGTTCGCTTTGTCTTTACTTGTTTTCGCCCATGTACCGGTTTGTATTTTGATAGGAGGTTTGTGTATTATTGCACCAGTGAGTTTTTTCGTAGCCTTCCAAAGAGAGTCATTTGTTGATGTGGTCGTTCCCAAGTTCAGCATATGTTTTTCTAGTTCCTTTTCTCTGTTTTTCTGAAGTAAAATTTTTAATTCATTTGTTGCTTTGTTTAGGTTGCGTTTATCTTCCGGATTCCTAGTGATTTGCCATGTTTTCCGGAGCTTCCTTTTCCATTTAATTGTTCCCTTGATGAACGCTGGTGTAGTGTCCGTATTTGCTAACGTTAGCTTTGGTGTTGAAGCTGTGATTGCTTCGAAAAAAGTCTTGTCTCTATTGATCCTAGTAATGTCATTAGGATTGGGGAGTGGTCTGAGGATAATTCTAAACATGATTTAATAGTTAGCTGTTTATGAAGAATATTTTTTGTGATGCAGAAATCTATTAAATCTGGTTGTTTTTTTGTGTATGTTGGTTCACCAGTGCTAATGAATCGACAATTACTATATCGTATAGCTTTAAGTAACTCGCGTCCTTTTGCGTTTGTCAACCTTGATCCCCATAAAACATTTTTAGCGTTATAGGCACGCACCTCCGGCTAAATAGCGATTCCCCAGTTTTTTTAAATAGTCTAGATATTGTTCTTTTGTGTTGTTATATTTTGGTGGGCAATAGACAGCAGATACTACGATTTGTCCTTTCGAGTCTTTTAGTGCTATTGTGGTTGCTTGAAGGTTTTCTTTTTTATATGCGTCAAGTTCAATGTAATTCATATTTTTTTTTATAATGATCGCCGTTCCACCGTGAGATTTTTTGTCAGGATGATTTGTGTAATGGATGTCAAAGTTAGGGAATTTAACATATGTTTTGTCTGTAGCATGTGTTTCCGAGATTAACATCACATCTATTGAATTATTTATTACGAAAGTCTTTAGTTCTAGTTCATGGCGCGACAGTCCATTTGCATTCCATATTGCCAAATTTATTTTATTTACTGCGTTCATCTATTTTGCATGCAAGCATAGTTACTATGTTCATCATACTGGTCATTTGATTTATTAGTTGTCATTTATCATTGTTTTTAATTCGGATAGATTGTCATTGTTTGATATTATTTCATATGTGCTGTTGCTTTTTATTTGATTTGGCTCCTGTGATATTGTTTCCATTTGTGCGGCTTGAGCGTATGAAATACCAGAGATGATTTTATGGCCATTTATTTTTGTATTGTGATTGTTTTGGTTTGTTTCAATATTGATTTGTTCATTTGTTTCTTTCTTGCGAAGTGTAGAGTATCTCTGGACTTGTAGAGCTTTATATACCGCACATCCTCTGTAGTTTGCCGTGTGGTTTTCACCGCAATGTACGCATTTAATATTTACTCTATCAGCGTCGATTTTAATTGTGCACATGTTTGTCTTGTGTTTTCCAGCACATTTGACACACACCGGGTCTATCTGGCAGTAGTTTCTTGTGTGGCCGTACTTTTGGCAATTTGTGCATTGGGGAATTGTTCTCTTTTGTCGGGGTGGCTCAAAGCTAATTTTGCAGTGTAGGAGGTGAGTAATGTCGTATATGCCTTTATTGTTATCTTTTATTTTCAATTCAATTGAAAATAGTGAAAGTGGTTGTTTTATTTTGGCACCATTAGCTATTTGGATGTTATGGATATTTGTCACTTCATGGCCTAGTTCGGCTAATTCGTTTTTAATGTCTTCTGTGTCGGTTGAATGGTGCATATTTCGTAATACCGAACGTAAACGACCTAATGAACTAGGAAATCCAGCCTACACATATTAGTAGTAGTATTATAAATGTAAATGTAAATAATTATTATAAACATAATTTTTATTATAATTGATCATAAATTGTTATAATATAATTATAGTGAATTATTATAATAAATTTAAATAATTTTTGTTGTATCACTTCTTGGCACTGGCCAAAAAGTGTTTTTTTTTTTAATATTAATTTCCAAACAAATTGTCATAGCATGTACTAGGTGTCAATATAATGGTGACAGATGTATGAAATAAAGGGGGAAAAAAATTAATATATATATATATATATATATATATATATATATATATATATATATATATATATATATATATATATATATATATATATATATATATATATATATTAATATATATGTATATATATATATATATATATATATATATATATATGTATATGTATATATATATGTATATGTATGTATGTATATTATATATATGTATATGTATATATATATATATATATATATATATATATATATATATATATATCGTATATTTTTTATTTTTTTGAAATTTTTTTTTTTGTATTTAAGTTACTTCAGCGATGAAGAATTATTTGGCCAAACTTAGACAGTTATAACGCCACCACCATATCGTATATTTTAGCTTTTTATGTTTAGCTCGGTCATATCATCGTTGAATTATATATTTGGATTCTTAACTGGAATGGTTTGGTTAGAATTAGATTCTACTGGAATATAGTTTCGTACTATTGTTGTTCGTGGGGTAGATTTTGGTTTCTGAGTGCTGGGAACGACTTTTGTTGCAGTTTCTTGTAGACAATGGAACATTTATAATTCTAATTTTGCCTTCGCAGGGCACACATCGAAGATCTTGTGCGACGAGACAGCGGAAACATTCGGTGGTTTCCTGTACATTTAACGCATCGTGGGCTATTATTGGTGGGTCAGTACCGTTCCCATCTGATATATTGGGGAAAGTATCCTTTCTTTCTAAGTGGTACGAATTTAATTTGTGTATATAAAAGTTTATAGCTTTCATATATATCTTTGCTATTTTTGCTATGCTTCAGGCAATGTATAAGATAGGAAAATGGGTACTTTGTAGTTCTTTGTCTAAAATTGCACAAGTTCATAACTGTATACCCAAACTTCACAATTACTTCTCCTATTTCATCAATTGGGGTAGAACAATGTATACCCCTTAGTACAACAACAAAGGCTCTTCCCTCCTTCAATTTAAAAGTATGAAACTTGTGTTTTTTCCGGTTAGAGCCTTGGATAATGACTAATTATTTAAGTAAGATAAATAAACGAAATAGAGGGTCATGCTGACGGATGATTTATATATCAAAACTTCATATACGCCTAATTAAACTAAAAAATAGTAGCTCAACGTAGATGAATTAACAAACAGGGGAATAATACAACCCCAAAGAGTGTTGCAAAATTCCAAAAAGACATGCCTGAACTTATAAAAGACAGCAAGTGCTAAAAAAATTGTAATTGTGTAAAGCGAAGAGCAAATTAAAACTACAACTTTTGGATTTACAAATAAATGCTGTGCTTTTAAAATATACTCTAATGATAAGGCTTAGATATTTGTCAAAATGTACTTACAGGGTCAGACATAAGTTTTGCCCAAGGTTCTGGGACATGTGAACCACTTGCTGCAGGAAACACACCCATTAACTGTTCTAGAGGATTAAACTAAAAATTTCATTAGTTTTATATAATAAAAGAAATTTGAAACAGAAAATAAATTTGATTTCTTGTACATATTACGTATGTTTTTGCTGAAATATTTTTCAAGTAAAACTTTTCTGTAGGAAAAATAAATATATAATTTTACACTTACCGGTTTAGTGTCATTTTCAAACGATGTCGATAATCCACCAATGTTGACAAAATCTGAAGCGAACGGAGCGTAATGATATGGAAAGTACCAATTCCAGGAGGCACAACCTTGGTAGTAATATTTTAGAACCCAACTTAGGCCTCGGACATACTGTAGAGCAACTGCATATCTGAATCCGAGATTTTCAGGATCTACATCAAATTTTGATTCATAATACCGGTCCTTAAAACCATCTTCCCACAGCCGCACTTCGTCGCTATTGTCCAATTGGGAATCATCATCCAGGTGGGCATCTGAAGCAGTTCTCTTTATACCTTTCTTGCCTTCATTAGAATGGGAAGTCCGCAATGAAGAAGCTTCTTCTTTATAATTGGATAATGGTTTAAGAGATGAACATCCTGCACCTATTGGTGTTGGCCCAAACACTGATTTTTCCAAGCAATTAAAGTTGAGTTGATCTCCTCGCATGCGCTTTGATTTTTCTCTTGCTTTAAATTGTTGTTCACGTCGTTGCCTTTCTTTAAAAATGTGATCTTCAACATTACCTAAATCAGTCATTATTAATTGAACTCTGTCTAAATTTACTTCGCCAGAATTTGTTAAATATCCTCCAGTTTTATAAACACATTTTTTATATAACTCAACTAAACGATCAACAGCTCCTTCCCGAATTTCAAGGCTAGGCAAATGTGGAAGGAAATCATTTCCTACAAAAAAGCACATAAATACCCAATCATCTAAAACGCGTTCAAAGTCATATTTAAATGGTAAATGCGGCATTTCAAGTGTCTTTTGTAAATATTCCCGCAAAACGCTTAAACGAACAAATATAAATTTTACTTCTGCGCCTACACCTATATCCGGTTTAAAATTTGATAAATCCGAACCGTTAAGCCCAACACATTTGTCCATCTCATGACCAAATTGATTACAAATATCGCATGGTCGTGGTTTATTAGGCAAAAATTCTTCTCTAATAATAGTAAAATTTGGCTCATGGGTTGCAAGACCAAGCATTATTAAATCCGCATCGGCTCCACATAGAACATGCTGAGTGTTGGGATCGTGATCTGGCTGCGAACGTTGCTTTCGAATAAAATCCATTATTTTATGCTCACCTTCTCCTGGAACGTTTGCATCCGAAAGAATAACTTTTACTTTTTTCCATGCTGGATTGGTATTTATTCTATCATGAATATAGTAGTGTAAGCATTGACTTAATCTGTCCATAAAGGGTGTCCCAGGTGTGATGCAATTTGAATCAAAGTGTTCTTCTTGAGTCTTTTCTGGTGGCAAAACGCATCCTAAAATTTTTAAATAATAAATTGAAACTTTTCGTTAAATTAACTAAATAATGTATATAACCTTTTGCTAACAAATCACTTCGAATCCTTTCTACTTCTAAACGTTTTTCTACTGACTCTTTCGCAGCTCTAAAACGCCTAGATCTTTGTTGGTTCATTTTTGCCCTAGGTGCAACGCCATCTATAGCCATGTAAAGAAGTTTTCTAGGTCTCACAATACAAAACAATCTGTCAATACAATCAAAAATAGCGACCATCATCTCATCTTCATTTTTAGGAGCAGGTTTATCTTCTGGATGGGTACAGGGATGTATTATTCCATTCATGTCGAGATATAAATTATCAAATTCAATTCCGTTGGGATTCGAGGAAGTAGCATCATCATACACATTTCTACCACTTTCAACATCAACGTCCTAAAAATATTAATAGAGAGATATGATTAACATGTGATATTGTTTTGATCGCCCATAAAACGCTTTTATATATTGACAGCGTTCGCGCAGTTCTAATGCTATGTTCCCACCAACAGGGTTTGCTCTCAAATTTGTGTTTAACCGAGTTAGAGAGTTAACCGTATGTAAACCAAAGAGTATTTAGGTATAGAGTTTCCGTCGCTCTCTTTGGCAAAAGAGGAGAATCGAATTTTACGGAAATCGCCTTGGAACCGTTAACAGATGTTGAAAATAATATTATTCTGCTAAAAACGATTCATTACAGATCCATAGTAAATTGTATATGAGTTTAGGAAGGAATGGCTTTTATTGTCATAATAGGAAAATGAACAAATGCAAATTTAATAGTCTTATTATTTATTAACTAATAGTATATTGACAACATACAAATTAAAACAATCTAAATTAATAAGACAATAATATCAAATCTACACAATACTATTTGTGGAGTCGGTGAAAAAATGTTCAACTAAACATTTCCGCTGCTAATACGATTCATTACAGACGCTTATTCATAGTAAATTTAATTTGAAATTTCTAAGAATTTCATTTCAAACAAAAATTTGTGAAAATTACAAAAAATTTTTAATTAATATTAAAATTAATGCACTTTAAAAAAAAATTGCTTTGTAAAAATTAGCACTACTATATGTAAGTTAATTGTATTTGAACAATTTCATTTACGTAGGTAGGCATTAAAGGTATGCACGAATGGTATTGAAACGCATTTCAACACATTTCTTAACGTTCACTTACTTACTTCAGTGCACCCGCTTCATCCAAAACGAATGAATGAGAATGGAGAGGAACTTGCAAAGAATAAGCATAGAAACATACGAAACAAAATTGCTTGTTAAAATGGGTAATATATCGGGTGCAGCCAGTATGCGTACGTAGTGACTATGCGAATTATCACATTGGCATGGCATCTATGTATGTATGTATGTATGTACATATGTATGTGCATATCATCGGACAGTGGTCAAAAAGAAAAACTAATACACAATATTTGAACAAAAAATAGATACATTTTAATATATCATGTAAAAAGAAAATATATGTATACGAACATACATGTATACATACATAAGCGCATACATACACATATGTCAATATTATTGAATTAGCAGGAAAAATTAAATAAAATAAATTTCTACCTTAACATCCAAATAAATAAAGTTTAAATTGTATTAATTTTCTTAATACTAAGAAGTTAAGAAATAAACTAATTGCAAATAAAATTTCACTAATCTCATTTTAGCCAATATTTTCATTTAAAAACATAATTTTCTTAACTGAATTTGCACTAGAAGCAATAAGAGATCGTTTTTTCGATATTAAATTCCGGGGTAAAGAAAAAATTCTCTCAGAAGCTACACTGCAGCGCTGCTCTCTTACTGCTTAACAACTCTCTCCAGATACACACGATGAAGCGCAGAGCCTATAGAATGAGAACAGAATTATTCTATTCACTCTGTGAATATACTCGTTATTTATTGTGTGTATGCGGATCTTTCCAAAATGAGTGAATGCTAAAAACGAACAAATACAGCAGATACTTCCTATAAAAATAACAAAACAGAGAGAGTAAGTGCTTGATGGGTAGATTTGTTTCGAATAGCAGGTGCACTGAAGTAGGTGCACTAGTAACCGAAACATACGAAACCATTCGCGCAGACCTCTAGTAGGCATGTATATTTCTATAACTAATTATGGGAATATTCTTAAAATTTATATTGTAAAATAGTAAAAAAAAAAGAAAAAATTGGTGTATAAAATTAATAAATATTAATATGTATTTATTAAATTTATTGCTTTATCCCCAAACAAAGCCACCATCGAATTGCACAGCAAAAGTTCATGGCTGCATCCTACAGAATTATAGAAATTTTAGTTAATTCAGAAATGCACCAAAATACTTTGACTCTCTAATGTACTCCAAAATCAACGAAACTGGTATGAGTGTCTTTAGGTCAATGGTTTGCTCGTTGGTCTATAGTTTTTGTGGCTTAGGGTTCGGGCCCCAGCAAAATGCTTCATCAATTTTCTTTTTTTTAATAAAAAATAATTTTTATAAATAGTAATAAAAGTATTTTACTATTTTCCATAAATTAACCAGTATTATATCATTTTACTGGACCAAAACTAGAGCAGAATTATTTCATAGAAGAAGACAAGAAACACTGGAGTATTATGAAATTCAATCTTGACAAATCATATCCATTCATACATACGTATGTACGTATTTTTGTTTCGATCATTTTGGCAGGTAGCGAATTGTGCCATGAAAAGAATGAAATGAAAATAAAAGCTTCTTCATCGTATTGTTTTATGATGTGCGGTGTGGCTTCATTAAATATAAAGTGAAACAGAATTCAATTTGTCATGAAATTTTGGATATTTCAATATTTATCAGAATAGACAAATATCAGCAAAGTTTATTCTTCCGATTTTATATTTTATATTTTTGCTTTAGCAGCATGTGATGAAACATATTTTGTGTCTATCCGAAGAAAGAATAATTATGCACAAAAAACCAATTTTGATAAAATTAGTGTTAAAATTTTAATATGCATATGTTCGTCTGTTGTCTATTTCATCACAAAATTGATCTAAATATTTTTTAGATTAAGGGTACAGTCAACAAAATCAAGGTTTTAAACGTTTTTTTTAAACTTTGTCAGTTCAGATTGAAATACCATAACCACATTCTATTACAAATTAAACCATTCGTACGTACATGAATATGAACACGTACATATCTATGAACACTGATTCTCCGCATTTACGTAGTACATATATGATATGCTCATGTTTGAAGTAAATATTATGAACTTCAATATCTAGTATTAAATGCATATGTTCTTGTTATACATTGATTTACAAAGTTTTGTAAATAAAACCGTATATAATGCAATAACCTATTTATAAACATTTATTTCCTATGAAAAAATGGAGTTCAACCATGATTATGTTCCAACGCATAATAAACCACTTCATAATCGAAAATTATTATAATCAGAAATCTATAAAAAATTATTTCAAGTATTTAAAAAACCAAGAAATTTTAAATTTATATTAGGATAAATAATGTTTACTAAAACATATTTTAATATAAGGTGCGTCTTTTTGCCCATTACATTTGACATTTACCTCTAAAAATGTCTACATGATGTGTACAGGGCTTACCCAAATTGACTTGCTTGCATGTTTTTTCACAAACGCCATTCGAAATACTACAACCGGCAACTCAATTGCTTGACGTGGAGACTTGATTTATGGAAACTAATAAAATGTGCAAAAACTTCTTACTGCTTCGTGCTTCTTTATAGATCTGTATCCACTTACATATATAGAATATACTTTGAATCAAATAATCTGTTTTGACCTACATTCGTGAATAATATTTGGGACTTCTTTTCAGGTTTATTTTTTAATTATTTGCTGTCTAACTTCTTTTGTGCAACTGCATTTTTTTTTATATATTATAATGATATTAATTTCATTATATTAATTTAAGTTAATTTTTTTTTGTAAATAATGTATTAATATAAACGAAATATCGAAAATTTTAATACATCTGCAAAATTCTTCATTTTCCTACCATAAGAACAAAATCCAATCTAACAATTTACTTAATATAGCATATACGGAAAAACAAAAACTTCCTAAAATTGCACATATTCATTGACGAACGAAATGTTTGATTGGATTAGATTTTGTGAAATTTATGAGCTTCTGCAGACGAATTGCGCAAAAGTATCAAAAAACTAACTTTAGCAAAGGTATTGAAATCGTACAAATACTAACACAATTTCATGCCCACATGAATTTATGTATGTGAGTTAAGAAACACCGTTATGACTATTTTTATAAGATATAAAATTCTTTGCTGCAATGATCTGCAGCAATTCAATGTGGTTCATTAATATTATTTAATACTGGATAATTTATGTTAAAGTAGTAAACTATTCTTATTATTTTTTATAAAAATAATTATTAGTAGTTTGCTTTCAAAAAAAGGATGTACAATTCAAAAAATATAAAAACAAACACATTTCTCAGCGTGCTTGAACCCAACCCGACATAAAATCGGTAGACCAACGCTTTACCACTTGCGCTATCGACTTTTATAAAAGCTTTGATAATTTTGCGATATGTTAGGGAGCGAAACTATTTGCTGGGCATTCTGAATTATTTATATCCAACAACAGAATGTTTATTGAATTCTGTGACTGCCCCACATTGGCCACGATGCTGTTTCATATATAGGAATATTCAAAATGAAATTAACGTAATAATAGTAATTTATTTATTAAAATATATATTGTAAACAGCAATATATATTTGGACAAAAAAATACATGTTAATAATTTAGAAATTTTATTAATTTTTTGTTTGAAATAAATTTTTTTTTTAAATTTCTTATTAAAGTCACTGTTAACATGCATTCATTTTTAGCAGAAAAATGTTACATTTGACAGCAGTTCCATGCGTGGCATTTCCCCTGTTTGCTAAATAGCGATTTGCATAGTCTTGTTGTATATTGTCTTTGTGTAAACCATGGTTTACGCCATTTTGCCCGAAGTTGAGAGCGAGTTTACTTGTGGTTAAGAAAGCTCTTTTACTATTTGATGAGAGACCTTCTTTTTGTTTACATTTTTGTCGTTGCCAGCTCGATAAATTTTTTATAAAATATATTTTGAAATTTTAAAATTTTGACATTCAAACCTCTTTTAATAAAATTTATGCAAAATAAATAAAATTTTATAATTAAAGAAAGAAATTGTAGGTTGTGTAGTGTAATTTGCACAAACTTTTTGAACTTTTTAATGGTTGACTTAAAATTTTTTCTGAGGGAATTCTTGCTGTGTCAACCCTGCTCATTTGTTTACATTTTTAAATTATTTACATTCTGCGATACGTTTAAAAAATAAATAAAAACTAAAAATACTAATTAATTATGGATGGTACTCTAATTAAAAAAAGGAAATTATGGACCGACGGAAAGGAAGTACTATTCTTAAATTTATGGGAGGAGGAAATGCCAGATCTTCGTGGTATGCGCAGAAATCACGCAATTAAATTTAATAAAAATGTCTTCCTCTGTATCAATTCCACACTTATATTATTGAACTGCTCAATTTTCGTAAATTTTCCCTCAAAACTAAATATTGATTAGTAATAAATAAAATTTTTTCGATTTTATTCAACATTCTGTATCTTGTAATGTTTAGTCAGAAAAATTTGGGGGGGAAACATAACCACAATAAAACCTTTATTTTCGTGGGAACGATTGACAGATAGTCACGAGTTTCGCCCTCTCAAAAAATAGTTAACCACGGCAGAGCTTTAGGTGGGAACATAGTATAAGTCCAAAATACATTTACCAGGTATTATTAATTGAGAGAGTGAGAGGAAAATGGTCATGGTGAGAGAGTGAGAGGGAAATGTGTATTGCAAAACCGTTTGCAGCCGCTTTCTTCGAGACGACGCCTTGGAGTATATAGCAGGTTATATTATTCGAAGACTTAAGCTTAATGAACATGAATTTGAAGGCAGCACTTGGACATGGGTGTCCAAAAGGAGGTCTTAAAAAGCCTTCAGAAATGTTTTTGTGTCTCATCAAATCATTAGAGATAATTTTTATAGAGTTCAACGGAAATAAAATTGTGCACTGCAAGAATTTCCGTGAAAAGTTAATGGAATGGAAGCTCCGACGCTGGGTAGTCACCTTGTTGCGGTGTAGGGGCTTACTGTGTGCTGGAACATGGCACATGAAAGACGGTGACATGGTCCAGTTACGCAAACTAAGAACTACCTTCAACGCACAGGTTGAAAGTAGTTTTCTACGATTCCTGCTCAGTCGTTAAGGCTAGTTAGTAATCGTACTGGCCATTATCAAACTCTCACTGAGACCGCCGGATCGCCTACACTAACAATTGGTGAGCCCTTCGGGGAAGTGCGGCAATTCCTTTACAGACCAATGGCCCACTTTCAGTACGGTCATGTCTCTGCTGGACTTGGGTCGCCGATTGCCGGGCGGGGGAGAGAGAAAACCCCCTGGGGCAGGGTTCACCAGACCTATTGACCCAAAAAAAAAAAAAAAAACACCCTAAATTCACGGTGGAACAGCTATGCCAGTGAGCTTGCTTGACGGGGTAGAGTCAAGCTTAATAGCGAACTCCGTACGAGGTCCGGCGAACCTACGGTTTTAATTAGCCTTACCACGGGGGCGCCCGTGGGTGACCAAAACGCAAAAGAAAATTAAAGAAAAATATATGGAAAACTTAAGCCTATATGAAACAAAAATGGACCGCACACATTCAAATGTGTATAGTGTGGCCAGGAATCGGCTGGGGTGTCTATCTCCTCGGAACACGAGAGAAATCTTCTTGAACCTGCTCCAGAGAAGATTCCAAAACTTAGGGTGAAGCTGTCCGGCGCTGGACTTAAACGTTTTAAGGCTTTGTTTGCCAGGGGCATATCGCTGGAAACAGCTCGGTCCTTGGCGGCAAATCCAGCCAACGTGTCTACGCGATGGACCCCTAAAAGATCCCGTTCAGATGGCTCCACGCCGACATCGAACTCCAGGCCGACAAAGCGGTTTGCACAAGAGGGCAACAAAAACATTGATAAAATGTCAATAGTGCCCCCAGCGGACCCGCCGGTGTGTGGTGAGATGAAGGAGGTGGATACCTTACTTGGGGGCGAACCTGGTCCCAGAAAGAAGGTGGCGAGTGTCTCTGAAAGACATGGCGTGCAGGGCGCCTCCTTGGGGGTTCGCTGATCAAAGCCTACTCTAGCGGAGACAGTCTGCTCCAAAAAGATAGGGGTTATACCTAGCAATTTCCCTGAGGGCATATGGTCCACTGAAGAAATTGGGAAGGTACAACGGTGTATTCTTGACAAGATGTTCGAGACTCGTGGGGGCCCAGTGAAGCCACACTTTGCAGGCTGTAGTTTCAAGCCTGGATGGTTGACGATCAACTGTCTGGACGACGAAACCGTAGCCTGGGTTGAAGAAAGGATACCAGCCATGAAGCCATGGGAGGGGGCTGAGTTGAAGGTGGTGGACGAGGCAAAAGTGCCAAACGCCAAGATCTTCGTTGGCTACTTTCCCGGCTCGGTGTCTTGGCAAAATGACCGAATTTTGGGGCAAGTGGAGTCGCAGAATTCGGGCATTAGTGTCAGCGGGTGGCGGGTGCTCCATCGCCTACAAAAAGGTGACCAGGTCGAGCTGGCAATTGCTCTAGACCCCATCTCGTCTGAAAGGGTTGAGAAACTGGGTAACAAGGTCTACTATAGCTTTGGCAGTGCCCAGCTCCGACCTAGACTGAAGGAGAACAGGGCAAAATCTGCTGTTGGTGTTGAAGAGCAACCAACAACATCTGTTGCAGCGCGGGCAAAGCAGAGTAGCCAGAAGCCGAAAACGGGGCCCATTTTCACAAAGCCAGTACCGAGAGCGGAGAGAGGCAACACTCGTGTCCAACGTCCAAACCCATCTGCTCTCTCTGGTAAGCTCAGGAAATGGGAGAGAAAAGACCCGGAGGCTGCGGAAACTTTGCGGAGCACAAAGGGTGGTAAGATCCGCAAGGATCGGTCTGGGAAATAATGTCCCAGGCCCCATCACGAACGCAAAACTCTTGGAAGCAGCTTCACTGTCTCCAAATAAATCTCCACAGGGCTATAGCAGCCTCTTACAGGCTCAGTGCCTTGGTGGAACACCAGTGTCTGGACTTCGTAGCCATTCAAGAACCATGGGCCACAAATGGGCGCATAAACGGTCTGCAGACAAAAACATGTAATATCTATGATAATAATGTTGACCGACCGAGGGCAGCGATGATGATCATAAATATTAAATTCCTCCCAATTTCAGAGCTTCTACAACGTGATCTGGTGGCAGTACAGGCAGAAGTGCCTAGTGCCAAAGGGAGGAGAACGGTAGTCCTGGCCTCCATGTACTTACCTGGCGACACAGAGGACGCGGTATCGCGCGAGCTCCAGCAGCTTACGGAGTACTGTCGCACTCGCAGTCTACAGTGGGTGGTGTGCTGCGACGCAAACGCGCATCACACGGTATGGGGAAGCACGGACACGAACGGGCGAGGTGAGTCACTTCTTGATTTTATTACTACAAACAATCTGGTGGTGGTGAATAGGGGTGATGAGCCTACGTTTATGAATGTGATAAGGGGGGAGGTGTTAGATCTCACCCTAACTAGCGCATTCATATCAAATAACATTTCTAATTGGAAGGTGCTTAATGAGGTCTCCTTGTCGGACCTTAGGTACATTTGCTATGATCTGGGGGGGGGGGAGATTGGAGGCACCTTCGAAATGAGAAATGTTAGGAAGACCAACTGGTCGATATATAACTTTTACTTAGAGCAAAATATTGCGTGCCTTAGTGAAAAAATAAGTAACTCTCAGGAACTAGATCTTGAAGTTAGCAAATTAAATAATATAATAATCGAGGCTTTTGAAAGTAGTTGCAATTTAGTTGTGAAGAAACGTTCTAGGAACGTACCCTGGTGGAGCGGGGAGCTAAATGTTTTGCGCAAAAAAGCCCGTCAACTCTTTAATAGAGCCAAGTCTAATGGTGACTGGGCATCTTATAGAAGTGCCTTAACGGCCTATAATAATGAGTTGAGAAGATCTAAGAGAGACTCATGGAAAAAGTACTGTGAGGAGATTGAAACCCTCCCAGCAGCTACCCGACTCCAGAAATCACTCAATAAAGATCACTCAAACGGCCTTTCTACACTCAAGAAGCCTGACGGAAATTTTACGGAGAGCCTGGAAGAGACGGGACAGCTTTTGTTGGACACTCACTTTCCAGGTTGTGCCACTAGCGGAGAGGATAGTGAAATCATCGAGAATACTCGTTTCTTGATGCCTACACGGAGGGAACTCTCACTGGTTCGCAGAATCTTCACCGTCAATAAAACCAAATGGGCTATCTCCACTTTTAGACCATTCAAATCGCCAGGTGTCGATAATATACAACCGGGCCTACTTCGGCAAGGTGTTGATGTATTAGCACCTGTGCTAACAAACATTTTCAGGATAAGCCTGGCACTAGGCATAGTGCCTAAACCTTGGACGAAGGCTAGGGTGGCTTTCATACCGAAAGCAGGCAAAAGGGCGGACCACACGCCAAAAGCCTATCGGCCCATTAGCCTAACGTCATTCCTGCTAAAAGTTATGGAAAAAATTCTGGACCAATATATCAGGAAAACTTATCTTAAAGATTCTCCTCTTCATATTGAACAATACGCTTACCAATCAGGCAAATCGACTGAGACAGCCATACATAGCTTAACGAGCAAAATTTAAAAGGCGTTTGAGGGTAAAGCAATAGCTCTCTGTACATCGGTTGACATTACGGGGGCTTTTGACAATGCTACTTTCAGATCAATTGAGGAGGGGATGAACAGGAAAGGTATACAAAGACTGATCATAACATGGGTTCTCAATATGCTGAAAAACAGAACGACAATCTTTGAAACAGGGACAGCAAAGCAAATTGTCAGGTCAACCAAAGGATGTCCCCAGGGGGGCGTCCTATCGCCACTCCTATGGTTATTGGTTATCGACGAGCTCTTACAAACTCTCAATGACCTCGGATACGAAGTTCAGGGCTTTGCGGATGATTTGGTAATTATGGTCAGAGGCAAGTTTGACTCTACCATAACAGATCGCATGCAACTGGCTCTTGACATCACACAAAACTGGTGTCAGGAGAAAGGCCTATCGATAAATCCGAATAAAACAAACGCGGTACCCTTCACCAAAAGAAGGAAACTGAATCTGGGGACCTTAAGTTTAGGGACCACAAACTTAACAATGTCCAATGAAATGAAATATCTGGGAGTAATCCTGGACAAAACTCTAACTTGGAAAAACACCCTTATCATACATAACTAGTAAAGCCTTAAGAGCAACCTATGCTTGCCAGAGGTTGTACGGTTAAACATGGGGACTACGGCCAAAAATGATGGCGGTGTCATATAAAACAATAATAGTAAAAATGATTACATATGCTTCGTTGGTATGGTGGCCAAAAGTCAACCAAACAGGAGCTCAGAGGACTCTTAACAAGATTCACCGTATAGCCTGTTTGAGTGTGACGGGAGCAATGAGAACGTGCCCCACACTAGCTTTGGGAGTGATCACTGGACTGACTCCTCTACACCTTGTAGTTAAAAGGATGGCGGCCAGCGCGGCCCTAAGGCTACCTAATCTAGCCCATCTTAAAGAAGGCAACCTTTCGGGGCACGCAAAGATTCTGGACACTGTCTGGAACAGATGGCTTCAAATGTTGTTCCAAAATACTTTTGTATACAAATCGGTCCATTTTACCTTCAATAAATGTCATTTTTCCAACGCCAGATGCTGCTATTGCTCCCCAAACCATTACGCTGCCACCGTCGTGCTTCACCGTTGGTATACAATTTTTGCATATTTGCATTTTTTTCCTCCCGATTTTGCCTCGGTCATCACTCCCAATACTGTACTTAGATTCGTCAGTAAATAAAAATAGACCAGAAATCCATTTCTTTAGATATATGCGCCCGTGCAAACTCGAATCGAAGACTGCGGTTTTTTTCTGATATTAGTGACTTTTTACGCGGTGTCCTACTGCCATTACTATTAAAATCTATTTGTATATTACTTGGATGGACACTCATTTCGGACACTTTAGTGATATGTTCGGCTAATTTTGGCGCACTGATTCTCGGATTTTTCTTTATTTCTTTTCAGATGGAACTTACATCTCTCTTGGAAAGCTTCTTTGGATGGCCTGTTCGAGCTTTACTTTCATAGGAATCAGCTTATTTGGTTTTTAACTTACCGTGTGTAATGTAGCTCGACTTAAATTTATAATTTTTTCGATTTCGCCATATGTTTTGTGTTCGTCTGAATTTAAAATCAATTCTCTTATATCGGTAAATATTTCTTTTCTGGTTTCCATTTTGGAATATATTTCACCAGCACAGCTGCGAAACACATACAAATTTTGTCATTAACTAGCTACTACAATGCGTAAACCAAAATATATGAGTAATGGTACATAACAGTTACTTTATCAATGCTTGCTTCGTTTCATCTAGCCAAATGCTGTTTTTTTTTTGTTTTTGTGCATTTTTTGTTAAAGAGCAATTTAAATAATTTCCGTTTTTTTTTTTTTAATAACTATAGATCTCGAATAAAACTGCATCATTAGTTTTTCCAATAAAAACATATTTTCACTAAAATAAGAAAAACAGTAGCTGTATGCAGACTTTAGTCGGCCACTGTATATTGTTTGCTCAGCAGAGAACGGCAACGGGTGATTGCAAAAACGTTCATACCTAATCAATACCCTAAAAACATGCCTTTGCGTTCAAACGATCAAACTTATTCGCACACACCTGTTCGTTGTTGATTTTAACTCAATCTAAAAAAGTGCTTCTTGTTGGCTCTGCGATTTTATTCTTCCGTCGCCTCAATCAATCAATTCGGGTGTTTGTTCGTTAGGCTCAACAACGATTATTTTGATGAAGAATAAAACACAAAAAGCAATAATGAACGTGTATGAATTTTTGGATGATCTGGCAGAGTGGGAGAGCGTGAATTAGCGAGATGAAATAGAAGCAAAATTTAATTATTTAATAGCAATAAAACAATATTTATTTTCATATTTAATTTTTCTACATACAACTAAAGTGTTTGCTTGCTGGTGTGTTTTTATACAACTAAATTTAACTAATTTCGCTCGTTTGCTCAGGCCTGTGAATAAATTATGTTCGATCACACGACTCACAACCGTCCGAACGAAGCGTTCGCCTGCACGATGGTGATTTTATTCAACTCCAACGTTCGTGTACTCAGGCATGTGAATAAATTATGTTCGATCACCCGACTCACAACTTCTCAAACGAACCGTTCGCCCGCGATAATTTTAAAACTATCAATATTTTTTGAACACAATACAGGCAATAATATTTGTAATCAATGCAGTAAGAAATATGATTTTAAAAGGATTTATTACTCAACATATTGCAGGCAACTGTGTACGCAGAGTTTTTCCGACTAGAGTATATAATAATTTATTCCTACACTTCCGTGAGGGGGCAGCAAAGGGCCACCAAGACTAGTCTATATGTTGAAATGTAATAGTTTCTACTTCCGCCAAATATTCCACGATATATAATAAACTGAACATTGACATTTCTTTAAATTTAGACAATGTACAGTCAACGCTTACCAAGCGCAAACTTTTTTAAAGACGGATATACTTAAAAGAAGCAATACTTTTCAATAACGTTTTTAATTATACATAATGCCTCTTAATCTAAATATAAACTGCAATTTTTTCAAATAGTTCATCAAATAAATTAAATATATTAATTCTTATTTCAAAGGTAACGTTTTACCCGCAACAATCACTTGTTTACTTAACGCCATTTCAATTCATTTCTATTTATGAATTCCATTTAATTTATTAAAACAGTGGCCATCACTGTATACCATACGTATATAGTGCCATTGCATTTATACGACATTTAAATCAAATTGTAACATAGTCTAACCTGTCGCTGGAGACCAGCGACAGGTTAGACTATGTTATATTTTCGCACGCTCACAAGGTAATATTTTCACAAAAGAACTCACAGAACTCACGAAATCTTCTCAGCTTAAGGCAAGTGTAACATTTTTGCGTAGGAAAGAAAACGCTTTTATACATACATACATACATTTTGTCAAGAAAGTGTTTTGACAAGGTAAAAAAATCGTGAATTTCGATTTCTCGCCTACATAATATAGTACTTCTTTATTGTTTTGATGAATTTTATTGATTCATTTCTTTTAATCAATGTATTTACTAATGAACAGTAACAAAAAAAGGAAGATAAATATTTAACTTAAGATACTAAAAACATAACAAAAACAAAAATAGTCAAAAAATTTTCTCTTTGGATCTAATCTGGAACTAATTTAGCTGGGCAATACATTTACCGTTATGAAATTGATGCTTCACTATGCTTTTTGCGCAGTTTAGACACAAATTAATCAAAAATAGTTGTTCTTTGCTCATCGAATGCAGCATTTTTTGCAAAATTATTGTGAATTTACGATGCCCTGGTATAAGAACGTCATTTAATATGACTCAGTTGGTTTACTATAACCACCGCATCCGAAAAAGTGTCCAAGAATTATCCGTGATGTTGGCTTTGACCAGCTAACTATTTATAATTGTCTAAATCGCGTAAAAAAAAGAAGATAGTCTGGTACCAAAACCTTCGCATTGCCGTGCGCACAAAATATCAGATAGAACAGAACGCATTTTGGTAACGTAAGTAGTCGAAAATCCGCAGATTTCTACGAGAACCCTTTCAAGTCAATTCAAAGAAGAGTGTGATCTTGCGGATACCTACGAAACAGTAAGGCAGCTCCTGATAAAGTACCAGTATAGGTTAAAAGTTGCACGAAAAAAAACCAATACTTTCAACACAAAACATTGAAAAGTGATTGTCATTCGCTAGAATGTATTGTCAAATCATTCTTATGTCAAATTATTGTGGTGACGCTATATTTTGCGATGATACCAAAATCATGGTTTACGATTTGGTGGGCCTAATAGATTCTGGTGACAACCGTTAAACGCATTGGAAAATCAAAATATTATATTATATTCCAATATTTAAGTTCGACAAACTTTCTGCCATGGTATCGGGGTGCATCTCCAGTAAAGGAGTAGGAGAAGTAGATTCCATAGAGAATAAAAAGGATGCGAAACACTATTTGGATATTTTCAAAAGCTATTTGGTAAAAAGCGCAGATCATTGTGGGTTCAATATTGATAACAATCCGCAATTCAAATATTACCGAGATAATGACCCAAAACATAAGGTGCATATGGTAAGGATCTGGGTTCTTTATAATTACAAAAAGTGCTAGATGCGGCAGCCCAGAGTCCACACTTGAACCCCATTGAAAATTTGTAGGAAATTTTAAGAAAAAAAGCGGCCGACAGACCACCAAAAGGTGGAGCAGAGTTCAAAACTGCAATACTAGAGGAATGAAATAAAATGGGTTTTATTTTCAACAAGACAATGATCCCAAACATACAGCAGAAATTGTTCGTCTTTGGTTGCTTTATAACGTCCCCAAACTCATAAATTCGCCTCCACAGTCACCGGATTTAAATCCAATTGAACATTTATGGGCAATTTTGGAAAGAAAAATACGCAAACATTGATATAGCATGTCACTACTACCGCAAGCGGTTAACACATAAATCGACCAATACACAAAGAATTTCTACTTTTAAGAGGTCGGAATCGTAATTAATGCAGTTATCGAGTGACGACAATGGCTTGATCCTTTAACTCCGTCTCATTTCTTGTTTAACTGCAGCTTAATACTGATAATTACTGACTAATACTGATATGAAAATACATAGATGGATAGAGAAATAAATATCCCAGTGGCGGTTTAAGCAGAAGCCTTAAAGTTGGCTATGTGATATTGATACAAAACGAGCTTGATATGACGGATGGCTCTAGATTCACAAAACTTACCAAAAGCGAAAGATCGCATTCGTGTTTGTGATTTCCGTTTAGCCAGCATTACTGTTCTGTTGCGACAGATCTAGTTACTGATACCGCTTGAGGAAGAGTAGAATTTCAAGTCTATATTCTCTACATTTATATCTGTTATACTCTGCCCATGTTATTTTTCGCATTCCCTTACTTCACTTGTGCAACAACTTAGACTCAACTTTTCTGCTTCAACAGGATAGCATACTGTTGAGGTCGTGCGGAAATGGCTGCTGTACCATGCATCTAGAAAACTCCGAACTCCACAATCTCCAGACTTTAATCCCATAGAACATCTGAGGAAAAGTCGATTCGTCAGCACTCAATAACATCAAGAATATGCTAAAAATATAATTCAATAGGAATAGGCGAAGATTACTGCACAAGATACATCAAAATAAAGTTGAGTCGACAAAAACATAGATATTATACAGCACCTACTATTTGAAGTTGTATTATTTATATTCCTATGTTATGAAAGCATGTTATTTTCAGCAAAAATAAGAAAACTTTAAAATATATGTATGTATGTTTCTAACCTCAACTTATACGAAACTAATAACCGATAACATTTTTTCAACAATGCAAATTATAGTTAGATTTAGAAAAATATATTAAAAATTTAATAACTTGTAAATGGACAAATGGCCGCAGGTGCATTGATTGTAAAACTTCCATTGTGTTACCTTAACTTCTGTGCATTCTATTATTACGCTAGGATATTTCCTGCTAAGCCATCTGAAGAAAGCCGGGACTCCCATCACTATTTTCTAATTAACAACAAATATATTAAATCACACTTTCAAAATAGAAACAATTATATTAAAGATTTATTTTGCAGCGCCTCTCAATAAATTACTTTGAATCGAATTCGGACTTGGATTCTTTACAAAACATCTTTCAGTGTTGCACAAGTACGTACTTTTGGACCATCTGGGTTACCTTTATATTATTCTGCGTACCTTTTAATTATTGCGAGTACCTTTTTATTATTGTGAGACCCCTTTTATTATTGTGAGTAGTAAGCACATTTATTTCTATTTTTCAAATTATAATTGGTAACACTGCGGCCACACGTGCCAGTAACTGGCTGCCAGTGGAGAATACATATTATTTTCGAAATTTCGAAATTTTGCTGCCAGTGGCCACGGTGGCCACACGTGCCAGTGCAAGTTCATTTATAAAATATCATCGTTGGGAAAGGTTCTCCCTACAGTAGCGTTTTTATAAGTTAGAACCCGTTTTGCAACTGGTTTTTTAAGGTGCGCCCATACATTTTCAATGGGGTTCATATCAGGGCTTTATGCTGGTGTGTCTATGACTATATATATGCAATTATATAGGAGTTTTATTTAAACATTATTTAATTTTAGTTTATTAGTTTCTTCTTTCGTACCATTTAGGGTGCCTTTTTGTATGGCGCATACGAAGCACAGTTATTTTGGTATTAGTACTTTTTTATTGTTTTCAAACTATTATACACTTTTTTCTTATTTGTAGTACCAAAATGTCCAACTCTTACATTACAACAAAAAATTTTGTGAAAATAATTTTTTTAGTTGGTGTTTTTGTAGCATTTTTTAAATTCAAGCATTTTTTATTTCTCTCTTGTGCATCAGTGATTCAGAGTATGAATTTGACATTTACTGGCCGCATGTGTCAAAAATTTACTGGCTATGAAATTTCGTTGCCAGTAGCGCCGCCAGTAGCAAATGTGTGAGAGTATTGGTGAAAATCTTTGAAGGTATTGAGTTTTTCGAACTTGCGCTGGCACGTGTAGCGTCGTAAATATTTGGAAAATGGAAAATTCTAAGGTTAACAAATCTACAAAAAGGAAAGTTCTAAAATAGAAACAACAGACATAATTAATTGCATTTTTTTTCTTAAAAACAAGGCTACTTTTTAGTTCTCTCGTGCAACACTGACATCTTTTTAAAAAAAATATAAATAATTAAAACTAGCATATATTACAGGGTGACGCCTAAAAGTTATTAAAATCAAAAGTCTAGGTGCAAGTAAACGCATATCTATTCTCTTATGGCGCGTTTCCACCAAAACTTAACTACAGTTTACGCTTAACTGCAGTTGAACATCGCATTTAAATTCCCATGCAATTATTTTTGTATAAAAGTGCCTCACTTTCAAAACTGAGTTAGCTCCCTTATGCTGTTTACATACTGCATAACAGGAAATTATATGTTAACAATGGCAGCCATATATACAAAAGTAAAAAAAATATATACAAATGTATATTGACACTTTGCCTGCAACCGCAGCCAGTGACGTATGTAAACGAACAAAGGAAGGGAACATGAATTGCATTCCATGTTGTAGAAATTCTGAAAAAAATTTTGATAAATATATATTTTCTGCAATAAACGAAGTGTTTACATTTATTATATGGAAATAGCAAATCCTAAAAATCCAAATAAGTAACGTGAAAATCGCAGATGCACCCTCTGACATATAAATGCTTAGGGCTTCGGTTGCAATCAGCTGCTTCTAATAATTTTGTCCGTAGGATTCCTATCAGGATTCGATGTCTAATTCAAGGCAGGAATCACGTTCGTGTCGGCAGCAAGCCAGCACTGCAACATATATAGAAATTATCATTTATCCATTACTAAGTGTTGCAATGCTGAGGAAACCGATAGCATTGAAGCCATGACTGTAACAAGTCAACAGCTTGCAATAAAAATTATGGAATTTTTAAACCCAAATTAACAATTACTTTAAAACAAAGTGTCGACTTTGAACATTCCGCTGAGTGTCTCCTACGTTACATCTTCTTTCATTATGTTGCATAGGTCTACTTTACTATATAGTGTCAGTCAAATCACTTATAAGCCATATATCGGCATTGTCTTCACTTTTGGCAATCAAGAATGTTAAATGTGTTTTCTAAATATAAAAAAATTGTAAAGAGCTGGCAGCCCTATTTGAATTTTTAGTTACCAGCACTGAACGTATTCTTTGAGTCATATAGAGAAGCTATTGGCTCTTTAATGTATCTCATGGTTTGTACTCGTCCGGATATTGCTTATGCTGTTAATATATTAAGCAGATTTGTTGAAAATTCAAATCAGACACATTGGACAGGAGTAAAAAGAATCTTCAAATATCTCAAAGGTACGATTAATCATGGTTTAACATTTGACCTTAATTCTAGCGCAACATAATTGAAAGTATTTTGTGATTCTGATTGGGCTGGAGATGTCGAAACTAGAAAAAGCACATCAGGTTTCATTGGTTTTATTAATGGTGGTCCTGTATTTTGGAGTTCACGCAAACAAACTATAACGGCTACTTCAACAACCGAAGCAGAATTTATTGCACTTTGCGCAGCATCGAAGTGGATAAAATGTTTTAGAACTAGCATTTGAAATTGGAGTTAATATAAATGAACCAACTCCTCTTATGTGTGACAATCAACAAGCTATTACATTGGTGAAAAATCCAGAATCTTCAAAACGAACAAAACGTTCAATATTTTTATACATGTAAATAATTTCCTAAATATAAATATTTTGTAATTTCTAAATATAAATAATTTGTAAAGAGCTGGCAACCCTATTTGAATTTTTAGTTACCAGCACTGAACGTATTCTTTAAGTCATATGTTTTATTTTATTTCATTTTTTTAGTTGTTCCGTTTTGATAATCTCATGTAAGATCTAATTTCATATTGCGCTAAGTTGAAAATATTATATCCAATTAATTATCTATAATCAATTAACTTTTCTCTAAAATTAATAAAGAAAACTCTTACAAATATTAAAAGGTTATGGGCCCAGGTGATATCTCATTAAGTTTGGTTTAATTTATTAAAAATTTTTATGGATAAAGATAATATTGTGTCGGTACAAATACCTGAAAACGTGGACGGTTTAAATAGTGGCTTCTAAAGAACATAAAGTCAAGATCGAAATGTCAGAGTCAAGAGTTTACCAACTTCATCGTTTCAACGAAAACAACTATCAACCAAGAATGATAAAATAGAAGATTGCGCCAATGCCGCTACGAAAATTTCCTCTCTCTGCGCAGCTCGTCACTAGGCACATACGAAATGAGAGTACAGCTAAAATGCATACATTTTGTGTGAGATATGTGAAAATTTGTGTTTAATATTAAATAATTTAATATTTATCGCATTTTATGATAATATTTATATAAATAAATATGAAGCAGTATATGTCAATTGATTTGGCATTAAAATTTTTGTACTTTTCAATAATTTGTTGGTTAAATTTATGCCGTGAAAGTTCTTATTTACTGTTTCGGTGCGACAATAGGAATATAAAATGAAACAATTATGGGAAGTGAAATAAAAAACAGATGTACATACATACATATGTACTTATTTTATAGTTTTAGTTCTTTTATTTATATATTTATGTTCTTACATATTTAAATACACAGATATGCATGCATATATATGTAATTATAAATACTAAGCTAAACAACATTTGTTAATTTATATTAAATTCTAAAAGTTTGCTATTTTATTAAGATACATAAATTAAATACAAATTATTTCAGTTCACTATTTTATTATGTTTCCGGCTCACTTTTTTATTATTGCGCATTTGAAGCCGCTTCAGTCGAACTTGTGCTATGGGATCTATATTTTTGTTCAAAGACGGAATAGCACCAGGCTTTAAACGCCTTTTCTTTGCAAATCCTGTAATTCAACATTTTTGAAATGGAATTACTATATTTAAAAAAAAATTACTTACCCATATCAACCTGCAAATTCGTCTCTATGAACTCTGCATCAAAATGTTCCAAACCAATTCGCCAAGTATTTGGATTCAACACTTTCTTTTGCTTACAAAATTTCACCCAAATAGTTAATAAATTATTTTCCTTTGGAAAAGAGAAGAAACTTATTTTGGAATCTTTCTTGTTTCGCTTATTGTCACAATTCCAAACCATGCACTTCATTTTTCACTTTTTTAATATATTTAATATATTTATATTTATTAAATCACTATATGTATATATATTTATTAAATCACAAATTCACTTTTTCTTTCTAAATACATACAACATGAAAATGCGCTATGCGTAAGTACTTTTTATCGAACGAGTTTTTCAATAATTTGTACACGCATACTTGCAAGTGCATTTGTTAACTTATATATAATTCAAAATAATTAAAAAGCTTTTAATATACAAATTATTGCCTTTGCGCATGCATTTTGCATATCACAAAATATTTGAAAGTGCTACCAGACGTCACAGCCAATCAGCTGTGCTGAGTTTTTGTCGAGAGAGGAATAACGGACCTGCGCATGGCGCAATCTTCTATTTAATCATTCTTGACTATCAACTGTGGCGGCGGCAAATGAAAATTTATATGACGGAAAATAAGCTAAAACCGTATATTTTTGGAACGTGCAAAAGGATAGCAGCAAATGCAGATGCTTGGGATGATAAAGATGCAGAAGCTCAATCATTTATTATGAGAGGTATTGAATTGGATGAATTAAAATATTTAACAAATTGTACAACTGCAGCACAAATATGGTCAATGTTGCAAACAGTGCACTCTGAAAAAAGTGAACAATCTGCACAAGTGCTTTTGGAAAAGTTCATAACCACAAAAATGGATGATGAAGAAAATGTGGTTGATTATATTGCAAAAATAGTTTCTTTGTCACAACGTCTTAAAGACATGGATTTGAAGCAGAAGAGGCGATGATTGTTGCTAAAAAGTTGTTTGCCTGGAAAATGGGAATGTTTCAAAAGACAAAAGGAAGTTCAAAACAAAACCGCTAACGTGTCAGAACGTCATTCACTAATGGTTCAAAAGGAACCTAATTCGAACAACACGATGCAGAATGATGAAACACGGTTATTTACTTTATTAACTAATGAGACGAAACTCAAATTCGAAAACGTTTTTTATGCAGATTCCGGAGCAACGGATCACATGTGATTTCAGAGGGAGCTATTCAAAAATTTTCGACAAACTGCACCTGATTCGTGTTACGTGAAAGTGGGAGATGGGAGTAAATTGGCCATAGAAGGCGTTGGTGATATAGATGTTGAACCATTAAAGTCACCAGGATTGAATTATACAGTCAAAGATGTTCTTTTGGTGCCTGGTCTTGACCGAAATTTCTTATCAGTGGCAAGATGAACAGAAAAAGGAATACGCGTAATTTTTAAAGAAGGACCCAAACGGGTATCTTTCATGAAAGGTTCATCAATTATTGCAGAAAGCGAACGTGACAATAGATTGTATAAAATAAATCTGAAGCCCGCAGAACATCTGCTAAATGCATCATCAGCTGATTCACCAGAAATTTGGCATCAACGGTTTGGTCATGTCAATTTTAAAACACTAAAAGAAATGTCATGAAAAAATGCAGTAATAGATTTAAAAATTAATTGTTTTCCAGATATAGTTCCATTTTGTAAAGGCTGCGTTTATGGAAAACAGCATCGCGAATCATTTCCTAAATCTGGAGCTAATCGAGCAAAAATTCCAGGAGAAACTTTTCATGTTGATCTATGCGGAAAAATGAGTAAATCATCATATGGAGGTGCGAATTATTTTATGTTGCTGAAGGACGATTTTACAAGATACACGTATGTATATTTTTGGAAAGACAAAACTGATGTTTTACAATACTTGATGCAATTTAACATCAAAATATTTCGCTCCGATGGAGGTCTTGAATTTTGTAATGAAAAAGTAAATAATTTCTTATTGAAAAATGGCATAAAACATGAAACTACTACACCGCGAGCACCAGAACAAAATGGATTTATTGAAAGACAAAACAGAATGGTAGTAGAAAGTGCGAAAGCCATGCTACACAATCGTAATTTACCGTTGTATTTATGGGCAGAAGCTACTAACACTGCAGTATATCTTAAAAACAGAACTTCTTCGGATGTTATTGGTGGTGTCACACCGTACGAATTATGGTTTGGTCGAAAACCTTCAGTTGGTCAACTGAAAATATTTGGCAGTGAAGTATATGTACATATTCCAAAAGAGCAACGTACAAAATGGGAGAAAAATTTAATAAAATGTTTTATGGTGGGTTATAACGATGCAAGTAAAGCGTACAGAATTTTTGATCCAAATAAGCAGCGAGTTTTGATAAGAAGAGATGTCATAGTCAATGAAATGCAACAAAAGACACATGAAGTAATTGAAATATTCACTGATAAAAACGAAAACAAAATCGATGAAATAACTGAATATGAAATAAAATCCAACAAAAGTGAAGAAAAAGAAACAAAATCTTGGCAAAATCCATATAATACAAGAAGTGCTAAGAAATTAAAAGAAATTGAAGAAAAAGGAAGTTTAAATGCAAGTCTCAATGTACTTGAGCTTGATCCTATCAATTTGGAAGATGCACTTGCTTCACATAATCGAAATCAATGGATTAACGCTATACATGACGAGATAAATTCTCTTAAGAAAAATAAAACTTGGAATTTAGTTCCTCGAAATCCGAACATGAATGTTATTTCTAATCGATGGATTTTTAAAACGAAATACAAGTCTGATGGACAAATCGATAAATATAAAGTACGACTAGTGGTTCGAGATGTTATCAGAAACAAAGTATTGACTACGAATAAATATATATTCACCTGTTGTGAATTCAGTTCATATAATACTCTCAGTAGCAGCAGCACAAAATATGCAAATTCAATTTGACGTAAAAACAGCATTTCTACATGGCGATTTAGAAGAAGAAATTTACATGGAGCAGCCATACGGACTTGAAGAAGATGATAGAGTTTGTTATTTGCTAAAGATTAATAATAGGTATGAAGTCGGACTTCTGTGGCGAAACGAAAACCTGCAACTACCCGATAATTATTCAACAGCGAGGAAGCGTTAAAACTGCATTCATGCTAAATTTAAAAAGGATCCAAACTTGAAAATTTTGTTCCAAAAAGAAATAGACAATTTACTTGCAAAAAACTATGCGTTCAAACTCTCTGCTGAGGAAATACAAATTCCAGTAGAACGGGTATGGTACTTATCAACGTTTACAACCTTAAACCCGAACAAACCTGGAAAAGTCCGCCTAGTTTGGGATGCTGCGGCAAAGTCTAATGGAGCATCACTTAACGATTTCATTATGAGCGGACCAGACCTCCTTCAGCCACTTTACAATATATTACTCGCATTCAGAGTGGACCAAGTGGGCATATGCGCGGACATAGCTGAAATGTTTCACCAAATACGTGTAAGGGAAATAGACGTCGAAACGCTCAACGGTTTCTGTTGAACTCTAATGAGAAGCACCCACCAGATGTTTATGTGATTAAGGCGCTAACGTTCGGAATAAATTGTGCACCCTGCATTGCACATTACGTGCGCAACAAAAATGCTGAATATTTCCGAACTGACTATCCGCGAGCAGTCGAAGCGATTTAACAATTTCACTATGTTGATGACTTCATCGATAGTGTACACAGGTGAAAAATATACAAGTCCTAATGTTACCTGTTAGGATTCCTGGCGAGCTACACCATAGGATTAAAATGCAAATCCAGGATATCTGGCGTTCTGGGATCGGATGGGATGACACTATTCCTGGAGCACTAACACCAAAATGGCTACAATGGAAAAACAGTATTGCGAAAATATCCCATGTGACCATTCCCCGCTGTTACTCTCGCATGCTAAAGGACACCGATGACATTCAGCTGCATACATTTGTAGCCGCCGGCGAATATGCGTTTGCTGCCGTAAGCTACCTGCGTGTACAATGCGGTGGTGAAATTACACTCAATCTGGTTGCGGCTAAAGCTAAAGTCGAACGACTAAAACCGATTTCAATTCCACGGCTGGAACTGCTGTTATGGGGGCGCGGTTATCAAGAACAATTACGCAAGTATCCAGTATTCGCATAAAGGAGCAAATTTTCTGGTCAGACTCCAAGACGGTTCTTAAATGGCTACGAATGGATCCTCGTAACTTCCACCAATTCGTCATGCATCGTGTTGGAGAAATATTGGAGCATTCTAGAGCAACACAGTGGATATCAAATGGTCCCATCAAAGTTTAATTCGGCTGACTTGGCGACGAAGACCACTACTCTAGCATCGTTACATCAATGGTTTACCGGCCACAATTCCTAGTCGATGATCAAAGTGATTGGCCGGAATGCAACGATCTTGGTCCTGTTGATGATGCCGAACTGAAGCATCAAGTACTCCACATTCAGAAGCAAATTAACGATACCTTAAATATTTGTTATGAGTATTTTTCAAGTTGGCATCGACTATACAAAGCCGTGGCTAATTTCATGCGATATGTAACCAAGCTAAAACAGAAAACCAGCACCCATGACGTCAAGGAAATGTCAAGTTCAAACTTCATGCAGCGTGCAAAAAATGTCCTACTACAACAAGCTCAATTGGCATTCTATCGTGAGGAAATATACAGTCTGAAGAACAATAAACCGATTCACAGGGGCAGCAGTCTGTTACCTTTCAATATATACATGGATGAAGATAGTCTGCTACGAACTAAACGTAGAGACGAGTATATAAACAATGTTGATACTATTATCTTGCCACGCAGTCACCACGAACATTTTTGTTGGTCAGACACTACCACGAGACATTCCACCATATGGCTCACGAGACAAGTATTAATGCAATTAGAGGACGTTATCATATACCCAAATTACGAGTATTATACAGGCATATACGAAAAAATTGCCAACATTGCAAAATTAAAAACGCACAACCACAGGCACCACAAATGGCCCCTCTACCACTTGCTAGATTGGCCTGCTTCGAACGCCCATTCACATTCGTGGGAATAGACTTCTTCGGCGCTCTCATCACAACAGTGGGAAGAAGGAACGAAAAACGCTGGGGTGTTATTTTTACCTGTCTCACTGTAAGGGCAATACACATCGAAGTTGCTTACAGCTTGGGCGTTAGCTCCTGCGTTATGTGCATAAACAACTTCATAGCAAGAAGAAGCACACCCAGGGAGATTTTCAGCGACAACGGCGCTAATTTTAAAGCAGCCTCAAAGATTTTTGGAGAAAAAATGAATAGAAATGTTACCGCCGAAATTATATTAATAAATTATGTTAAAAATTCCACCGCCCTGTTAACACCATGACTTAGCTATCCTGCATTATATACCTTTTGCTTTAAATATGTAATATGTATGTATGCATACATACATATTACATATGTAAAGCACAAATAAGCGGTCAGAACGGGAATTCAAACGGTAGGTCGATTTTGGCTGAATATTGGACAAAGGCGAACGTATTTCTTAAAAAGTTCACTGAAAACAGAAAAATCAACTTTGAATAAGTTAAAAACAAATTGAACAGAAGAATAAAGCAAACATTTTTAAGTGTACTATAAAGGCCGTTCGATTCCATTTTATTAACTAAAATCCGAAGAAACAGTCTCTATGGTCTAAAACAATCATCCAGTCAATGGAATAAACGAATTTCTATATTTCTCATCAATTATGGTTTCAAACCAACATCGGCTGATTCATGTGTTTTTGTAGACAACAATCATTCAAATACGGCAGAATATTTTATGGGTTTGCAAATTAGAAAATATAAAACCGCAAACATTTTAAAAATACATCAAAGTCTATATATAATGAAAATCCTGAAACGTTTCAAACACTCAGACTGCTCAGCAGTATCAACACCAGCAAAACCAGGAATGTGTTTCATATCTTCCAAGGAGAATACTAATCAAGAACCTGAATTTCCATATAGAGAAGCTATTGGCTCTTTAATGTATCTCATGGTTTGTACTCGTCCGGATATTGCTTATGCTGTTAATATATTAAGCAGATTTGTTGAAAATTCAAATCAGACACATTGGACAGGAGTAAAAAGAATCTTCAAATATCTCAAAGGTACGATTAATCATGGTTTAACATTTGACCTTAATTCTAGCGCAACATAATTGAAAGTATTTTGTGATTCTGATTGGGCTGGAGATGTCGAAACTAGAAAAAGCACATCAGGTTTCATTGGTTTTATTAATGGTGGTCCTGTATTTTGGAGTTCACGCAAACAAACTATAACGGCTACTTCAACAACCGAAGCAGAATTTATTGCACTTTGCGCAGCATCGAAGTGGATAAAATGTTTTAGAACTAGCATTTGAAATTGGAGTTAATATAAATGAACCAACTCCTCTTATGTGTGACAATCAACAAGCTATTACATTGGTGAAAAATCCAGAATCTTCAAAACGAACAAAACGTTCAATATTTTTATACATGTAAATAATTTCCTAAATATAAATATTTTGTAATTTCTAAATATAAATAATTTGTAAAGAGCTGGCAACCCTATTTGAATTTTTAGTTACCAGCACTGAACGTATTCTTTAAGTCATATGTTTTATTTTATTTCATTTTTTTTAGTTGAACCGTTTTGATAATCTCATGTAAGATCTAATTTCATATTGCGTTAAGTTGCAAATATTATATCCAATTAATTACACTAGTTTAAACCGAAAATGTACATTTGATGAGAGATGACTTTTCTTATGTATTTTCATCTGCTGAATTCGAAAATCAAGGTTAAATTTGTTTTCATGGAATAGTTTTTGAGATATTGTAATTTTTGTAATTTTTCGACCTTTTTTCACGTGACAAATCATATCTCGAGCTAGAATTGATTCGTTCTGGTATCCAATGCAAGGTATTGAGATTTTTATTTTTTTTTTTTTTATTATATATATATTTTATTGAATCTCCTAAAAAATATCTTAGAACTAACAATAAATCTTCATAGTATATTTAACATTTCACTTTTAAATTCATATTAATCATTACCAACCTCCCAGTGCCAGTGTTTTGAGGAGTTATGGTATATGAAAAGAAGTAGCGCAATACTTAAATAATAGCGTCATGAATAAGCTTAAAATCTAATTTGTTGCTAAGCGCAGCACGTCCATCCTTTTCAGGCGGGTGTGTCCTTGATGCTGTAGTAGGCGCCTCGCTAATGCATTGGGATGCTTTTCTAGCTTTGCTAAGTAAGATTCAGCAAGTCGGGAAACTTCTTTAGTTACATACGGGATATGTAAATCTCTGTGGATGTTAACGTTTTTGATGTACCAAGGAGCATTGGTAATCATTCGAAGAATTTTCGATTGGGCTTTTTGCAGCTTTTCGACATTTGAGGGTGAAGCAGTACCCTAGAGTTGGATACCGTAGGTCCATATGGGCTTGATAATTACTTTATAGAGTAGAACTTTAAAGTCCAGTTTGAGCTTGGACTGCCTGTTCAAAAGCCAGTTTAGCTCATTTATTTTGAGTTTAATTTGAGTAATTTTTGCACTTATATGCTTTGCCCAAGTAAGTCTACGATCTAAATGCATTCCTAGATATTTAGTTTCTGTCGCCTGAGGGATCGGCTTGGTGTTAATTTGCACAGGGGGGCAAGTACTCCTGCATAGAGTGAATGTGACATGAACGCATTTCGACTCATTGACTTTGATTCTCCAGTGGTCAAGCCATTCCTGAAGCATGTTGACGTGTACTTGGAGAAGTTTTGACGCCTCTTTCGGATTTGTGTGAGCACACAATATGGCTGTGTCATCGGCAAAAGTATAGGTGATAGTCTTGCCGTTTGTTGGCATATCTGCAGTGAACAACATATGGAGCAGGGGGCCTAATACACTGCCTTGCGGTACTCCAGCTTGTATAGGGTATTCATCTGAGATGAAGCTTTTTTGTTTCACCACAAAGCGTCTACCTGAGAGATAGCTTTCGAGCAATGTGTAGATGTTAAGAGGTAACATACATTTCAGTTTGTGCAAGATTCCTTCGTGCCAGACCTTATCAAATGCCTGAGTGATGTCGAGAAAAACTGCGGAACAGTATTGCTTCTTTTCGAACGTTTCTTGTATAGTGTTTACAATGCGATGAACTTGTTCGATAGTACTGTGTTTTTCTCTAAACCCAAACTGGTGGTTTGGTATAACATTAGACTGTTTGACAACGTCTTTAATACGCTTTATTAACAAACTTTCAAAGAGTTTTGAAAAAATTGATAGCAGACTAATTGGTCTGTAGGAAGAGACGCTTGTTGGGTCCTTTCCAGCTTTGGGAATCATGATAATTTGAGAAATTTTCCATGAGTAAGGAAAGAATCCAGTGCGTATTATAGCATTTAATATATGCAAGAGATGCATTGTGGCTATTGCTGGGAGCTCTTTTATCATTTGGCCCGTAATCAGATCACGCCCTGGAGATTTTTTGGCATTGAGTTCTTTGATAGCGTTTGTCAGCTCCTTTTTGGCAATCGAGATACCATTGACGCTAGGGATAGCATCAACCGCCGTTAGAGAACGGACGGAACTAGCAAGATTAGGGGTGAAAACTTGCTCAAAATGATTTGCGAATGCTATTCCCTTTTCTGCATCACTTCTTGCCCAGTTGCCGTTGGGAAGGCGTATTGGTGACTCCATTTGAATGGGTTTTTTCGAGTTTTTGGCCGTTCGCCATAGAGAATAGCTTGAGGCTTCTGTAGGACAGAGGGTCTCTACAAACTCGTGAAACTCGGAGGTTTCCTTTTCTTTTAGAAGGTGATGCAGGTTTTTAGTACATTCATTCAGTTTCTTCTTCAGAGAAGGTGATCTCTGCAATTGCCATTCTCTCCTAAGAGATCTTTTTTCGGAGAGGAGCTTCAGAATGTCTTGGGGAGTACACTCTTGTCGGGTTTGAGCTTTAGAACGTGGTGTAGCAATTTTTACTGTTTGGGATAGCAATTGAGTGAAATTGAAAAATAGCGGAGTTTATTTCCTGCTCAGACTTTAGGGAAGTCTTTATTTCAAGATGTGAACTTATGAACATCTTATATTTAAGCCAGTCTGTATTCTTGTAGTCGAAACTACCACTCACGTTTTTCTGATAGGAGTTTTCAGAAAAGATAGTTATTATTGTGGGAGTGTGATCAGAGGACAGCTCCAGACAGGAATGCACAAGAGAGTGTACATTGTTTATACCTCTAGTGATGGCGAAGTCAATAAGATCTGGAATCTTCTGTTTGTCGGATGGCCAGTATGTAGGCTTACCATTGGACAAGACATTAAGACCAAGAGCATTTATCGCAGAGAAGAGTTTTCTGCCTTTGGGAGTTACTAAACGTGAGCCCCAATGAGTATGCTTTGCATTAAAGTCTCCAGCAGCAATGAACTTAGCATCGAGAGTACTAAAGAATTGTTTGTACTGCTGCTCATCTATATTAAACCTGGGTGGGCAATAGATGGATGATACTGTCAAGCCTTTGACGTATTCTTCGAGCTGAATAGTCGTCGCTTGTAGATAATCGGTACAGTATCCTTGCATTGGGAAATGCTTTATTCTATTCTTGATCAGAATAGCTGTACCACCACGTGCTTTGCCACCGGGGTGTTTGGTGTCATAAACTTTGTATCCCGCTATCTGGAAACAGTTTTTCTTAGTAAGGTGAGTTTCAGAAATTAGCATCAAATCTATTGAGTTATCGTTGAGAAATAGTTTGAGCTCATTTTTGTGCTGACTTATGCCATTTGCATTCCAATGACAGATTTTCAGTGCGTTCATGGTTTTGTTAATAGGGATTGCAAAAACATGTTCTGATTACGTATCATGTCTTGCATCATACTTTGCATTGAGTACATAAATTGCGTCATATTTGCGATGAACTCTTGTAAAGTCTTTTCAAGAGTACTCTCATCATTTTTAGGGTTTACTGGTGGGGTGCCTTTGAGAATATTTGCGTAAGAAATACTTGAAGGCTGTGCTTCACGGGCAGAGATTTCGCGCAAAACTGTTACGGGAGGAACAGTTTTAACTTGTTTTGGCTGAGGTGCAAATTTCTTTTTTATATGAGCGTATACAGTGCAGCCTCTGTAGTTTGCAGTGTGATTTTCACCACAGTTGCTGCATTTTTTGACACTGGAATCCTCTTTGGGCTTTGTGCAGTTTTGTGACATGTGGAGATCACCACAAACGACACATACACTGGGAAGTGTACAGTATTTTCTAGTGTGCCCAAATTCTTGGCAGTTCAGGCATTGAACTGGTCCAATTCGCTTGTGGGGCTCTTCTACAGAAATTTTTCTATGTAGAAGATAGCGAAGGTTGTAGATCGGGTGTGATTCGCCTTTTCTGAGGTTCGAGTCGACTGGCTGTAGCTCAACGCGAAAGAGCGGCAGTGGAATCTTATCTTTATTGCGTATGTTAAACACAGAGTTTGCGGTAAAACCCTCTTGGGATAGGGCTTCTCTTATTTCGTTGACATCTACGTCAGCTTCGATTCCCCTAAGGACAACAACAATGCCTTTGCTACTTTTAAGTTGGTAGGTGTAATAGTTTTTTTTCTCTGTGTCAAAGAGATTGACGACTTTGCGATAGCTTGATTCGATATATAATTGAATTTTGGTTTCATGTATTTTGCCTTTTAGTATTGGGACAACATGAAAGTTTTTAGCACCAACTAGAGTAGTTAGAGTTTTTACGAGAGCGTTAGAGTTGCGCTCCCTTAAATAAATTGGTGGGGGCTTTACCTCTTTTAGCACTTTCTGGGTAGAATTGTCTTCGGCATTTGCAAGAGGTGCAAACCTGTTAGAAGCGAGTGGATTGTTTTCAGGAGCAGAATCATTAGATTTAATCTGCTTTGCCGATTTTTGAGACAATTTTTGAGGAGTCAACTTGCGCTTAACCACAACATAGCGGTCCATACCAGTCTGTATTGCCGAACCTTTTCCTTGGTTGGCTGTAGCATGCATGTTGAGAGGTTCTAATGGTGAGAGAGAGTTGCTTTGCATACTCCACGGCAAAGTGTTTACCGACCCAGAGCCAACAATAAGCGTACTTACGTTTTTGCAGCAGTCGTTACTTACTGTAATGTGCTCAAGCTGAGAGCCAGTGTTAGCAGAGCCAGAGAGGGAGAGCTGTTTATGGGAGCAGTCAGACACTGAAAAGCTGCGCTGCCTACCGCTGCTGTCGAATTGCGCTATAAGTGTATTAATTTCACTTGGCGAGAGATTGCAACTGTTTTTATTTATTTTCACGCTGTTGTTATTGTTTTGTTGTGTTTGCGCATCGGTTGTCTCCGTTGCCGTTGCTGCACTAGCTGAACGCGCGGGTGGCGACCGCAACATGTAATGTTTACAGGTCAGATTTTCGCGATTTTTTTTTATTGTTATTGTTATTGTTATTATTATACCTTACACCATAATTAATTATGAGTGCAAGGTGTTGGGGGAATGAGTACTAGCTACAGAGGCTTTCGACTCGAAGAGAAAAAGATTTTTTATAGAAAGAAGCATTTTGGAGACCAAGCCCGTGGCAGGAATTGAACCTGCGACCCTCGGGGAGTGAGTCTAGCATGCTTACCACTAGACCACAGAGGGTGGCACGATTTTTTTTTATTTTGTTCCTTGTTGTATGTAGTTATATTTATCAGTACTTTTTTTGTTAGCCGGGTAGAGAGTTTTTGATTTTTTTTTGTTTGTGATGATGTTTTATATTTTTTGTTTTCGTTTTTTTAATTCTTTTTCGTGGTTAAAGCTTAGAGCCGCGGAGAACACGTCTGCTCGCGACACGTTTTACTTACTTTATTGAGATGACGAACAATCATGTATAATCGGATCTTTGATTGGTAAAGCGGTTCAAAATATATCGATGAAAATAGGGCACATTTTCCAAAAAATAATATTTTACAGTGATCCTGTGCCGGCGGAAAAGTACAAATCGTTGGAAAAACGTCTGGTTTCTCTTCATGTACGTAAAGATGATACTTTAACGTAAGAACTAAGACCAACTAGAAGAAAATCGACCGAAAGATGGCAAAGTTATAAGCAATTGAGTGAATAAATCCAAATCCCATTTTTTCCGAATATTTTATTTTTTTCGACAATTTATTGGGTCTAAACGCTTGCAATTAGAAATAGTTGTGGCTCTTGCTTTGTCTCCGGTTGCTTTTGGGATCCGTTTCTCTAGTGAGAAACCATACATAGTCTCCCAACATTGCTTCATCCCAAAATCCTTGATAGCGCCGCTCAATGGTCTTAATTTGTTGGTGAAATCTCTCGCCGCGTTCGTCACTTACGTCACCAAGACTGTCCGGAAAGAATTTCAAATGCGAATCCAAGAAATGGATTTTTAGAGACATATTTACACCTGTAAGAAATAAATAAAATGGTAAAAACTATACAATAGAAAACAACCAGGAAGGAAATTAAATAATGGCATTCCGTACCCATCTTGTTGTAGTTCTTCAGCAAATCGGTAATAATTCCTTCGTAGTTAGGGCTTTTAGTGTTCCCAAGAAAATTGGTAACAACCAGCTGAAATGAATTCCAGGCCTCGTTTTCGACGGGTGTTAAATATTTTGGAAAATCTGTGCTTTTTAACAATTTCTTTATGTGTGGACCATCGAAGATTTGATTTTTGCAAAAGAAAGCTTCGGGAAAAGGGGTTTTAAATAGGAAAATGCTTGGCCTTCCTTGTCTAAGGCCCTCACAAAATTTTTAAGGAGGCCAAGTTTAATGTGCAACGCTGGAAGGATTATATTTTCTTTTTTGGCAAGAGGCACGTGTTTAATATTGTCTTTGCTCACTGTGACATTCTCCATTTCTGGCCATTGTTTTCTTTTATAATGATGTTCACGAGCACGACTATCATAGAGGCAAAGAAAGCAGCAATATTTTGTATATCCACCCTGCATTCCACACAATATGCCGACGACTTTGAGATCGGAACATATTTTCCAGTTGTGATGCTCATATTGAATGTATTTTATCCATTGTGGCATATGAGATTGTGGCAATTTAGTGTTGATGGCATGAGCGATGGGAATAGAAGGTTTTTCATTTCCAATATGCAGTAGGACTGCTTTCAAACTCTCCTTACTACCGTCAATGAAAAAGCGCCACTCATTTGGATCATAAGACTCTCCGAGTTGCTCAAACAATGCAGGAATATCGTTGCAGTAGCATATGTCGATTTTCTTCTTAAAATGTTGTGCGTAAGGTTCATCACGGGTTCTGTAAAATGTGCCTTTTACTCCCGGAGCCAAACAGTTCCGTTGTTTCAGGCGAGATGCAAGTAACTCCGATTTTTCCTTTGACAGCTCGAGATCTCTCGTCGAATCATTCAGTTCAGGCAGCGTAAAACGTTGTAATTGCGACTCCTGTTGAAATTCATTATCACTGCTTGTGTCTGTCTCTTGTGATGATTCGAAAGGTTCAATCGTTGAATCGGGGCACTTAGGATGAGGAAATTTACTTGAATGTGGAACTGGAAGCGAAGCAGATGCTACTGTCGCATAAACCCATTTAGCACTCTTACCAAAACTAGTGGATTTGCTCAGGCAAAAGTAACAATCAACCGAATGGCAGAGCGGCTCTCTCCATATCATCGGTACACCGAATTTCATGTATCGTCTAATTTGGAATAAAAATTCACTTTATTAATAATTCAATTGTATATATAAATTTAATCTTACTCTGATGAACCAGAAGCCCACGCGGCAAGTGTTATAAGGCACGATAAACAAATATTATTTGGTGTCCATTGCTCATGAAAAGTTGCGGGTGCTATTCCAAAATATTGCAGATAATTCTGTTGTAATGAATCGGTGAATCTACGTCTATTTTGTTGGAGGACAAAATTGCCACACACGTAACAGAAATTATTTGGATTGTTTACGCATTTAAATTCTCGTTTTCTTTTAGGCATTTTGGCGAACACAATGAAATATAATTTCAATCAAATTTATACAAACAACCGACAAACAACCGACACGTGTGCGTGTGTTTATTTCTAGGTGAAAAAAATATATGTTTCAAAAATTACAAATTAATATATAACTAACTCTCCGCAGTGTTTTTCCTCAGAGACTGAATTAACAAAACAATATTTACAAGTTAAGAACCAAATTTCTGATGTGTATAACACATAAGGAATAACGGTTCCTTTAAAAACAAACTTAACGAAACAAACAACACATAAATTGTCGAAAAAAATAAAATATTCGGAAAATATGGGATTTGGATTTATTCACTCAATTGCTTATAACTTTATCATTTTTAGGTCGATTTTCTTCTAGTTGGTCTTAGTTCTTACGTTAAAGTATCATCTTTACGTGGATGAAGAGAAACCAGACGTTTTTTCAACGATTTGTACTTTTCCGCCAGCTCAGAATCACTGTAAAATATTATTATTTTTTAAATGTGCCATGTCAAATGGGACATTTCTAGCTCGAGATATGATTTGTCACGTGGAAAAAGGTCGAAAAAATACAAAAAATACTCTATCTCAAAAACTATTCCATGAAAAAAAAGTTTACCTTGATTTTCGAATTCAGCAGATGAAAATACATAAGAAAAGTCACCTCTCATCAAATGTACATGAAAAAATTTTTATTTTGCAAACTAGTGTTTTCTATAATCAATTAACTTTTCTCTAAAATTAATAAGGAAAACTCTTGAAAAGAAATTAAGAAGTACGCAACAGGCTTTGATGGTAGCATTCGTATTGTCGATACGGTTATCCAACCCCTTTTCAATGGGTCGAAATGCCCGAATGCGTTTTCAACAACTCTATGGTAAGGAGTAAGGCGGAAGTAGAATTCACGTTGGGCAGGTGTACCCTCAATGCTAAATGGATACGGATGTAGTAGTGTGCAGGATAAACGGAATCTGCTATAATGACTATTAGGATTTACACATTATTAAAACAAAGGTTATGAAGCAATCTGCAACTTGAGAATTCCGTTTCTAATAAAGATGCTTCGTGGATTCCAGAGGCATTACATCCTCCTAGACTGCTAACTTTTAAAGCGATACCTGCAAAACTAATTCAAATTAAATTTCATTCTTTGAATAATTTAATTAACAATGTATAAACCTTGCATTAACCAAAGCCAACAGAACCACAGAATACCATCATTTATAATTAAAATAGTCTAAAGATTCATCTTTTTTGGGCTTGACTTCAATGTGGTATCCGTCTATAATAATTCGATATGTAAGAAAATAAACCACATGATTATTTGCTTTTTTCATACCTAATGATCCAAGACATTGTGAAAAACCCATCTTTTGAAAGTAACCAACAATAAACTGGATTTTCGCCGCAGTTAATGGAAAATCATTTAAGAATATTGGTTTTAAAACATTCCAAACAGCGGCACAAAATTATTTAACAATTCTTCATACGTTAGATTTGGACACGCCAAATAAATTCGAAGCTGTTCGGTACTCTGTTTCACTATGTCGTAAGGACCAAAGAAACAATGTCGCTCCATACGAAAGCGATTCTTGAAATCCAATGTGCTAAAGCTTTGGGAATCCTTCTCCAAGAATAAACTCGATCGTTCCAAAAAGAAAACTTTGGAATAATTACAATTATATTATATCAGTTTTCCCAAGTTGCGCCCAGGCTTTTATTTGAGCAGAGTAAAGCTTCTGACTGACTTCAACTTGGTGCTGGTCAGAGCGATCTCTGTTTCAGACATTATCAAATTGACACACAGCCTCCACGTAGCGCCAACTGAATAGTGATCTAATGTGTGCACCGAGTCTTCCCTGGCACTAGCAGGACACTGTTGACGACCCCCACGCAAACGATTTAAGGAACACGATTTGAGGATGTGCAGGCCAAGTGCAACTATCCAACTGGTCGACGTCTTGGACCAATACAAGCGAGACGTTATCGGTCTCGAAGAAATGCCATGGACGGGACAAGGATGCTGAAATCAAACTATTTGTGAAGTCTACTACAGTTGCCATGCGACGAAACGCGATTTCGGAGTAGGCTTCCTGATTGGCAGAGAGCTGCGAAAGGATGTCATGCAGTTTGCGTCTATAGACGATCCGAATGAAGGCCAAATATTTTCTTAGCAGACTATTCTGCGCCAACGCTCCGACGGCCGTGAAAGACGCAGTTACTAACGACGCCTTCTATGACAACCTTGAAGAAGCTTACGACTGATGCCCCCGCCACGATGTAAAAATCGTGATTGACGACTTTAACGCTAAGGTGAGCAGAGAGAGGTTCTTTAGCGGAACGGTCAGAAATTTCAGGAGAATCATCCGACAAGGGATTGAGGCTGATTAATTTTACTGCAGCCAGGAACATGGTAACCAGTAGCACTAGATTCAAGAATCGCGATATCTACAAAACCATCTGGCTTTCCCCCGATCAGAAACGCGAAAACAGTTTGATCACGTTGTGATAGATGTACGACATGCCTCTAGTGTATTTGACGTACCATCCGGGATAACATAGACATAACATTACTGTTGCGTAGAGTAATTTACGCAGGGAAATTTTATGTGTAAGGAAAACGCGTGTTGTTTATAAGGTTGCAGGAAACAGAAGGTCTTTATTAGGACAATTGAAGTTTGTAAATGTCATTTTATGTATTCTTTACACAGTTTTGCATGTAACATTTTTAGTACTATACAGCTTCGTATAAAATAATATATTCATTTTAACACCCTTCCGGAATGTTTTATTTTATTCAAAAGGAAAAGTTATGTTAATCTTTTTGTCTTCAGCGACTTAAACTTCTTAAAATTAAATTTACTTTAATATGACATATTCGTCTCTTGTATTTAAAAATTATTCATTAAAATTATTCAACAAAAATTATCTTCATTATTTTAAACCGACTTCATTTAAGAAAAATTGGGTTTTTGTGGCAGTGACTGCTTTTGTTAAATTATCTGCCAACATATTATCAGTATTGATGTATTCAAATTTAATTTCATTATTCTCAATTTTTTCTTGAATGAATTTCGCTTTTATATCTATATGTTTTGTACGTGCCGAAAATGAATTATTGGTAGCTATAAACATCGCACTCTTATTGTCGCAAAATAGGACCATTGGTTTCGGAACGCTGGGTATTAACTCACTCTGAAGTCGCTTTAGCCATACGGACTCTTGAATGGCGTTGACTGCTGACATAAGTTCGGCTTCTGTCGATGAAAGAGCAACGGTTTGCTGCCGCTTCGTTGCCCAAGATATTGCACCACTTTGAAAAATGAAAATATAACCAGTGGTGGAACGTCTACTGTCGATGTCACCGGCCCAGTCGGCGTCACAAAAGCCAATGATTTCCTCAATATTTTTTTTGAAAAATATGCACTTATCTATTGTGCCTTGTAAATACCTCATGATGCGCTTTAGTGCAGTCCAGTGCGCTTTGCCAGGATTTGAGGAGAAACGGCTCAAGATGTTAACCGCAAAACAGATGTCAGGTCTCGTAATTTGTGCAGCATATAGAAGGCAGCCTACAGCCTGCATGTAAGGCACTTTAGACATCTCAATCCTGTCAGCATCAGTTTTCGGGCACATTTCATACGTTAATTTTTGATTGACGTCGATAGGCGTGGATATCGGGTGACATGTGTCCATGCCAAAACGTTTTAAAACATCAGATATGTACCTTGATTGATTAATTTTAATGCCGTCGTCATCTCGTGTAATTTTGATGCCTAGAACAGATGTAGCTTCGCCCATATCCTTCATTTTGAACGATTTCATCAAGCTTGCCTTAAGTTCATCGACCCTTTTAATGTCTCTGCTGAATATTAAGACATCATCAACGTATATCGCCACAAATAACATTTCTTTCTCCGATTTGCTACGATAGATGCACTGATCTACTTCACTTCTGCAGAGGCCAAGGTCCAGCAGCACAGAGTTGAGCTTTTTGTTCCAGACTCGACTTGCTTGTTTTAAGCCATATAAACTCTTTTTCAGTTTACAAACCCTTCCGGAATTGTCATCAAATCCAGCTGGCTGCTTCATATATATTTCCTCTTTCAGCTCGGCATTTAGGAAAGCGGTGACAGCATCCATTTGATGTATGAGCAGGTTATATTTGACTGACAAAGCCAGAAGCATTCGGAGCGAAGTATACCTCATAACAGGCGCAAACGTCTCATCATAGTCAATGCCCTTTTTCTGACTATACCCCTTTACGACTAGTCTTGCCTTTTGTCTCACTGCTTCGCCGTCAGCATTGAGTTTATTTTTGAAAACCCACTTGCTCTGAATGGCTTTCTTCCCTGGTGGTAGTGCTGTTAGCTCCCATGATTGGTTAGCTATATGCGATGCCATCTCATCATGCATAGCGATCTTCCAAACTTCAGCATTTTGGCCAGATACAGCTTCTTCTACTGTTTGAGGTTCTTCTAAGATGAAACTCATTGCACAAAAATTATGCGAAGTACGTAATTGATTAATTCGTTCAGATCTACGTACCTGTGTATCCATTTGACTCATGTTTTCATCTGGCACATATGTCTCGTCATTGATGTCGTCAAGCATTGTACCATCATCATCTGCTGCATCTTCTATATCTTCACCCAAGGTATCTTGTAGAACTTCTGATGGCGATTTCTGATTCCCATCTTGTAGAACTTCTGATGGCGATTTCTGATTCCCATCTTGCCCCACTAAATCGTCATCACAGTCAATCGGTTGTTGCCAGAAATCACTATGAAAGTTGTTGACAGGCGGTGTAATTGTCGAGGGCCTTTGATTTTCCAAAAATATCACGTCACGGCTTATTATGACTGATTTTTTTTCAGGGCTGAACAATCTATATGCTTTGGAGGTAGCACTATATCCAACGAATGTGCATTCAATAGATTTTGCTTCGAATTTGCTTGTACGCTTTTGCTTCGGTATGTGGACTTACGCTTTACACCCAAATACTCGCAAATGCTTCAGAGAAAGTTTTTTACCTGACCAAAGCTCCTCAGGACTCGCTGTATTAGATTTACGTGCTATTCTGTTAAGCACATACGCCGCCGTGTTCGCCGCTTCTGCCCAAAATTTTTCGTTAAGGCCAGCATCCAAGAGCATGCACCGAATTCGTTCCATCAGCGTTCTATTCATCCGCTCTGCCACGCCATTTTGTTGAGGCGTGTATGGTGTTGTGGTTTGATGCAAAATTCCGCATGCGGCGAGGAACTTTTGAAGCTGTCCATTCACATACTCTGTTCCGTTGTCAGAGCGTAATATTTTTATGCTTTTGCAGCACTGCTTCTCAACCAGCTTTTTGAATTTTAGGAATTCTTCATACACATCGGACTTAGCTTTTATGGGAATTGCAAAAACTTTCCGTGTATAGTCATCCACAAAGGTAAGTATATAGCGCGCACCAGAATATGACGCCACTTTAAAAGGACCCATTACATCGGTATGTATAATATCCAAAACGCCTTGCGCCGAACTTTCACTATCACTAAATTGTGCTCTAGTGTGTTTTCCTTTTATACACACGATACATTTTGACTTGTCGGCCGATTTAACACTAAATCCACTTGTCATGCCAGTTGCGCTCACAAGATCTCTGCTGATATGCCCAAGTCTCCTATGCCACAGCTCATAGTCCATTGCCACAAATGCACGATCACGCTCAGAACAGTCCAATTTGTACAGCCCGCCAACCAAACTCGCTGAAGCAATCTGCCTATTGTTGCTTTTATCGATTATTTTGCACGTTTTGTCTTCAAAAATAATCTTTCTGCCATTCAACGCCATTTGGCTTACTGACAATAAATTCGTGCACAAATTTGGAACATATTCGACGTTCTTTATTATGATCTTGTTATTCGCTTTGCCATTCACAATAGAGAGTTCTGCATCGCCAACACATTCCACATCTAATTTATTGTTGTCTGCAATTGTTATTGATTTGTTTGGTGTGTGTGTTGTGTTTCGTAGAATATCTTTATTACAAGTCATATGATTTGTAGCACCAGAATCGACATGCCAGTTCGAAGCATTGTTTATGTTTGTACACAGCGACGTTAGCAGAAGCAGATCTTTTTCCTTCTTTGCTTTGTTTCGACAATTTTTAGCAAAATGTCCAGACTGCTTGCATGCGTGACAACGAAACTTTTTGTTGTTGTACATTTTCTTGTTCGTGTACAAAGCACTTTCTTCATTGCTTTTTACATCAAACTTGGCATCTTGTAGCAAAAGCGATTTGATGGCATCAACTGTTAGCACTTTTTTTTGAGTTTTCAACTGCTAATACCAGTGATTTGAACTCATTTGGCAGTCCTGCTAATAACAATGATGCAATTAGCTCGTCATCAAGTTGAAGTCCAGCTGTTTTAACCTTTAAAGATGTTAGCAGCATAGCGTTAATGTACTCCTGCATTGAAGGGAAGTCCGCCAACTTTAGTTGAACGAGTTGTTTCAACAATTCAACCTTCCTAGTTAGGCCTTTACCTTCGTATGCCTCCATTAAGCTATTCCACGCTAACTTCGCAGTCTTCTTTTCCGCAATAATTCCATAGTTGCTTGGATCGACCATTAGAAAAATTTCTGCAGTTGCGCGGCAATCGGCATCCTTCTCCTCTTCAGTTGCACTTGTAGTCAGGCCTGATTCAACTGTTTTCCACAGTTTTTTAATTACTAAGTATGACTTTGCCTGTTGCTTCCATACATCGAAATTCTCTCTTCCATGAAGTTTTTCGAATGGAAATGACAGTGAACTGGAGCTCATTTTATCCCGGTAATCAGCAACGTTTATCACGAAAAAAACTTACTTGATGACTAGAATTAAATATTTTCCTTTACAACATACACAGCTTTGTGTTTAAGCCCATAACCTGTTGCGTAGAGTAATTTACGCAGGGAAATTTTATGTGTAAGGAAAACGCGTGTTGTTTATAAGGTTGCAGGAAACAGAAGGTTTTTATTAGGACAATTGAAGTTTGTAAATGTAATTTTATGTATTCTTTACACAGTGTTGCATGTAACATTTTTAGTACTATACAGCTTCGTATAATATAATATATTCATTTTAACAATTACCATGGTTCGCACTCGCTTCAGTGCGGCAAAAATAGGTACGTTCAAGTGCACCGAGAAAATTCGACGTCGTGAAACCACAGTGACAACGGAAAGCCACTGACTTCGCAAACCGCCTCGCGAGTCACCTTGAAGACTCTCCCCCGGTACTTGATAGTAGATGCGGTGAATTCCCGCAGGGAATTTTTTGACTGTAATTCCAACGTTCTGTTTACTGTCCAGGAATCCTTTTCGGAATAAAAATAAAAGAATGTTGCTTCTGCGCAACTTCTGTTGATAGCTTCGTATTTTAAAAACCAAGAGTTCCCTTAATATCTTGTTTAAACAGATAAAGAAACTTTTCTTTTCTTAAATAGGACTAATTAATACAATGTACAAGTAATGAAATATGATTAAAAAATACTTCGTACTCAGCCTTTTTACTTTCCTTTTAACCACACACACTACAATTATTTTAATTTAAGTAAGATTAAATGTATAAAAAATGGAGATCAAAGTCTACTAAATAAGCTGATACTTAAAAACAAATCGGGTTGCTGTGTTTGCCCTTTTTTATAGAGATTATTTTTATTCTTTAGTTAGTGCTGACTTGTTTTGGCAACATGAAAAGTTATGAAAATAAAGAGAAAATGTATTAAAAATTAAAAAAATTGGTTGTGCTTTTAGCATGTATAATATATATATATTAGCATTAATAAATATAGAAAGAATTAATTTTTTTTAAATTAAATAAAAGAAAAATATGAAAGCATATCTGTTACGTTCGCTGTTTTCTATAGCTTATAGTAAAGAGTATACATAAAGAGAGATTAAATCACTCACAATTTTGTGAAATGGAAGTGACGGCGATTTCACAAAAATCGGTGAGCGGCAAGGGGAAGCGAGATGGGCGAAAGTAGTAACGAAAGAAATTTCAATACTCACTCCCGTTTGGCTTGGGGTTCGCCAAATGCCTTATTTGTTTTTGTTGTTGGAAAATTTACATTTGTAAGTACATATGTTTGTAATTTTTGGTTTTAATACAGCGATCGCGAATTAGGAGAATTAGTTATTGTAATATGTATTTAAACTTTTTTTTATCGTAGTTAATTTGATTAATGTTGGATGAATTTTTGTTTTTCTTTTAAGAAATGTTTAAAAAGTGCAGATTTCCACACTACCTGATGAGGTAATGCAGTTAGCGTAGCAACCCAATTATTTTTAATGGCTGGTTTCCCCTGTAGGTATATCCACCATATCGATATGTGGAAAGACATAGGCTTGAATCTGTGACTAAGATGCAAAAAGTATTTTAGCAAAACGAATACATATATAGAGCTCGCATGACGAACAAAGTTATTGTTGCATTGCATCTCGCGTCCCCTTCCCGTTCACCGAATTTTGTGAAATCGCCTTCACTTCCATTTCACTAAATTTTGGTTGGCTCAATCTCTATGTGTCTATACTTTTAGGGTTTTGATGCATATACATTTTGAAGCGCCAATAGACAGTGTTTTCGCAATAATAATAAAATTAGAAACACGAACAACTTTAAATGGTGTTCTCCATAAGATTCATTTAAGCAATTGGGAGTTTTTTCCTACTAATTCAAGTATGAGTTTTTTGATGCCAAGAGTGTCGGGCTGTGTTTTAAAAACTTTGTCGAAGATTTAAACATGATTTAAACACACATTCAAAAACTCATCCGATGGAGCGAACAAATTTCTAAAATCAGATATTGAGCTGTAATTTTTAATGAATGAATAGCTCACTTGGGGTAGTCAAAACTTCGTCCCAATTTTTTGTGTACTGATTATAGGTTTCACAATTACTGATTGAAACGCTTAATCGTAACAAAAAAAAATTAGTCAGGTTTCAAACTTCGTTAACGAGGTCTAGTAAAGCTTGCAAAGTATGCTGCATTCCTTGCAAAAAATAGACGCGTTTGGTTCTATCTGCCAGTGAAACTTGCTTTATGTAATTAAAAAAAAAAAGAAACATAGTTGTAGTTCTCATTTTGTAATTGAATTGCTGATCTCTGTATCTATTACCAGGATACAAAGAGCAACAATTTAAGCAGTCGAAAATTTTACCAACTTTTTCAAATTAAATTCGCAGTTGACAAAACCACTTCTTTGCTCCTTCTTTTGAAGTCTGAAATATCAGATGCTGTTCTAATAGCAGCCTGAACTGTTCTGCTGAACACCTGCGTAGCTAACTTAAAACTCATTTTTCGAATGAATAGGGATAAATATATTGCCTTGTTAGTTTTGGACACATCTTCGTGCTATGATTTTGTTCACGTTCCCAAAATTCGCGTACCACATCAAAACTCACTAAGCCATAAGGAGTATTTAAATTATATTTGAGGAGACTATTTCTTAATGATTTAATAAGGCGAGGGAAATCAAACATGCAGTACGTACTGTTGTCATTCAATTCGAGATAGAGTTTTTCTTTTGTTGCTCTAAGTATTGGGTAACATCTCCTATTCGTAGGCCCTTGGTCACATGTAATTGTGCGAACTTTAACCACCAAGTTTATTTATCGTACGTAAATTTTCAATTACGATGTTAACTAAACACTCGCCCCTCCCATATGGTAGGCACCTTGGCGTGGTGTGGGGGCTTAAGTTGCAAAGATTTGTCGGACTATTTTAACCTAAGGCGGCCATATAGTGCCCCCAGGCGGGGCCGCCAGTGTCTTTAGACAGACCGACCGATGAGTAACGAGCAAAGATCTACCACAAATGCGGCTGTTTCCCATGTTAGGGGCGGCACACAACGACGGCTCTGTTCTCTATGCTAGGAGCGGTCGGATTTCTGAGTCTTTCTGTGCGTGGGGTGGTAGACTGTAAAGGAACTCCACAGGGGGTGTTTTTGTTTTAAAACAAATGATGAAGAGTTTACGGTGCAGGGGGTCGGATACCCAGTACCGGCGGTAGGTGGTTGGCGAGGAGGCCACCTGGCACCGATATCAAGCAACTCCTCAGGCATCGCCGTGGTACTCCAGGCCGCGATGATTGCTATTGCTATTGGGAGGATCTCCAAGCCAACTTTGGGTACCCAAGGGGATCTCAGCTGCTGAGCTTGCGCATTGACCACGCAACCGATGACGACTCGTTGTCATAGGTCAGCAATGTCTACGACATAGGCTCGGATGTTGAGATGCAATAGCTCAGTCCTTCTCAGCCCTCCGCTCCACATGCTCCTGAGCCGGGGAAGGAGACGAGGGAGGTGGCGGTAAGCATGGCGACGGCCTCTGTGAGCAGGAGGACTATAAAGGGTACGCCGCAGGGGGGTGCTATCACCTCTTCTATGGCTTCTAGTAGTAAATGTGATATTAGGATATTATGTTTTTTTTTTGTAAACATAAATTTTTGTTTTATATATTATGTATTAATTCTCATGTATACTTATATATTATGTATTAAGTCCCAATTATATTATGAATTAGTTATCAAACGAAAATTGTTTAGAAATATAAAATCATGGCATTAAAAATATTATCGTCTATCTATTATACAAATTGCTGCATTTATATAAATTTCAGGCTAAAATTTGATATCCCTCTTAATAGATGTACATTTTACAATAATCGATTCTTACATACAAACAATTATCAACTATTATTTTTATAATTCATGTACCGACAATTGGTTATTTTACAAATTAAATTTTTTCTTTCAATTCTGGGCAAATATATTTGCCCTTCTGAAATAAACGCGAGTATATAACATAAACACGTTTATGTGAAAGTGTTGTCAATTGTATGGCCAACGTTTTCACATTAATTAATACTGAATTATTTAAATTACTTATAGTCTAGTATATAGCGTGACCCACGCATGTAGGTGGTACCTCATCTGCTTATAGTATTCAGCTTGTAAAATGCGTTTGAAATACATGAGAGATTACAATACACCTCCGTTATTTACTTCGCTGCCTTGTACATGTATGGTGAAAATGTTTCTCTTGAGCTTTGTATAATGGGTTTCTTTTTTGTCGGCTTCGAACTGTAAACTATGGTTATTTCTCTGAAATTTACGTTTACCAAAGTAATCCAAGTACTTATATCAGATACCAGTCTAATGAAACCAATTCATGAGTGCATCATTTCCACAAATTCAATCTAGAGTTTGGACATGTGCACCGTGATGAATTAATTGATGCCCGTGGGCCAAAATTTATTCTGCTTATTATATGGCGTGTGATGTTTGAGCCCCCTTAAGCTTTTGCTCGATTTTTTCAAAATATTTCAAATATTATAAAAGTTGTGATGCATTGAATGGACTTTTTAAAGTAAATTTGTCCAATGGAAAATATGACACCGCAAGGGAACTTATTTATATTCTCATTGCTTGCCAATAACTCAATTACCATGTGTCGAAATACTTTGGCCATGAGCTATTTCCAAAAATTCAAGATTAGTCGCCATTCATCACCAAGCCATCGAATAATACGTTGGCCCTTTCGTCTGTATGTTATATAGTCGCCCGATATGAGCTGTTCCTGAAACTTCCTTCTTCCTGTCACTATCATAGAGCTGCATTCTTATAATAGTTTTTTTTTATTTCCTAGCTCACATTTTCAACTCATATACAGGGTGGGCCAAAAGAAACCAAGGCGTGTAAAAGTTTAATAACTTTTTCGTTTATTAATTTTTTTTTTCTTTCAGATTATATAGACAACACTTGGGGAATTTATAATGGAGAGGTTCACAACTGAACAGAGAACCAGAACAATAGAATTTTATTATTCAAGTTAGCCAGAAATGAAATCAACTTTATTAAAAATTTGATTATGAGTGATGAAGCTCATTTTCATTTGAATGGCTTTGTTAATAAGCAAAACTGTAGGTTCTGGGGTTCTCAAAATCCAAGAGCCATTCATCAACGCCAATTGCACCCCATCAGGTGTACAGTATGGTGTGGGATCACATCTGAAAATGTCATTGGGCCTTACTTCTTCGAGAATGAAGATGGAAGTGCTATACCCGTAAATGGAGAGCGGTATCGGTTTATGATAGAAAATTTTTTACGTCCTGCTCTTGAAAACAGACCTGGTATGTGGTTTCAGAAGGATGGAGCCACTGCCTATACTGCCCGAGACACAATGGCACTTTTAAGTCAAATTTTTGGAGAGCGAATAATTTCCAGAAATTCGGAAATTATTTGGCCAGCGAGATCGCCAGATTTGACAGCACCCGACTATTTTCTTTGGAGTTATTTGAAGGAGCGAGTGTATGTGAACAAGCCAGAGACAATCCGTGAACTCAAGGCAAATATTGTTGCAGAAATTCGAACGCTACAGCCACAAATTTTGAAAGATGTTATGGAAAATGCTCTAAAAAGAGCCCATCAGTGCGAAGCTGACAACGGTGGTCATTTAAGAGACATCACTTTTCATAGTTAGTGTAAAAAAATGTCCCTTTTGTATATTATATAATCTGAAAGAAAAAATAAAAAAAAATTAATAAACGAAAAAGTTATTAAACTTTTACACCCCTTGGTTTCTTTTGGCCCGCCCCGTATTTATGCATAGAAAAAATAAAAGATATTTTAACCCATTATTTCATTTACATAATTTTTGAAATAAATATTAAATTTGTCACCAATTCTGAGCAAATTAATTTTCCCATCTGACAGAAGCGAGAATATTCAAAATAAACCCGTTTATGTAAAGAATTGTCCATTATATGACTAAGTATTTCATTATATTTAATTATATTATTTAAATTTATTTATAGCCTGGTATGTATGTATATATCCATAAACGAGTGTATTCTCCCACACCCTGTAACTTGGTCATATATATCTACATATACGAGTATACATTCCTGGCACTTTTAATTGCTTATAATTATTTGCTAAGCTCATTTCCACAAGTCAGTTAAACATCTTCTATTTTAAATTTCTCACAATCCGAACTATAATTTCTTAAACCAAAAAAATTCCAATTTCCCACAATCCGTACGTCTTTAACAAGAAAAAAAAATAACACATGCACCCTGCTTAAAATTGCATGTTTGTATGGACGAGTATGCGCACATTATTTTATTTATGTTTATACGTGCTTTATATACATATACGAGGACTGTTCAAAAAGTATCGCGAATTGTGAATTTTCGCGGGCGACGGATGTTCGATTTTCGATCTTTTTGTGGCGTTATGTTGGTACTCATGTCCCTCACTTACGTTGAGAATCTCGGCCATTTTGAATGTTCAGTCAGTTTTTGACAGCTATTGTGCGTGGACGTGTTTTAGCTTGTCCTCGAATTTTGTCTATCCCGAAAAATGTATTTTGTGTGAAAAACAAAATAAGTGCGCGGAGGTATTCCGAATGTTGACTGTTGCATACGGCGAAGCTACTTTGGACAAAAGCAACGTTTATCGGCGGTACAAAATATTTTCAGAGGGCCAAGAAGATGTGAGCGACGAAGAGCATTCCGGACGCCCGAGCACGTCAACAACAGACGAAAACATTGATGAAGTAAAGAAACTAGTATTGGCCAATCCTCGAATCACTGTCAGAGAAGTTGCTGAGGACCTAAATATATCGATTGGCTCGTGCCATTCAATTATCACCAAAAGTTTGGGCATGAGGCGGGTTGCCGCAAAATTCGTACCAAAATTACTCAATTTCGACTAAAAATAGCATCACATTGCTCAGGAGCGAATTTTTGGCCAAAAACAACACTGTAATAATGCCGCAGCCACCGTATTCCCCAGACCTGGCCCCCTGCGACTTTTTCTAGTTCCCGAAACTGAAAAGCCCCATGAAAGGACGACGCTACGAAACGATTGACAAAAATCGAAGACAAGCTAAAACCCGTCCACGCACAATAGCTGTCAAAAACTGACTGAACATTCAAAATGGCCGAGATTCTCAACATAAGTGAGGGTCATGAGTACCAACATAACGCCACAAAAAGATCGAAAACCGAACATTCGTAGCCCGCGAAAATTCAAAATTCGCGATACTTTTTGAACAGTCCTCGTATACATATTAAGTTTACCCTTAAAAATGTATAAAGCTGACTCATACAGAAATATTCAAATTCACTGCCTAATTAATCATTTTATTATACCCTTTACCTTTAAAAAAAGTTAATAGGGTATACTTATTTTGTGCTTTTGAGAGGGGTTGCACTTTCAAGAAAGAGGTGTGGTAGGTATGAACATATATACGCATATACGAGTATACACAGATATGATCAGAATGACTTTCTAAGCAATTTTTATTTTGTCCTACTGCTTGTTCGCCTGTCCGTGTGTGGCCACTTTTCTTCTACTCCGTTAGAGCTATCTTAATGAAATTTTGCAAAAGAATAGTCTGGACAAACGTCTGCCTCCCATATAAGCAACTTGTTTCTCCTTTTTTTTAAATGACTACAACTTCAGTCCAATTGATGGAATAGTGACGCAATTAGGCAGTTATGGAGATGTGGCGTAAATATTAACTGCCACGCCCACTATCAACAAACATTCATAACTTAAAATCTATTGGAGATTTAAGGTCGAAATTTTACGAGAATCAAAATGTGGACATTAAATTTTGTTAATCAGAGATAGGACATGCCCACTTTTGATATAAGGAACTTTCGGGTCTAAAATTAAAATTAGCCAACCTATGCTCGTATTGATGCTATCGGAATAAAAATTAGCAGAAATGTACATAGTATAATAAATTGTATAATAGTGGATGCAAAATATGGGGATCATATTACTACTGCCACGCCCACAATTAACAAAAAATCATTACTGTGTTCATATTGAAGATTTTGCAAGAAGGTTGCGGGTAGTAAATTATTAAAAACCACTCAAAAAATGGGCGGGTTTTTTTCACAGCAACATTGACTATTGACATATTTTTATAACTTACGACCTATACAATATTTTTGGCCGAAATTTAATATTATATTATATATTATATTGTATATGGACCCTACGGAGCCATGTATTGTGGTCGATCAGATAAAGGACACGTCTGCCTCCCATATAATAAACTTTAGGGACGCCACTTAAAAAAAATTACCCTATCTATGCTTCTAATGATGATATATGAATACAAATTGGCAGCAGTATACTTTGGGTGTGTACTAGCATTCATTCCAAATATGGGCAGATTATTACTACTGCTCCGCTCACAATTAAACAAAAATCATTACAATATTCCTATACACGATTCATCAATGAAAATTCACAGGAAGGTTGCGGATACCAACATTAAACAGCACACAAAAAATGGGCGTTTTTTTTACAGTCACGCCCACTATTGACCTATTATTATAACTTACGACCTATACAATATTTTTGGAATAAATTTTACTTTAGTACGTATATGGAAACTTCATACCCGAGCTCGAAACGAACACGCTGTTATACACGAAGGAATGAATATTTGAGGATTAATCGAATGTGCGAGTACATCTGATACGTACATACATACACGTGGTTCTTATTTGCACCGTTTTTGATCGCTTCATACCTTTTCATATTGTACCATGCGAAACAAAATTTAATATTTTACGATGTTTCTTCTTCTGCAACTACGTGTTCGTTTGGAGTTACGGACAGACAACAACAACCAAATCACAAGCCGTAAAACGAAAAAATAACCAAAGAACCAAATGAATTGAAATAGATAATCAGTGGGTGGTACCATACTCACCACTGCTTTCAAAAATGTGTAAGGCTTGCAGTTCTGTACAATCCATCAAGTACATTTGCAAATTCATTAATAAAGGCAATGATTTCAAAGTATTTCAAGTACAAAATGTAAATGAAAAGGACGTATTATAACGATACCAAATGGGCAGATACGTACATCAGCAGAAACGAAGCTGTCTGGCGAATTCTTAGTTTACCCACACACAAACGAGACCCAAAGGTCCAGCATCTTGCAGTATATTTTGAAAACGGTCAACGTGTATAGTTCACTGATAAAAATGCTCACACTGTGCCAAAAACATGATGTTTTCGGAGAATTTTAGTAGTAAATGAGATCTTAGAAACCTTCAAAGCAAAGAGAACAAAAATTGTAGCCTACGCTGATGACATTGCCATACTAATCCCGGGCACGTTCTTGTAAACGATTAGCGAAATCATGGAATCAACACTGGGCGAGATTTCCGGATGGGCTGTGCTCAACGGCTTAGGAGTTAACTCTACTAAAAGGAAGCTAGTTTTGTTCACCAGGAAAACAAAAATCCCTGAGTTCTCTTTGCCAAATTTAGGTAGGGTAACATTGAATCTCTCTTCAGAAGCAAGATACATGGGTATCATTCTGGACTCCAAGTTAAATTGGAGAAGGAATATTGAGGAGAGAAGAAAGAAGGGGTTGGCTGCATACTATGCAATCTAACCCGTATTGAAAAAGTACAAAGACTTGCTAGCCTGGGAATCTCAGGGGCTGTAAGCACGGCGACTCAATAAGGCTTAAACATGTTATTTCACCTCTTACCGCTAGGAGTGTTCATTCAGGGCTGTGCCGCCAAGTGTGCTCTCAGACCGAGCGAGTGCAACACGTGGATATCTGCTAACTATGGACACTGTTCAATTTTGAGCGAAATAAGACGGAAAGGTCAAAGGTTAGTTACCTTAGATTTAGAAACGACTACAGACTACATGACTTCTACTATGGACTTTACAGCTATAATTCCAACTCTCTATCCAACCAGGGAAAACTGGGAGTTAGGTTCTGTGACGCGTAATTCTGACATTACCATCTACACTGACGGCTCAGAGATGGAGGGTGGAACGGGGGCGGGTGTCTTCTCGGAAGGCTTTCAGGCAAGTCATATCGGCTGCCTGACGCATGCAGCGTCTTTCAGGCCGAAGTCCATGCAATTGAGACAGCAGCCGGACTGATACAAATTAGTACAATTCGACCTTCGAATATCACTATCTTTGTGGATAGTCAGGCGGCGCTTAAGGCAATAGAATCCGAGACAGTTAAATCGAAGCTGGTAATAAAATGTCCTCATTACTGAACATTGGACCCCATAAGGTATCACTTTGCTAGGTTCCCGGACATAGCGATAAAGAAGGGAATGAATTAGCGGACGAGATGGCCAGAAGGGGCTCTGAAATGGACATTAACGAAGCAGATACCTCAATACAAATCACAATATGCGAAATGTTTAGGAACGTAGATGAATTCACTATTGCAGTGACAAATAACTTATGGACTAATCGGGACGATTGTGAAGTTTCAAGGGCCTTATGGCCTAGGTTAGACAGAAGAGAACGAAGGTTCTCTTAGGGCTGAACAAACCTGCAGTAAGGGTGCTTATGGGGGTCATTACGGGGCATTGTGCTATCGCACCAATGCTTTAACATTGGCGTATGCCGTCGAACGGGCTATGTAGGAGTTGCCATGATGAAGAAGAGCCAGAGTCGATTCATCACTTTTTATGTCAATGTCCGGGACTACAGTTGAAACGACTTCAATGTTTGGGGTCGCGCTTCTTCATAAGTTTGACAGAGCTAACGAAGGTAGATTTATCGGATCTTCTCACTCTCATCTGGAAAACCAAATAGTTTAATAGGGAAGGAGCTTCCAATGTTTATGGAAATCGAGGGTAAGGACGAGCATGCCTCCTCCTGGTATTTTTGAAGGCAGCCACAATGGACATAGATGTCTCCGAGTGGAAGTGCGGATACATCGTATCCGCACACGCCTTCTCAACCTAACCTAACCTAACCCAACTAAAATGCATGATGATGGTCTAGGTTCAAGTCTTATGAGATTAAATACACAAAATCTTATTGACACATATTGGGACGATCCAAACGAATTGGTTGATCGCTTGCGGTTGTCAATGTCATCACAATCAGCTGGTCACAATTATCATAATAATGAAATCATTTCAATTGTTGAAGAATTGAAAGAATGCAATTATATATATATATATATATATATATATATATATATATATATATATATATATATATATATATATATATATATATATATGTATATATATATATATATATATATATATATATATATATATATATATATATATATATATATATACTCGTATATTCATCAACAAATATCTTGTCCCCTTTAAAGTAATTCCCCTCAGATATAATACACTTAGGCCAGCGTTTTTTTCAATCCTCGAAACACTTCTGAAACGCTTTTTTTGGTATCGCCAACATCATCAGCAACCTCTCTGATAGTGAATCGACGATTATCCAAAATCATTTTCTTCACTGCGTCAATGTTTTCATCGGTTGTTGACGTGCTCGGGCGACCAGGACGAGCATCGTCATTGACATCTTCTCGGCCTTCCTTAAACCGGTTATACCACAATTGAACTTGTCTTCTGCTCATAGTAGACTCGCCAAAGGCCACACTCAACATTTCAAATGTCCTTGCGCATTTAATTTCATTTTTTACACAAAATTGAATACAGTTTCTTTGATCCATTTTTTCGAATAGTACAAAAATCGAAGAGCACACCAAAACACGACTAACCTTTTAATCTGTCAAAAACAAACTGACAATCCAAAATGTTTGGTATTGCCAACATATATAAAAGACATGTGTACCAACATAAAAATAAAAATGCGAACATCGAACATACGTAACTCACGAAAAGATGAAAATAACGGTTATCTTTTGATCACACCTCGTATATACTCGTATATATATTTATTTATTTATTTTTTAAAGCTTACGTAGTAAAAACAATTATTAAATAAGCTATACTAAGCAGCGCTAGCGGCAGGGGCTTTCGGCTGGATATATATAAGTTAAATTAACTTGCGTTAATTTTATTAAAAAAAATTATTTTTTAGGGAGCTGACTCCTTTATTTCACTGAATCCAACTTAGAACTAACTTAACAGATTTTTAAATACTTAAACCTAAGCTTATCGTCACTGCTTCACCTGGGCTGCTGCTGTTGATCACGTTGTACCTGTATGCAGAGTTTAAGCGGCTCGTGTGCCATGTCAGCATAAAAGAATGGGAACAGAATTTTATGGAGTTTCGCAAGATGAAATACGAAACTTTTGTTTTTCGGTTTATCATCCAAGTTTAAATGTGAGGGGTGGTAACTACTCTCCCCCTAAATTTCAGACGTCCTCGTTTGAATCAGACTGTTTGTTAAATATTTTGTTTAATCCTTCTATCGCTGTGTTGGATAAGTGTAGATTTGATGAATTACTTTATGTTTTTGTGATGATAGGCCTTCCGTTTCGATGTAATAAGTATTGGTGCAAGCAGGCAATTGTGACAAGGATAAGTATTATGGATCCTAATCCAAAATTCAGGCCAATATTAGTTTCTTCGCTCTCTTGGAGTAGATTGATGAAGTTAGAGTTGTTGATTTGTAATTCCTTCATCATTTGTAATGAGAGTATATCTTCAATGTTGTTTGGATCAGATGATAGTTGTAACACTGCCGGTAGTGGTTTACTTGCTGATATTTCCGCATTAAAGAATGTATCTTGATCAATTTTGATGCTGGCATTGTGATAGTGTATAATGAATGTTCCATTTAGAGTTAGGGATTCTTCATTAATTACTGCATTACCATTGAATCTGTTCAAAAATTGTATTCCCGGTGATATTTCCTCGATTGTAGGTATATGTTGATTGTTGACTTCAGTGCAATTAGGTGGGCGACTTTGTAGCAAATTTGCTATACAGGTATCATTATTTAAATTAACTAGGCTACTAATTGGACATATTTTTAAAATATTATAATTTTTACAAATTTCTTTAATACCAAATATATCTTTTCCACATGAGAGCGTTGAATCGAAAGTTAATTCATTTATTCTTGAAAATTTTTTTACACTTTTAATTTTTATTGTTTTTATAAAATTATTATTTGAAGCAATTTTAATTTCGGAAAATTCAAACGCTATATATTCAAACGGTATATTTTCTTTGCTTATTTTTTTTTTGGCTAGGTCAATTTCATTATTTGACAATATAAAAGAATTTATTAGCTTTTGCCAAGTGAATAGCATATGCAACATTTACGATCTCTTCTTTAATTATTTCTAATTTATATCTTAATTCTAAAAATAATTCATTTTGAATTTCTTTATCATTTTTTAACATTTTTGTTATGCTATTTGTAATATTTGAAATTTCATTAATTCTTTTTAAGGTTAGCCTATTTATTATCAACTGATTATTGTTATTTTCTAAAACATCATTCAGCTTCTCTACTACAATGCTATGATCGTGGTGGTCAGGACTTCCTGCTATCCATTTCCACGCACTACCTAAAAAATCGAGTGATCTCTTATTTTTTTATTGATTCTTAAATTGTTGATGTGGGATTTTATTTGGGATATCAGAAGGATTATGAAAGGATAATGTGGGTTTTTATCGCGTTTGTAATTGTTCGCTGTCGCTTCGATATTATTAGTTATTTTATCAATGGCAATTTCGTGTATTATTTTAAAAGTGCCTGTTTGTATTTTCGCAGTTCCTTCTTCTATTGTGACTAACTGTGAATTACTGTAGTCCAGTATCTGTACCTCTAGGTAGGTCGTTGTGTCGTCAGTTACTCAAGGGGACTAACATGTATTTGAGTACATGCCGTAATTGAGTTCTGTCGGAAGTTGGGTCTATCACCTCCACGTGGTAACGGCTGGTAACAATTTGCACTGGGTGTGATGTTCGATTCATTCCTGACAATGGATCCCACAGCGTATCCAGTGTATGGTTGGCTAAGATAGGTCGGGCGGAGGGAGTAAACCCTGGTAAAAAATCCCCCCAATCTAAAGGTGTTATGCGAACCGTGCCTATTGGTTGGTTTGCAGCCAGGGGCTGTATTTCTACGGAGCTACCTCGATACTGGGTCATCTCAAGGTATATTCACGAACTTGCCGTGGTATGGGGCGCTGCCACGGCCGACCACTATGTTTCCCCTTATAAATTGAAGATCACCATGTTGAAGATCACCATGATCGTTAGAACAAGATGACCCACAAACAAGAAATAAACACAATTTCTATGGACAAGCAGTCCCTAAATGCAACGGGGGTTATTGCCTCCATTTCTGAATCTGGCTCAGATCAGAAAAAAATTCGAACGGCGGAAGCTGGGGCTATAGAAACTAGTGGAAGCGTCGGTACTAATAAGCCAAGTACGGCTGGCCCATCTCGTACGGCGGAAGCTGGCACCGCGGACAAACCTGGTTCCAGTGGAAGTGACAGTACAAAGAAAGAATCTACATTGCATACGGCGGATACCGGGATTGGCCCTGGTAGACGCGACGGCGCATCCACGTCTCCTCAGTAGTAAAGCCTACACGGCACAACTACAAGGAGAGACGCGCTGCCTTGAAGTTGCTGGAACGTGTTAAATGTGTTCCGGAGGGCGAGAGGTAAGAAAAACAAAAGTCCTCCATTAGCTGGGCAAAAAGGGTTACGGAGGGACTATCAGAGTTTCCGGAACCGAACCCGCCGCCAAACCGTCAGCTGTCGGACGACCCGCCCAGAAACCGCAGCAGCATCAAGAGGCCAAGACGTCATGAGACTACTCCCGCACCAAAGACCTTTAGCGAAGCTGTGCGAGGTGAACAATTATGGGCCGTTGTGGACAGAAGCAACATTGATGGCACAATTTCTGTTGAGAACTGGAAGAAAATAGAAGCCAGGCTCTCGAGCACTTTCTTCCAGATTTTGAAGGAAAATCCTGGCCCAGCTCCTTTTTGTCGCGATTGTGGATGGCATCAGAACCACGTGAAGCTTATCGCATGTGCCGATCAGAGATCAACTGATCTGTATAAATTAGCCATCTCCTGAATTGGTGAAGTTTGATCTGGGTGTCAGCTCGAGGTAATTTCGAGGGAGGATATCTCGAACCTGCCAAGAGCGAATGCCTGGATACCAGCTGAACTATCTTACCCTAAAATGGTTCTGGAGATGTTACGGGTATGTAATCCGGAACTCCCGACATCATCGTGCATATTGCTATCGTCATGCTACCTGGCCCACGATCACGAAGAGCTATCAAGATCAATTTTTTAGGATCTGGTGGCGCACTCGCGAAGGTTAGGCGCAAAAATGATAATTGGTGCGGATATAAATGCTCATCACATCGTGTGGGGTAGCACGGACACTAATATGAGGGGTGAGTGCCTTTTTGATTATTTGCTTGGAACTAACCTGCAAATATGTAATAGGGGTATTAAACCTACATTTGTCATAAGCAATAGGCTGGAGGTAATAGACGCCAGCTTTGCCTCTGACTCTGTTGTTGGAAGAATAAGGTAGTGGGTGGTGTTAGAAGAACACTCCTTCTCTGACCATAGTCTACCTAAACCTAAGCCTGGTAGAAAGACTGGGATAAATATGTAGATCTAGTTGGGAATACCTTAAATGTCTGTCCATCTAGGGAACGAAGAAGCATAGAAGGGATAGAGAAAATGTTAGGCTCTGTTACTGCTAGCCTGAACGCGGCCTTGGCAGAAGCCTGTCCACTAAGGAAGTGAGGAGGGGAAAGCCGAAACCTCGGTGGTGGATGGAAGAGCTAAGTAAGCTTCGGGTAGACCGTAGGACAGCTTTTAATGAGGTGAAGTATACACGTCTTGAAAATGACTGGAGAGCGTATAGAGAGGCTCTTAAGGTCTTTAAGAAGAAGATTAGAACTGCTCAAAGGCAATCTTGGAAATCCTTTTGTGAAGAAGTAGAGGGAGCGACTGAGGCTTCTAGACTTCGGAATATATTGGCGGGAATTTCTCAGAACTGGGAGGTTTTACAGAAGGTGGATGGAACATTCACTACAACTAGTAAGGAGTCTCTAGAGCTTCTACTCAGCACGCGTTTCCCAGGCTGCTCAGATATTAATGGGCACGAGAGGGAAGATACGTCAAATAGTCGAGAAGCTTCTGAGGATCGACTCTTATGGGCTATTGAAAGTTTTAAGCCTTTTGAGTCCCCTGGTCCTGTTGGTATTTATCCAGTGGAATTACATAAAACCGCTGGATACCTGAAAGCTGGCTGTTAGCAATCTTTGAAGGATGCTTTAAGTTTGGATATATACCGCTTGAGTGGAGACAGGCCAAAGTGGTCTTTATTCCGAAAGCTCGAAAAAGCTCAAATACTCATCCAAGGGACTTAAGACCGATATCTCTCTCATCTTTTCTTTTGAAGACTTTAGAGAGAGTGATAGAAATCCACGTAAGCTTAACTTTAGACACTAATCTAATCTCATCGGCCCAACATGCCTATACAAAGGGGAAATCTGTGGAGACAGCTCTACATAACCTTATTTCTATTGCAGAAGGGTCACTGCACAAACAGGAATTTACCTTGGCTGCCTTTCTTGATATTGAGGGGGCCTTTAATAATGTCAAAGGGGAGGCCATCACTGCATCACTTACTGAACTTGGTGTGGAAACGGGCCTGGTAGGCCTCATTGGTAAAATGTTGAATAGCAGAATCATTGGGGCGAGTCTAGGAGAATCGGCCCTACGTAAGTTGGAGAGCAGGGGTACACCTCAGGAAGGTGTACTTTCACCGTTTCTATGGAACACAGTTGCTAACAAACTCCTGATAAGATTAGAGGCGGTGGGATGTAAAGTGGTGGCTTATGCCGATGATGTTGTCATTGCTGTCTCTGGAAAATTCAAATCTACACTGAGGGATTTGTTGCAAAATCCTCTAGATATTCTTTCAAAGTGGGCGGAGGACTGTGGTCTTGGAGTAAATCCGGATAAGACTAAGGTCATTCTGTTTACTAGGAAACATAAAATCCCTCAATTAGACCCAATTACTCTTAAGGGGAAAGCTCAAGGGATTTCTGAAGAGACGAAATACTTGGGTCTTATAATCGATAGAAAGCTTACTTGGAAGTCAAACACCATAGAAAGAGCTCGGAAAGCTGGGGTGGCTTTTTATGCCTGCAAAACTTTGGAATCAGCAGAATTAGCAATAAGTGGCACCATGAACACCACGCCAACCTTGGCATTGGATATCATACTATATCAGAACTTGACTACACAACTGACATCAAACCCATACAACCAATAACTAAGATTTTTAACCACAAAACACACTGGAATGAGTATAGACAGCATATTGAAAATCAACTGAAAATGTCTATCACACTGAAAACACAATTAGACATTGAACGTGCCATTATTCACTTCAACGATGTGGTCTTAGACGCAGGAATCAAATCAAGGCAACAGCATAAATTTAGAAGAAATAAACCTACAACGGATATTTTCATAAGAAAGCAAATTATTGAGAAGAGAAAGCTGAGAAAGAGGTGGCAGCTAACTAGATCGCCTGATTATTGAGAAGAGAAAGCTGAGAAAGAGGTGGCAGCTAACTAGATCGCCTGAGGATAAACACAATTTAACTATATAGCCTGCAAAAAACTCAAGAAAATATTAACTAAAAGAAATAATATAGAAGTTGAAAATTACCTAAAAAACTTGACGCCTACCCAGGATACGAACTACTCATTATGGAAATGCACAAAGAAATCAAAAACTCAGATAAGGTATCAGCCACCACTACGGAAAGATGACAACTCATGGGCTACTACCAATGAAGAAAAAGCAACTGCATTGGCTAAATACTTTGAAAAAGTCCTATCAAATGACGAAGATAAATATATTGAAACACGCAATGACTTAAATATAGACATTACAACCAAAATTAAGAAAACAAACACAACAGAAATAATTACTTGCATTAAAAAACGAATAAACCACAAAAAAGCACCAGGATACGATATGTTGACAGGAAAAGCTCTCGCTGAGCTACCTACTATAGGTTATAACTACTTAAGGAATGTTATCAACTCAATGTTCCAACTACAATTTTTTCCCAAAGTATGGAAAGTTGCTGAAATTATTGCACTACCGAAGCAGGGAAAAGATGCTACAACTGCTTCGTCGTATAGACCAATTAGCCTACTTCCCATAATCTCTGATACACCGTATAACAAACAAAATTGAAACAGATATAGAATATAAGCGGTACTGCGTTGCTGTATTCTTGGACGTTGCAAAAGATTTTGACAAAGTATGGCATAAAGGACTGCTGCATAAACTGAAGACGATGCTGCCACTTGACTACTATTTGATTGTTGAAAGTTATCTTAGTGATCGTTACTTTTACGTCAAATATGATGAAGAGTGTTCGTCTATTCATCTTACAACAGCTGGAGTTCCTCAAGGGAGTGTTTTAGGACCACTGCTATATGTCATATTTACCTCAGATATACCAGTTCCAAAAGAACTGAATACCACAATTGCTGACGACATAAGCCTCTTAGCATCTGACAAAAATCTAAATACTGCGACTGCAAATCTGCAGATATACACAGAGAATGTCAAGGAATGGTTTGATAAATGGTGCTTGAAAATTAATGAAGATAAGACTGTACAAACAATTTTTACAACTAAAACAAAATTTAACCCAATACCTATTAAAATAAACAATAAAGGTATAAAAATAGGGTCTACAACTAAATACCTTGGTATACACATGGAATCAAAGCTAAATTGGCACTACCACATCAAACAAAAAACGAAACAAATAAAAGAAAAATTTTGGCAACTATATTGGTTAATGGGTAAGCAATGTAAACTCACCATTAACAACAAGTTGCTGCTATACAAGTGTACTATAAAGCCAATTTGGACGTACGGACTCCAAGTATGGGGAACGGCAAAGCGGTCACACATACAAAAAATTCAAAGACAGCAATCTAGAATATTAAGAGTTATCATAAAGTCTGGTTGGTACACAACGAATGAAGATATACATCGCAAACTAAATATGACAAGAATTCAGGAAGAAATAAAAAAGATATCCACAAAACACTACGATACACTGCATGGGCATAATAACGAAGAAATAAACGAGTTGCTACATCTAGAAGAAACCACCATGCGCCGTTTAAAGAGAACTCGGCCAAACGACCTACTGAACTAGGAAATCCAGACTACACATATTAGTAATAGTATTATAAATGTAAATGTAAATAATTATCATAAACATAATTTTGATCATAAATTGTTATAATATAATTATAGTGAACTATTATAATTAGCGTAAATCATTTTTGTTGTATCACTTCTTGGCTCTGGCCAAAATGTGTTTTTAATATTAATTTCCAAACAAATTGTCAAATCATGTACTAGGTGTCAATATAATGGTGACAGATGTATGAAATAAAGGGGGGAAAAAAGTCTACTCCGAGGTAGTGACCCCACGGCTTTTTAGGAACCCAAAACCCTGACTGAAATTCTCAAGACTGGCGACCCAAAAACTTACTTTGATGAAACTCAAGGTCGGCGAAGTGAATGGTAACATTGATAAGGCGGTAGGTCCTTTGACTAGGCCGCGTGCTAAACCAAAACCGGATTGGTGGAACGCTGAGTTAGCACTGCTTAGGAAAAAGTCAAGAGGACTTTTCAACAAGGCCAAAAACAGTCGGCTGGAAGAGGATTGAGAAAATTATAGAGTTAGTTTTAATGAGTATAAAAGCAAAATTAAGGCTGCAAAAAGGGAGTCCTGGCAGCAGTTCTGCGGTACTCTGGAGTCGTTAAATGAGGCATCGAGACTCAGGAAAATACTGTCCAGAACCACGACGGTACTCGGCAGTGTGAAGAGACGTGATGGCTCATGGACTGGCTCGTGTCTGGAGTCCATGGATGTTTTGATGGAAACGTACTTTCCAGGTTGTACGGACTTGCATACCGTCCATACGCAGTCGGTAAATCTTGCACATGTTTCAGGGACCGACGTGTCGGATATCGTGAGGGAGGACAAGATTGCGTGGGCGATAGGCTCCTTCGACCCGTACAAGTCAGGGGGTCCTGATGGGGTTATACCGGCTATGCTGCAACATTCCTCTGAGGGCGTGATTCCCCATCTAGTTCATATCTTCACAAGGTGTCTCGAGGATGGGTACGTGCCAAAAAGTTGGAGAGAAGTCAGGGTGGTTTTCATTCCAAAAGCGGGAAAAATAAATCACTCTACTGATAGTGATTACAGACCAATAAGTCTCTCATCGTTTATTCTTAAAACACTTGAGAGACTTATTGATCTGTATATTAGAAGCGTTACCAATATTCGCACAATGGATACTGCGCAACAGGCATACCGTAAGGGTAGATCAGTGGATAGCGAACTTCATGAAGTGGTTGGTATCATTATTATTATTAATTCCATGACATTTGACACAATAAAACTATACTTATGCTAACAAAGTTAACTAAAAGACATAATCATAAAAGAGTCAAATATCGCTCCTAGTCGGAGCATAGGGCGGTCACAAAAGCTCTCCAACGGTTTCTATCAGCAGCCAGGTGTCTTATTTCGTTCCAGGTGGCTCTGTGGTGACTTTCTGCGTGGATAATGCATACCCATGTTTGTCGTGGGCGTCCTGCTTTCCGACTACCATGTGGGTTCCATTGAAAGGCCATCTTTGCAATGTTGGTGTCTTCTCTACGCAGAATGTGCCCTATCCAGCTCCACTTGCGTCTTTCAACTTGTGTGTCTATAGGCTCGCTATTGGTGAGGCGCCACAGGTCTTCGTTCATGATCGTTGTCGGCTAGAAAATGCGGCAGAGTCTTCGTAGACATTTGTTGACAAAAGTTTGAAGTTGTCGAGTTATTTGTTCTGAGACCAACCATGTTTCAGACCCATACAACAGATCAGGTTTTATGCTGGTGTTAAATATTCGTATTTTTGTGCGCAGCGATATCACACAAGAACGCCAAATTCGATCTAAATTCCGGAATGCAGACCGTGCTTGGTTTATGCGTGCTGCCACATCCGATGTTGCACCCCCATATTTTGTTATGTAGCTACCAAGGTAGTAGAAGCTGTCAACGTCCTCAATGTTGATGGTGGAGTTATCATTTGTCAGTACAGTGAGTGGAGATGTATTTGCAGTTTGCAGTCGCAAAAGTTTAGTTTTGGAGAAGTTGATTTTGAGGCCAGCTGCATGAGCGTTTACGGCTAGTTGGCGTATTCTTGACGAGGCGCCTGCTAACGTGTGCGTCATGAAACAGATGTCATCAGCGTAGTCCAAATCGCTGAGCTTTTGGTTTAATCTCCACTGCAACCCCTCCTCCGTCTCCGCATTAGTACGCCTAAGGACATCATCCAAGACCACTATAAACAATAGTGGTGACAGAACGCACCCCTGACTAACGCCTCTGTTTATATTAAAGTTGGCACTATTTTTACCTTTATAACGCACACTAAGGTTCGCGTCTTTATATAGGGCCTTAATGAGTTCGATGATCTTGTCCGGAACTCCGCAATTTTGTAGGGAGCGCCATATTGCGTCTCTGTTAACCGTGTCAAACGCACGTTCGAAGTCCACGAAAAGGAGAAATAGTGGTGATCTCCATTCGACAGATTGCTCCACAATTATGCGTAAAGTGTTGATGTGGTCCACGCAAGATCGGTTTGGTCTGAACCCATTTTGTTCACGCCGTAACTGGCTGTTGAGTACACCTGACACTCTATCTAAGATGATAAGAGCTAGGATTTTCAGGATGGAGTTGAGAAGGGTTATGCCCCTCCAATTTTTACATTGGCTGAGATCTCCTTTTTTGGAATAGTGATTATGATTCCCTCTTTCCAGTCAGTGGGGATGGTGTTAGTCGCCCAGATGTTATGCATGATAGGGTAGAGTGCGTGAGAGATTATATTAGCGCCATACTTCAAGAGTTCAGCAGGAAGTTCGTCAGGTCCAGCAGCTTTGTTGAATTTTAGCTTATGGATTGCTAGGCTGATTTCTTCTGTGGTAAGCGGGTCGATAGGGATGTTTCTATTGGGGTTTCTTCTTCGCTGTTCAGCAAAGAAGGGCGCAGTGTTGTTTTCCGCTTCTACGCGCGAGTTGATCTTCGTCAGAGGTTAGGATGCTACCGTCACTAGCCTTGATATGCGGTATGTTAGGTTTCGTATTAGTCAATTTTTTTATGGCTGCATATACGCCCCGCAAGTTGTTACAGTTTGCTGATCGCTCTGCTTCACCAGCAATTCCCTCCACATATGCCCTTTTATCAGTCCTCACAGAATTTTTGACCTGCCGATGCATAGCATTGTACGCACTGAGAAAGCTGTTGCGGTCGGATAATGAAGCAGTGTTTACTTTGGTTTTCATCCTTCTACGTTCTTCGATATATTGCCAGGTGGTGTTGCTTATCCATGGCTTTCTTTTGCGATGTTGGAGGCCAACTGTTTCTTCCGCAGCTTGTGTGCAGGCTTTTTGAATTTGTTGCCAGGACGGTCCATGTTCGTAGAGTGCAATGGTAGTAGATAGTGTGCCCTGGTAAAGTTGGAGCGTTGCAGGGTTTTTGAAGTTTTCCAGATTAAAGGTCATCTTTCGCTTCTGTTGCTTCCTGATGCCTTCGGGGCGTAAGCGGAGTTGGCATACAACTAGGTTATGGTCGCTGAATACATCCGCACCTCTGCGTGTGCGCACATCAAGGAGGTTGTTGTGAAACCGTCTGCTTATTAAAACATGGTCGATTTGGTTGCGAGTTCGGCCATCGGGAGAATTCCATGTGTATTTATGGATATCTAGATGGGGGAATTTAGTGCCACCAATGAAGAGATTGTGGTTGGAGCAAAGTTCAATCAATCGCTCTCCATTATTATTTCTACCTGAGGCTAAGGCGTGCCGACCCATGAGTTTTTCGACATTGCTGTTGTCGTTGCCTACTTTTGCGTTGAAATCGCCTAATGTCATGATGATGTCGCCTTTTGGGACAGAATTGGTGGTAGAGTCTAGCAAATTGTAGAACGCTTCTTTGGCATCGTCTGTGTCTGGTTCCGTAGGCGCGTAGCATTGAATTACGGTGATATTACGAAATCTGCTCTTAAATCTGGCAGTTATTAGACGTTCGGAGATCGGCTTGTATCCCATTAATGCGCTTTTTAAGTTCTTTGATATTAGAATGCCGACACCGTTTGCACGCTTTTGTATGTTGCCACTGTAGATAAAATAGTGGCCTTCGAGGGTGTGAAATTCTCCTTGCCCGAGCCATCTGGTTTCAGATAGGCCGAGAATTTGAATTTTATAACGCTCCATCTCCCTGCAAACCTGTGCGAGCTTTGAAGTTTCAGAGAGAGAGCGAACGTTCCATGTTCCAATTCGTGTCATTGATTTAAAGCTGATGGTCTTCGTCGTGTCAGAAAACAGGACAATGATAAGTGAAATTTTTCTTGTGAGGAAAAATTGTAGCACAGTCAAGAAACGGTAATATGTATTTTGTTTTGTTTGTTTGTCGCTAGGGACGTGTATAATACACATTATTTTTATATGATTACACACATTTAAGCATAGGGAATTAGAAGAAAAATAAGTGATGTATACAAGACGGGTTGTTGCATCAAAATTTGTGTGGTATCGAAGCGACAATTGGCGCGAAAATGCTTAACTTTTGTTTTGCATATTTTGCAAGTTCCAAATAAATAATAGAATAAAGAAATCACTAAGGATCAAACTGGCATGTTGAACTTTTATTCTAAACTTTTGGAGTTTATAAATTGAATTGGCTTATAAGCAGTTTATTTTTTTATGGATTCCAATTACCGGGAAAGAATCATGACACTTTTGTCAGTAAAGCCAATTTCAGTTTTTGTCGGACATATAGCCATTTTATATGTAGTTTTGGGAGCATTAAAGATGGTGAAAGGACAATTGGAGTCGGGCGAACATGTGAGTACACATGTGAGGAAGTTAAGGAGGATCTGTGAGAAAGTCAAGGACCAATTTGCATTGATGGAAGGACTTAGTGGACGCTAGTAGATAGCGGATGTGGAACTTGTAATGGAAAACAAATAAAAGAAGAATATATTTAAGAGAGAATTTACGGTGGAATTTTGGTTTATAAATTTGTCATTGTCGAATTATGAGATTAAGAAGTCTGATAATGTTTGTACTATTATTTGAAACCAGCATAAATGAAAAAAAAAATTTTGTTTATTTCAAGTCCATTTTTTTTTGTAGAAATATGTGTTGTACAAAAAACTGCGTAGTCATAATGAAACAATGGTTTTTACTTTGTTTCGCAGATCCAAAGGACACTCTCATGGTGGTCAAAAGCCAGTCAAGGCTATTATTACTGATCATATCATTCTTTAAACCTTCACATATTTACTCATTTACTCAAATTCCTATCCATGCACTACTTCGACCAAAATAATAAAATCCTTCACTTTCCAACTAGGTTGGTGTCTTTACTACATTTCTTCACAACTTCTATTTTCCTTTTTCGCACAAGAGAAATTGAAAATAGAATTCCAACTAACAGCGTGGCCATTTCTCCTGACCGTGACAAATATTGGGCCCTATTCTGTGCGCACATAACAGAAAATCTGTTACTTTAAGCAAATGTCATTTCAATATAAAGATTTGGCAGACGTCAAAAAAGAGTAAAGTTTTCTGTTAAGGTGCTAATTTGGTATTCTGTCTCCAAAAAATCTGTTATTTTTTAGTTATTGTAACGAAAAATTTCGGTTATGATAACGGCGACCTTTTCTCTGACTTTGCGCATAAATTTTTTTGTTATCCATCAAACCGGAGCAAAACATAAAGATCAAATGGATAGCGAAACAAAACAGATATTCCAAATCGAACAGCTGCTTTCAAACTGTATGTAAATCAATTTGAGCGATTAGTCTCTTACGGACAAAATGTCTGCAGGTTGCAGCGTCCGTACACGCTACAAAGACAAGAATGATAGAATACGGAATGTTGGTACGGAAATTTCCTCTCTCTGCGTCAAAAGGTACATACGAAATGAGAGAACAGCCAAAATGCATACATTTTTGTGTGAGAAATGTGATAATTTGTGTTTAATATTAAATATTTTAATATTTATCGCATTTTATGATAATATTTATATAAATAAATGTAAAATAGTATATCTCAATTTCAGTTTTATTCAATGATTTTTTTGTTATATTTGTGCCGTGAAATTTGTTATTTTGTATTTTGGTAAGACAATAGGAATATAAAATGAAATAATTATGGGAAGTGAAATACATGTACAAACATATGTACTTATTTTATAATTTTAGTTATTTTATTTGTATATTTATTTCCATACATAGTTATGCATACAGATATCCCTGCATATTTATATAGTTATAAATACAAAGGTAAAGCTAAACAAATTTTGTTAAGTTTTATTAATATTTAAAATAGATAAATAATATATTAACCTTGACTCCTGTATAAGTGAAATAACCACTTTTTATACCCTTTACCTTTAAAAAGGGTAAAAAGGGCATAATAATTTTGTATTTTTGAGAGGGGTTACAATTTTAAGAAGAAGGCGTGGTAGGTATGTACTTAAGTATCCAGATATGATTAGAATCATTTTCTAAGAAAAATTTTTTTTGTCCGGACGTCTGTCCGTCTGTGGACACATTTTTTTCTACACCGTTAGAGCTATCTTAATGAAATTTTGCAAAAGAATAGTCCGGACAAAGATACAGAACCAGCTTGCTATTTGGGTCAATTAGGACAAAGACCACGCCTACCTCCCATATTAGGATTTTTTTCACTTTTTTTAAAATGTCTATAACTTCCTTCCAATTGATGGAATCGTGACGTTATTTGGCAGATATAATTTTGTATTTTTGAGAGGGGTTGCAATTTTAAGAAGAAGGCGTGGTAGGTATGTACTTAAGTATCCAGATATGATTAGAATCATTTTCTAAGAAAAATTTTTTTTGTCCGGCCGTCTGTCCGTCTGTGGACACATTTTTTTCTACACCGTTAGAGCTATCTTAATGAAATTTTGCAAAAGAATAGTCCGGACAAAGATACAGAACCAGCTTGCTATTTGGGTCAATTAGGACAAAGACCACGCCTACCTCCCATATTAGGATTTTTTTCACTTTTTTAAAATGTCTATAACTTCCTTCCAATTGATGGAATCGTGACGTTATTTGGCAGATATGGAGATGTGCGTCCTACTAAACACTGTGCAAAAAGTTGGCGGAATATATTAACTGCCACGCCCACTATTAAGAAATATTAATAGCTTCAGATCTGGTAGAGATTTACGGACGAAATTTTACGGGAAGGAGCATGTAGACATTAGAAAGCTATCTGCAACAAATGGTGTTGATCAGAGAAAAGACACGCCCATTTCTGATATAAGGAACTTTCGGGTCTAAAATTAAAATTAGCCTATCTATGCTCGTATTGATGCCAGTGGAATAATAATTGGCAGAAATATACATGGGGCGTGTTATTTTTCCAGCCAAGCCCACTATTGACATATTATTATAACTTATGACCTATACAAAATGTTTGGACCAAATTTTATATTAGTGGTTATATTGACACTACAAAGCCATACACAAGAAATGGGGTCGATATAATCAATTCGAGGTACCCTACCGAAAATTACCTTAGATAAGCTCCTAATGATGATTTATGAAGAAAACATTCCCATTGTTGAACTCGCACGCACAAGAAAAGGTAAAGGGAATTTGGAAGTCGGTCCAACCCGACTCCAGACTTCTGTACTCGTTTTTTATTGCGCCTTTGCAGCCGCTTCAGTCGAAGTTGTGCTATGGGCTCTACATTTTTGTTCAAAGTCGGAAAAGCATTTGGCTTCAAACACCTTTTCGTTCCAAATCCTGTATTAAAATATTTTTAAAATTACTTACCTATTTCAACCTGCAAATTCTTCTCTATGAACTCTTCCGAAAAATGTTCTATGCAAATTCACCAAGTTTTTCGATTAAATATTTTTTTTTGCTTACAAAATTTCACTAGCATAGTTAATAAATTTTTTTCCTTTGGAAAAGAGAAAAAACTTATTTTGGAATCTTTATTGATCCGCTCATTGTTACAATTCCAAACCACTCACTTCATTTCTCACTTTATTAATATATTAAATATATGTATATTTATTAAATCACTAAATGTATGTATATTTATTAAACCACAAATTCACTTTTTCTTAATAAATGGAAATGCATTATACTCAGGTACTTTTTATCGAACGAGTTTTTCAATAATTTGTACTCGCTTACTTCTGTGTGCATTTGTTAATTTATATATAATTTAAAATAATTAAAAAACTTTTAATATACAAATTATTGCCTTTCCGCATGCATTTTTCATATAACAAAATATTTTAAGGTACCACGTGCCGTCATAGCAAATCAGTTGTGCTGTGTTTTTGTCGAGAGAGGAATAGCGGACCTGCGCATGGGGTAATTTTCTATTCTATCATTCTTGCTACGAAGACATTTGACACTTTTGAACGTTTTTTACTACTTCGATCTGATACACGCTGAGCAGCCGAGTAGAGAACAGCGAACGTGACGGATGTGTTTTTTTAATATCTTCCTTTTATTGAATTTAAATTAATTAATGACGCTCTTTCTATATTTATTAATTCTAAAATATATATTATACACGCTAAAACGCTACCACTTTGTTCATTTTTATTACATTTTCTCTTTATTTTCATATCTCTTCACTTTGCTCATATATAAAAGAAAATTCGAACTGGCGCTAAATGTTTGTTTTGACAGACGCTCTTCTTTTTTTCACATCAAGAGTAATCGCTATACACGTAGTTTTTGTAATGACAAGTTTGTTTCGTTTCGATTTGTTTGTTTCCGCCAAGATTAATCGGAACTTAAATTACTCAAATTTGTTTTACATCTGTCATTTGTTTAATTTCAGATAATCCCCTGTCGATTTGCATTTCTATTCTAAACCAAACAAAAATTTACGCAATTTGCCTTTACAGAAGCCCCAATTGTCGCCAAAACAACAAAAAATTAATGGAACACAATGACATCAGAAAAATCGACTATTGTCGATACATTGAAGCCAACGTAAGGTTATAGGCTCCTCGTTGTTAAGTAATGCAAAACGATTGTTAATATATTCCATTAAAATGATTGGCGCATACTCATAGTCATATTTAATATCAGCTTAAGTACGATCTATACTATAGCCATTCACTAAGTCATTCATAGTCTATTTAGTATCGATTAATCTGCTTAGTGTTAACTAAGCAAATTATTAACAACTAAGTCTAAATCAACCTTGACTCAATGAGACCGACTAAAATTTACAAAGATCGTATGGACCAAATCGAAATGTACGAAGGCGACTTTACCTCACGGCACAGGTTTGACAAACACTCAGCTCAATTCATTATTGACATACTCGAAATGAATGAAGGGGAGAACAAGAGGGGCTGCCCGTTCCTAAGAACTTGCATGTGCTATACAAAGTGGCCACGGGAATAGTGAATATGAACGATCTGAAGCAGCGATCGTGAGGCGCGGCGCCAAGGCTATGAAGAGTAAAATATGTTGCATGAATGGAAAATACTTTAAACACTTTTTGACCAATAGTCGACGAACACTTCTATCTCAACACGATAGGAGCAGCTGTTCGTATTCCACAGCAAACCACGCTCCCGGAACAGGGAAATTATTTTCAGCATTTCCTCCTGCTTTTTCTGCTTATCCATTCAATTTACTCTGCAAAATCACAAATTTATTTCATGTTCTGATATATGTATTACAAAACAATATTTCAATAACATTTACCAAAATCTCCAAATTAATATACCTTATTCCAAATTGCGCAGAGTTTTGCGGTTATGTTTTGCTTTTTTCGCAAATTACAATGAAGCGTCACCAAATTTGCCGCACACGAATTTGCCGAATTTTCTGTCATCGAAAAATCAGAGACAGAGACGAAGACAATGAGAGAAGTGTGAGTGAATGTATTGTGAGTGAATGTATTGCTATGGTCTTCGCAAAACTGTCTAGTGTGATCCCCTGGAAGGGAGACTGTCGCAGGAAAATGCAGTGCTGAATTTCGTACTCTCACTTTCAGAAATAATATTATTTCAGTTAAAAAATCCACCGTAAGATCGGTCGTAAGCCGAAACTATTCAATAAATCGCTCCTCTGAAATTTGAAATGAGTGGCGATCAGAAATTAGGTGAAAACAAATGGTTCAATCAGCTGTTCATCGGAATTGATGCTTGGCTGGATTAGGCGTAATACAGTAGGTATTAGGGCTGTGGAATATGTAGATTAATGGATATTGGCCTCTATTCTGATTTAGTGGGGACTAGTTCCGTGATACTGGACTTCTGTTGGTTTGTCCACATAAACAATTTAGCAGCTGGTAAGTGAGAGTGAAAGGGAAAACGGACGGCGAGTTACTGATAGTGAAAATCCAAGAAGAAAGGAACGGGATTAGAAAAAAATGAGGAAAATCTCTATAAGGCGGAAGAAGCGCAAAACGGAGATCACTAAAAAAAAATTTCTTTTATTATAATTAGTGGAGATTCAAAAATTTAAATTTAGAGCAGATTCAGAAATTTAAGTTTAGTGGATCAATTAGTGTATAGTGAAATTGGTCCTATGTGGATTCAAAAATATTTAAATTAGTGGAGATTCAAAAATTGAGACTAACAAATTTAAATTTAGTTGATGAATTTGTAAATAGTGAAATTAGTCAAGCAGAAATAAATGGAAATAGAGGAGTAAAAAAAATAATTCCAAGAGATCCAACGGAATTGACCCCGGGCAACGAAGAGCTGTACGCCGTCCCTCTCCTCGGTTGTCTTATATTATTCCTCTGTCTTGACTTATATTATTCCTTATCTATATAAGCAAAATAAAATAAAAACAACAACGAACTATATATATATATATATGTATGTAAGTTAAGATCCTCACTAAGGATCTTGATAAAAAATTAATTTCACGGACGCAACGTGTCCGTGGTTTCACAAATAAAACAAGTTAATTTCAAAAACGTTATAATTTATTCACCGATTAGAACGGCTCCCTGGAAAAGACTGACTTTACAATTCAATTTAGTTTAAAATCTAACTTAGCCTATTGCCGCTGCGTCGGCATTTTCCCACAGGTAGCGGATGCGCGTGCATCGCGTAGCCAGACGCAACCTGAGTCGTCAGCGAAGTCAGCGAATATCGTGGGAAGCGTAATGCACGAAAGTTCGCACTACGTTGCGTAACGGGTACATTGCTCGGCGTTGACTCTTCCATTCTTAAAAATCTGCGTCCCGCAGATCTGCATTCGGAACATATTTGGAAGAGTGGTGCTTTTCATCAGGATGAGTAGAAGTTGAGGATGGCGTATTACCGATGGTACCAAAAACTCGTATACTCGGGATTCAGCTTTGCATGAAATTTTCGCCAAAGGATGCCAGAGAAAATTGCAATCAAAAAGATTAAAAGACTTCCTGTAAAGAGAGAAAAGTCTACTTTTCGGGTTAGTTATGACAGGTACCTTACATTCTCCGATGTCAATTCGTGTATGTATTCCAGATCTCTCAAGATTCCTTTGTTAGTAACTTTTGCGAGGATTGGCGGCAAGGCTTGCAGTGTAGTTGTCAGGATGCTTGAGTAAGTGTTGTTGCCAAGGATTACCTCCTCATTGAGAAACTGGATCACATAGCTGCCATTTAAAATCGTCGACGTGTTTCTGGAAAAATTTCCGATATAGTTCGTCAGTAAGATTGTGTTTTCGTTGATCAGTTCGACAATTCTTTCGTTGTTAGATCGCATCTGGCATTCTGCTGGATCCTCTGGTATCTTCTGGATAACTTCGGAGCTGCATATTGTTGAATTTGCGATTGCCAGACAGTCGCCTATTATTCCAAACGTTACTTCCCGGCTGATGAGTACCCTTTTGTACGGGACCACAACTTGCATACCACTGTTGATAGTTGCTCTGATGATTAGGTGATGGTAGACTTGCCTCTTTACCTTGGGTAGCGCCAGAACGTACAATAACGAAGACCCATTTGTGAAAATGGATGGTTTGCCATACTCTGTTGCTTCCACTATATTTTGGTACGGCAATGTTTCCACCTCGGACAAGATCTGATTGATTTCTTCGGCATTTAGAAGGTTGCTGTTCACGATACCCGTCTTAGCCATTTGACAAGCGAGTACGATTTCGTTTTCAGCTTCCTTTAGTATGAGAATCTTGTCCAGTATGCTCTGTTCAAAACGGACCTCATCGCCATCACTACTGATATTGTTGTATTTCGCTGCCATTTTGTTGACCTTGTCGATTACTTCCTTCATCTTCCCAAAGAGTTCGTCGTTAATTTTATATTGGTGGTTGTTGTTTTCGATAATATTGTTCTCGCTACGCAATACAGTGTCCCAATCCGTGGCATCTGGATTTCCTGCTATCCACTTCCAAGCGGATCCAATCCAGTTTATTGAGCGTTTAGCCCTAGGATGTGTTGCAGTCAATTCGCTTAGACGCAGCTTCGTCACCCTCAGATGAAATTCAAGGATTGACTTAGTTTGTTCGTGTCGCACCGACCCATATACCAAGTCGGCGAGGAGTTCCAATGCATTATCGTATTGTTGGAGGTCGACAATGTGCACCAGTTTGAAGCAGCCATTTAAAGTCCACCCATTTCCAGAACTAATGGTGACAATGGGAGCGTGGTAATTAAATACGCTCAGTCTTTCGCCAGCGGCTATGAGTATACCTAAACTAAATATACTAATTCAAGAGGAGAAATACTAATTTTGTTGCTTAAATCTAGTAATATTGAAGTTAAATGTTAATTTTTTGTTTTGGTTTTGATTTTTTTTTGTTAGAGGAGAAATATTAATTTTGTTAGTGACCCCATTTTGAGTTCGTATGATTTATTTCCCAATTTCGGGATTCTTAATTTCTACGTTATTTTTGTATTATTTGCTTTGCTTTGCTTAGCTTTTAATTTTGTATCCCAAGTTTGGGTCCTTAAAATTTTAAGTTAGTATTTTATTTCAAATTTTGTTTTAAATAATTTTTGCAACCTTTGTCTTTCTCTTTTATGTCCCTATTTTTATCAAAATTATAATTCCCTCTATTTATTTATAATGATGAAGCGTCCGCGGGCTAGCAAGATGGGAGGTCCGTGTTATCCGTTTTAGCAGTATTGCTTACAAAGGCACGGGTAATACTCCCAGTATCAGCTTGTCACAATATGCAATCTCCGGTTTGGATATGTGCTATTTATTGCCATGTAGACTTGCTGAAAGTCCACTTCATCATTGCCCTCGTACCATTTATAAAGCTGTACAGGGTACAGCCTACCCTTTTTTAATTTTTTATGTGGGACTTATGGATTTTTTTCCCTGTCTCGATTATTACTGTAACCGTATTATCAATTGCAACGATTTCCTTTTTATAAAGAGGCTTTTGTTTGCCTTTTATTTGTTTATTGGCGACGTATATGACGTCGCCGGGTTTAAAGCTTTTGGGTTGAGTTTTTTTCGCGTTTAACCGTAAATTCCTTATTTTTTTCGTTTTCTTCAATTTGACCGCGAATGTCATTGTTGAATTTTTCGCGAAAGTTTGCAACACCTTGGTAGTTGACCCGTTCGCTTCGATTAAAAAAATGTCATTTGGTTTTTGACGTATGACGGAGTGGATTGTGTCGTTATACCTATCAACCGCTATTTGCAGAACTTCTTTAATACGTAAGTCTTGAAAGTCGTTTCTTATGCACCTGAAGATCTCTATTATGGTCGAATGTGATCTTTCTACTTGCCCATTAACCTCACTTTTCTGAGATGGAGCTCGGTAAATTTCGATATTCAATGATCTAAGGAAATTTATATTGATGGGGGTTAGGAAACCACGTTCATTGTCCATAACCACTATTTTGGGTACTGTAAAAAAATGCATTATCTTGGCAAGCTTTTGGCGCAAATGAGGTGCTGATTTGTTTTTTATTCGGAAAAATTTTGCAAATTTGGAAAATTTGTCTAAGACGGAAATGAATTTCTCACCCTGAATTTCCATTATGTCCATATGGAGTATTTCACATGGAAATTTTGGTGTTGGTGTGGGCTGTAATTCCGGATGTGTAGGGTGCCTATCATATTTATTCAGACGACATATCTCGCAGGTTTTTATAAAGGTTTTAACTTGGGTGGTCATGCGAGGGAAATATAATTTTTCTAAGATTTGTTGGGAGTACTCTCGGAAATTCCTATGTGCCCTAGTGTGTTCGGTCTCGATTATTTCAAGCACACGCTCTTTGTTTGGCACATCAGTTACTACTCTTTGGGTTATACGGATTTTATATTGTGAAAAAGTATCTAAATAAATCTTTTGCAGTATGATAAGAAAATGTTCAGGAATTTTGACGCCGTTGATTACGGATGGATTTAATTTTTCTTTTAAAATTTGAGTAAGATTGCTCTCGTTGATTTTTTCAATAGAGACGTAATGTCTTTTATAATTCGGATGGGGCTCCTCAACGGACATAAGCTCACGTCCTGTTCGGATAATAATTTTGTTTCTAAAAACATTTATTGGTGCTTCAACATGGGGTATTAAATCGGAATTGACTTGTTCTGCGCTGTGCATCGTTGCTAAACTTTCATATTCACTAGGTTCATCTGGCTCATTCGATGTTTCTAGCGCGTTCACTTCTGTAGGTAGGCGTGAGAGAGCATCTGCCACTAAGTTTGATTTACCAGGTTTATAAATCAGCTCGTGGTTATACTCCTCTATTCGGCTTTTACACCTCTTGAGCTTTGCTTTTTAATTTCAATTACTAAGCGCAAAGGTCAAAGGTTGGTGGTCGGTGAAAATCCTTATATTTTTAGCACCATACACATAATTCCGCGGATTGTCTAACGCCCACATTATCGCCAAACATTTCTTTTTCATTTGTGGCGTAGTTTTCTTCGGCCTATCCATTCCATTGATTTCCTGGGACAATACCGCTCCAATAGCATAATTGGACGCGTCGGAAGTGAGATTAAATGGCTTTTCAAAATTAGGGAAGGCTAAGATTTCTGAGGACGTCAGAATTTTTTTTTATTGTTTCAAAGGCTTCTAGGCCATCTTGATCTAAAGCGATCGGAACTTTTCTAGATTGATTCGCTCGGACATGTGCGTGTTCACCGCGAGTGAGATGCGTGAGTGGTTTGGCTATTTTTGCGTAATCGAGTATAAATTTCCTGTAGTAGGACGTGAGACCTAGAAAACTCTTGAGTTCTTTCACATTTGTAGGAGGGATCATAAGGCCTGAAGATAAAAGTTTTGAGAATATTATTTCAACGTCGCGTAGGTGTTCTTCTTCGTTTTTGCTACAAATTATTATGTCGTCGATATAGACATAACATATTTTGGCTATGTACTTCTTTAGGACATCGTCAATCATTCTCTGGAATATTGCTGGCGCGTTCCTTAGGCCAAAAGGGAGTCTTAAAAATTCATATTTACCATTCATGGTTGAAAATGCAGTTTTTGCAATGTCCTTCCCTTTCATTAGAATTTGGTGGAAACCAGACGTTAAGTCTATAGTCGTGAAGACTTTTGCCTTACCAAGGATAGCTATTGTGCTGTTGATATCAGGGATTGGATACGTGTCTGGAGTAGTGACTGCGTTAAGTCGCTTGAAATCAATGACCATCCTGTACTGTTTTTCTCCGTTTGGTTTGGGTTTTTTGGGAACTACCCAAATCGGAGAGCTATACGGACTTTTGGACGGACGAATGACATTTTCTCGGAGAAGTTCTTCTACTTGTCTACCCACTTCTTCCCGCATGCAAGCTGGATAGGGATAGCTTTTTGTATAAATAGGCTCACTAGTAGTCGTTTTGATTTCTGCACGAACACTTGTTTCCACAATAGAATTTGGATTAAGAGGACCAAACAGATCGCTATATCTTGAAATCAAGTGTTTTCATTTTCGCTCAGTGGCCCTTGAAATTTTTTGACATGAAACTTTTACTAGATTAACTTCCTGCGTGGTTTTTATGTTTTATGGGTATCACTACATCGGGTTTTAATATGAGGATGTTAGGCTCTCTGTCGAGAACTGCTTTAACCTCACGAAGCGTGTCGTCCCCTATTACCCCATCAAAAGATTCTAAGCCTGGAAGGACAAAAAATGTGGTTTCCACATTCCTATTTGCGAATTCAAAAAATTTTCCGGATAGTTTTTCTGTAATTTTTAATCTTCCACCAGCGGAATTTACGAAAAAAGGTTTTTATACTTTAACGGTTTTCTCGGCGACGCGAGGACTAATGTAGTTCTTATTGGCTCCTCTGTCGACGAGAAATTGCAGTTTTTTATTTTCTAATGTGGTGTATTCTATATATGGTATGCCTGAAAGGAGGCTCCCATTGTAAAATTTACTTCGTCTGACATTTGTTCGGTTGAAGTGCTTGGGATGTCATTTGAGTCGGTTGGAGGCGCATTATTTTCATTAACTATAGCCTCGGACTCAGTTTCGGGAATATCTTCGGCTGGCACCATGTAAAACATGCGTTGTTGTTTCATTGGCACGTTCATTGAAAATCCCTTCCTCTTAAAGGGCTGGAAGCCTTGGGGTCTATTTGAATAATTGACGTCCCTACTCTGAACCGATCGATCGACTTCCATTTTTACGGGTGGTTTCGTTGCTGTCGGCCTAGGAGGCACATTGCCACCCGTTCTGCCATCGAAAGGCCTTCTATTTGAAGCTATTGTATTGGAGGAAAATCTCCTCGGAGGTAGATTTTGTCTGTTTTCGGTTTTACCCATTTGGTTCACCGGAATAGTTATTGTGTTGGGAATCCCAACAGGGTGAATGAAGTGACGTCGCACATTTAGGTTATGTACGTCGAGGCAGGACGTATACGCTTCTGGTAAGGTTTGTGGCCTCTGAATGGAGATCAACCTAGAAAGGTCACTATCTAAGCCACGGACAAACACGTCCAATGCCCTATTCCTATATGCTTCTACTAGGGCAGTGACCGTTTCCTGAGAGTAGGATTCGGTTTTAACCTTGTTTATAATCAAAGATAGTTGGTGGTTAACTAAAGCATATAATGCGTCTAATTTCATGCCCCTCTGAGACAGCTGTCCGAGTTGGTATTCCAAAGTACGGATGCCACTTTTGTCCGCAAAGTGCAAGGACAGATACTTTTTTATAGTTTCCCAGTTATCATCAAAAATATTATAAGAAATCAAGGCAGAATCTGCACCACCCCAAATCTTGCCCCGAATATTTTGCAGGATTGCCCTGTAAATGGGGTTTGTCTTCACTATTTCGTAATCCTTAAGGATTGCCTCTACACTGTGCACCCACGAAATATACTGCGCTGGATTTCCCTCGAACGGGCGAAGTTCCTTTACGCAATCCGGCAGTCTTGATATTTCCCTTAATTCTTCCTCATTCTGAGGTGTAGCCGCCACTGGTTTCGGTGGTATCGATTGGTTACTCGTTTCAAGGGCTGATATTCTCCTTTCTGTATTCCTAACCTGTTCTATCAACGCATTCACTGCACCTGTTAAATTCGTCACTGTTCTTTGAAGTTCCTCCATAATATTTTACAGTACAATAATCTTCATTTGGTGATAGCTGCAGGTCCTTTAAATTCTTCTCCAAATACAGTAGCCTCCGTTTCCGTTAGTTTTTTGTCGTCGCGGTCCACACTCGTACAGTTCACTCCTTATCGGTTTTGGCCGATATTTTTTTTCTCTTGAGGGTTTTTATACCACAAATTTTATTTAAATTTATTTGAATTTACTTGAAAAAATGTTCTTTTTTTTGGGTAAGCTTATTTTTTTTAAAGCGATTTTCATAAAAAAAATTTTTTACTGTCCTTGTTAGGATTTTGTTATGCGCAAACTGGAGGGATCGGTTTTTTAGGCTCGATTTCGCAGCTTGAGTTTATTATTTTTTTATATATAAAAAAAAAAATTAATTTTATTGCCCTTGTTGGGTTTTTTTTCTTTATGAGCCAACTGGAGGGATCGGTTTTTTAGGCTCGATTTCGCAGCTTGAGTTTAAATATAAATTAAATAAATTTTATTGCCCTTGTTGGGTTTTTTTTCTTTATGAGCAAACTGGAGGGATCGGTTTTTTAGGCTCGATTTCGCAGCTTGAGTTTATTATTATTATTTTTTTTTTGAAATAAATTTTATTGCCTTTGTTGGGTTTTTTTCTTTATGAGCAAACTGGAGGGATCGGTTTTTTAGGCTCGATTTCGCAGCTTGAGTTTATTATTTTTTTATCTATAAAAACAAATAAATAAATTTTATTGCCCTTGTTGGGTTTTTCTTTTTTATGAGCAAACTGGAGGGATCGGTTTTTTAGGCTCGATTTCGCAGCTTGATTTTTTTTTTATTTTTATTTTTTCTTTATTGATTTTATTTTATCATGAGTCCTTTCCAGGAGCTCGACTCGGGTTCGCGACCAGCGTTTATCCTTCACAAAATTATGGTGCTGGTCCCTGCTCGGGCGCCAGTTAAGATCCTCAATAAGGATCTTGATAAAAAATTAATTTCACGGACGCCCATAATAGGGTGTGTGCAGAATATGGAGATCATAATACAAGTGCCACGCCCACATTTAGCCAAAAATAATTACAAGGTTCCTATTCAAGATTTATCAAAGAAATTTCACAGGAATGTTGCAGGTACTAACATTAAACACCACACAGAAAATGGGCATGTTCTTTTTCCAGCCAAGCCCACTATTGACATATTATTATAACTTATGACCTATACAAAATGTTTGTGGTATATATTAGTGGTTATATTGACACTACAAAGCCATACACAAGAAATGGGGTCGATATAATCAATTCGAGGTACCCTACCGAAAATTACCGTAGATAAGCTCCTAATGATGATTTATGAAGAAAACATTCCCATTGTTGAACTCGCACGCACAAGAAAAGGTAAAGGGAATTTGGAAGTCGGTCCAACCCGACTCCAGACTTCTGTACTCGTTTTTTATTGCGCCTTTGCAGCCGCTTCAGTCGAAGTTGTGCTATGGGCTCTACATTTTTGTTCAAAGTCGGAAAAGCATTTGGCTTCAAACACCTTTTCGTTCCAAATCCTGTATTAAAATATTTTTAAAATTACTTACCTATTTCAACCTGCAAATTCTTCTCTATGAACTCTTCCGAAAAATGTTCTATGCAAATTCACCAAGTTTTTCGATTAAATATTTTCTTTTGCTTACAAAATTTCACTAGCATAGTTAATAAATTTTTTTCCTTTGGAAAAGAGAAAAAACTTATTTTGGAATCTTTATTGATCCGCTCATTGTTACAATTCCAAACCACTCACTTCATTTCTCACTTTATTAATATATTAAATGAATGTATATTTATTAAATCACTAAATGTATGTATATTTATTAAACCACAAATTCACTTTTTCTTAATAAATGGAAATGCATTATACTCAGGTACTTTTTATCGAACGAGTTTTTCAATAATTTGTACTCGCTTACTTCTGTGTGCATTTGTTAATTTATATATAATTTAAAATAATTAAAAAACTTTTAATATACAAATTATTGCCTTTCCGCATGCATTTTTCATATAACAAAATATTTTAAGGTACCACGTGCCGTCATAGCCAATCAGTTGTGCTGTGTTTTTGTCGAGAGAGGAATAGCGGACCTGCGCATGGGGTAATTTTCTATTCTATCATTCTTGCTACGAAGACATTTGACACTTTTGAACGTTTTTTACTACTTCGATCTGATACACGATGAGCAGCCGAGTAGAGAACAGCGAACGTGACGGATGTGTTTTTTTAATATCTTCCTTTTATTGAATTTAAATTAATTAATGACGCTCTTTCTATATTTATTAATTCTAAAATATATATTATACACGCTAAAACGCTACCACTTTGTTCATTTTTATTACATTTTCTCTTTATTTTCATATCTCTTCACTTTGCTCATATATAAAAGAAAATTCGAACTGGCGCTAAATGTTTGTTTTGACAGACGCTCTTCTTTTTTTCACATCAAGAGTAATCGCTATACACGTAGTTTTTGTAATGACAAGTTTGTTTCGTTTCGATTTGTTTGTTTCCGCCAAGATTAATCGGAACTTAAATTACTCAAATTTGTTTTACATCTGTCATTTGTTTAATTTCAGATAATCCCCTGTCGATTTGCATTTCTATTCTAAACCAAACCAAAATTTACGCAATTTGCCTTTACAGAAGCCCCAATTGTCGCCAAAACAACAAAAAATTAATGGAACACAATGACATCAGAAAAATCGACTATTGTCGATACATTGAAGCCAACGTAAGGTTATAGGCTCCTCGTTGTTAAGTAATGCAAAACGATTGTTAATATATTCCATTAAAATGATTGGCGCATACTCATAGTCATATTTAATATCAGCTTAAGTACGATCTATACTATAGCCATTCACTAAGTCATTCATAGTCTATTTAGTATCGATTAATCTGCTTAGTGTTAACTAAGCAAATTATTAACAACTAAGTCTAAATCAACCTTGACTCAATGAGACCGACTAAAATTTACAAAGATCGTATGGACCAAATCGAAATGTACGAAGGCGACTTTACCTCACGGCACAGGTTTGACAAACACTCAGCTCAATTCATTATTGACATACTCGAAATGAATGAAGGGGAGAACAAGAGGGGCTGCCCGTTCCTAAGAACTTGCATGTGCTATACAAAGTGGCCACGGGAATAGTGAATATGAACGATCTGAAGCAGCGATCGTGAGGCGCGGCGCCAAGGCTATGAAGAGTAAAATATGTTGCATGAATGGAAAATACTTTAAACACTTTTTGACCAATAGTCGACGAACACTTCTATCTCAACACGATAGGAGAAGCTGTTCGTATTCCACAGCAAACCACGCTCCCGGAACAGGGAAATTATTTTCAGCATTTCCTCCTGCTTTTTCTGCTTATCCATTCAATTTACTCTGCAAAATCACAAATTTATTTCATGTTCTGATATATGTATTACAAAACAATATTTCAATAACATTTACCAAAATCTCCAAATTAATATACCTTATTCCAAATTGCGCAGAGTTTTGCGGTTATGTTTTGCTTTTTTCGCAAATTACAATGAAGCGTCACCAAATTTGCCGCACACGAATTTGCCGAATTTTCTGTCATCGAAAAATCAGAGACAGAGACGAAGACAATGAGAGAAGTGTGAGTGTGTATGTATTGCTATGGTCTTCGCAAAACTGTCTAGTGTGATCCCCTGGAAGGGAGACTGTCGCAGGAAAATGCAGTGCTGAATTTCGTACTCTCACTTTCAGAAATAATATTATTTCAGTTAAAAAATCCACCGTAAGATCGGTCGTAAGCCGAAACTATTCAATAAATCGCTCCTCTGAAATTTGAAATGAGTGGCGATCAGAAATTAGGTGAAAACAAATGGTTCAATCAGCTGTTCATCGGAATTGATGCTTGGCTGGATTAGGCGTAATACAGTAGGTATTAGGGCTGTGGAATATGTAGATTAATGGATATTGGCCTCTATTCTGATTTAGTGGGGACTAGTTCCGTGATACTGGACTTCTGTTGGTTTGTCCACATAAACAATTTAGCAGCTGGTAAGTGAGAGTGAAAGGGAAAACGGACGGCGAGTTACTGTTAGTGAAAATCCAAGAAGAAAGGAACGGGATTAGAAAAAAATGAGGAAAATCTATATAAGGCGGAAGAAGCGCAAAACGGAGATCACTAAAAAAAAATTCCTTTTATTATAATTAGTGGAGATTCAAAAATTTAAATTTAGAGCAGATTCAGAAATTTAAGTTTAGTGGATCAATTAGTGTATAGTGAAATTGGTCCTATGTGGATTCAAAAATATTTAAATTAGTGGAGATTCAAAAATAGAGACTAACAAATTTAAATTTAGTTGATGAATTTGTAAATAGTGAAATTAGTCAAGCAGAAAAAAATGGAAATAGAGGAGTAAGAAAAAAAATTCCAAGAGATCCAACGGAATTGACCCCGGGCAACGAAGAGCTGTACGCCGTCCCTCTCCTCGGTTGTCTTATATTATTCCTCTGTCTTGACTTATATATATATATATATATATATATATATATATATATATATATATATATATATATATATATATATATATATATATATATATATATATATATATATATATATATATATATATATATATATATATATATATATATATATATATATATATATATATATATATATATATATATATATATATATATATATATATATATATATATATATATATATATATATATATATATATATATATATATATATATATATATATATATATATATATATATATATATATATATATATATATATATATATATATATATATATATATATATATATATATATATATATATATATATATATATATATATATATATATATATATATATATATATATATATATATATATATATATATATATATATATATATATATATATATATATATATATATATATATATATATATATATATATATATGGTAGGTAGGTAGGTAGGTAGGAGTGGCAGCCTTTGTCGCAAAAAGCACACTTAAGCACATAGAATGGCTCGTTGTGGTACCACACTGTGACGACGCGACTCCCCCGTCTAGAATTTTGGGAACCACAGTGATTCCGAAATGAACCTAGCTATGTCGTTGATGTTGATGGAAGATAGTTCGGTTAAGGAAGTGAAGAAAGATGAGCCTAGGAATTTTAATCTACGCCTGGCCAGAGCTGGGCACTGACACATGAGATGAAGTACTGTTTCTTCCTCCTCCTCAGAGCCACAGCTGCGACAGAAGTCATTGTGGGGCAGTGCTAATCTTTCAGCGTGTTTCCCGATCAGGCAGTGTCCCGTTAGCACATTTATTATAGTGCCGATGGAGTTCCTGCTGATATTGAGTAGCTGACTAGTACGCCTAATGTCGATAGTGCTCCAGGTTTGTCTGGCAACACTACAGGTATGTTCATTTACCCAGGCTTTTTTAGCTGCCTCAAGGTAGTCATGTTTTATGGCCCATTTGACCGTGGCCAGTGGGACACCTACATCAAAGGAGGGGGAGATGTCAGGGAGTAGCGTACCTATTTTGGCCAATTCATCGGCCTCGCAGTTTCCTGGAATGTCGCTATGTCCAGGCACCCAGCATATGTGAACTTGTGAGTTACCTGAAACGACGTTCAGGGAGGAGCGGCAGTCGAGTACAAGCTTAGAGGTAGTGAAAACACCAGCCAGTGACTTGACTGCCGCCTGACTGTCCGTGAATATGCGTATCAACACATCGCATACTTCATTTCGAATAAGCCACTTGGACGCTTGGAATATTGCCATTACTTCCGCCTGAAAGACGCTGCAATGGTCAGGGAGACGATAGGAGAGCTTGATGCCAAGTTTTCTGGAGAAGATTCCGCAACCGACCTTATTCTCCAGTTTGGAGCCATCCCTATATATGTCAATGGAACTGCCAGTGACCACTAAATTGTTAGACCATTCCTCTCTACTAGGAATGTAAGTGTCGAACCCGTGGTTTAGATTAAGTGTAGAGCACGTATAGTCAACGTCCGCCTGTACGGGCGTGTCTTGCATCAGAATATTGGCGTGGCCCAGATTCAGTCTAGTCCAACGCGATATAGAATTGAGTCTGGTTGCCGAGCATTTTGCTTGTTGCCTAACCAGAAGCCTAGTGGGCAACCAATGTAGGAATGCAAATAGAGCTTTGGTGGAGGTGGTACGCAGAGCCCCTGTTATCATAACCGCTGCTGTTCTTCTAACCTTGTCAAGAGGTTTTAGGTTCGCCGCCTTGTCGGTTGCGGGCCACCAGAAGACAGCGCCGTAGAGAAAGTACGGCTCAACCACCGCCGCATAGAGCCAGGACATGGTTCGAGGTTGGACGCCCCATGTTGTACCCACGGCCCTCTTGCAGCAGTACAGAGCACACGTGGCTTTACGTACCCTCTCCGCCAAATTTGCTTTCCAATAGAGCTTAGGGTCCAGGATCAAACCTAGATACTTGACGCTATTGCTTAGGCTAAGCGTGTTCCCATTAAGTTTGGGTAGGTCAAAACTTGGTATTTTGTGCTTCCTGGTGAAGAGCATGACCTCAGTTTTGGAAGGGTTGACATCTAGGCCAATTTCGAGACACCATTGGGACAGAATGCTAAGAGTGTAGTTTAGCTTTTCCGATAGTGTTGACAGATATTTACCGGAAACAGAGATAGCAATGTCGTCCGCATAAGCTATAGTGTTGCAGCCGGTCTGATCGAATCTCCTAAGTAGTATGTTCACCGTCAGATTCCATATGAGGGGTGAGAGCACACCGCCTTGTGGAGTACCTCTCTTGACAGTCCTTTTAGCATGTACGTTTCCTATTGAGGAGCTAATGACGCGTGTTTTCAGTAGCTGTTCGATGAACCTAACCAAGCTGGGGTCCAGGTTCAGGTTTACCAAGGATTTCGTGATGGCGGAGGGACAAATATTGTTGAATGCCCCTTCTATATCGAGAAATACTGCAAGGGTATATTCTTTGTTGGCAAGAGATTTCTCTACTTGCTCAATGAGCACGTGAAGCGCTGTTTCTACAGACTTGCCTTTAGTGTAGGCATGTTGTGATTTGGAAAGGCACGTGGAATTGATAGAGCTCCTGATATGTATATCAAGGACTCTTTCCAGTGTTTTCAAAAGAAAGGAGGACAAGCTAATTGGCCTATAGTCCTTAGGCTTGGTGTGGGTCGACTTTCCCGCTTTAGGGATGAAAACTACTCGAGCTTCTCTCCAGCTTATGGGAATGTACGACCATCTTAGGCATGCATTGTAAATATGCAGTAGCCAGGGCGCAACCGCACTTGCAGTGTGCTGAATGTCCGCGGGAATGATACCATCAGGCCCGGGAGATTTAAAAGGCTTAAAGCTGTTGATGGCCCACTGTATATGCGTGTTGGTCAATTGAAATTGGGTTGAGTGACTTAAAGAGTGGTTGGTGTTAAAAGACCTGCAATCCACAAAGATTTCATTCCCCGGGAAGTGTGTTTCTATTAGGGCGTCCAAAGTGTCGGTTTCAGAGTCGGTCCAGGTGCCGTCCGATCTCTGAATGCATTCCAGAGCCCGAGGGGTGGTATTGAGAATCCTCCGGAGTCTACTTGTCTCGGACGAGCTTTCTATGTTGCCACAGAAGTCACGCCAAGACGCTCGTTTGGATCTCCTAACCATATACTTGAGTACACTTTGTTTGTCTTTGAAAGGGAGCCAGTCATTAGTGGCTTTGGCTCTGTTGAAGAGCTTGCGACATACTTTTCGTAGCTCGGCAATTTCCGAATTTCACCAAGGGGGTTTTGTTTTTCCTCTTGGTTTCGGGAAGTTGCAGGCTGATTTGGCAGCAGAGTTAAATAGTGCTGTAATGGTTTCAACCGCTCGATCTATATCGAGGTGATTGTTGATCGTGGGAGGAGTCGACTGCAGGCCCGACTCCATAATGGTCTGGAATCGTGTCCAGTCAGTTCTTTTCCTGTTAGTGTGTCTTTTGCGCTCAGCCGTAACTGACGTATCTGAGATCGCAATTCTGAAACAGATGTAACAGTGGTCCGAGAAGGAGCATTCCTGCAGAACGCGCCAGCTCGAAATAAGGTGAGACGAGTGATTATTACCAAGAGTTAGATCGAGAACCTCCCTTCTATTTGATGCAATGAAGGTTGGCTCTCTCCCCTGTTAGTAATTACTAAGTCGTTAGTAATAATAAAATCAAAGAGTGACTCACCCCGCTCGTTGGTATCCGTGCTGCCCCACACCTCGTGATGGGCATTGGCATCGGCCCCGATGACTACCGGGATGTGCTTTCTGTTAGCCTCCTCTACCAGTAGCCTTACAGCATCCGGAGGCGGCGTCAGCCCGTGGTCATGCGCCATGTAGCTGCTGACGATCCATATAGCCATGGTGTTGGTGGAAATAACCATGGCTACATTATCCTTGTCGCTAAACCTGTGAAGAAGAAGAGCGTTAATATTGTTCTTAACGAGAATACAGGCTCTGGGTTTACCTCGATCCTGCACGAATACTGTGCGGTATCCGCTTGTACTGAGTCCGCGAACCTGATCATTTACGACCCAAGGTTCTTGGACCAGTATGAGTTCCTCTCCTTTTTGAGTCAGGTGGAGGATCAGGGCTGCTGAGGCAGCCATGGAATGGTGAAGGTTAATCTGTAATACCCTCACCATTCCCGGAGGTGGCCATCATCGTCACGTTGGCTGCCTCCTCTTCTGACAGAGGAGAATCACCAACGTCGTCGATATTGGTTATCGGACGTCCGCAGAAACTGCCTACCGATTCTGAGGCCGAAGCGTAACTCTCCCCATCATCGAAGGTGAGATCCGGTTCGGCCTGAACGGGGGGCTTGTATGCACCCTGGTTGTCGCTCCTATAGACCTTGAGCGAGATCGAACTAAAACCATAGTTGATCTCTCCCTTTTTGGCATTAATAGGAGCTAGAGAGTCCTCATTAAGAATAATGATTATCTCTCGAGAGTTACCCTTGGGCTCGCTTATTTTAGCAACCTTCCAGTCATCCGTGGGGAGGTCGTAATTGCTGAGCCTCAGCAACTCCAGAATTTCTTCCGGCGAGGAGTGCTCTGCCGGTACCCAGGCCCTAGAACGCGGGCGGTTCGGGATCTGGTCTCTGGGAACAGCTGAGAGCTTGGCCCCCGGCCAGATTTCGCCAACCATTGAGATGGCCATCTTATAAAGCTCAGCCGAGCGCTCATCTGAGCACGCGATGAGCTTCACGTGCCCCTGATACCATCCCGCGTCCCGGCATACAGGTGATGGGCCAGGATTGGCCCTCAGGATCTCCCTGTAGATCCTGAAAAGGGCCTTCTCCACTATTTTCCAGTTCGCTGGGGAAATGGTACCGTCACTGTTTCCAGTGTCAACGATAGCCCAGATGAGGCCCTCTTTGGCTACCTCATTAAATGGCCGGGTAAGTCTCGGCCTGGAAGCCAGTCGTGGGCGCTTGGTTTGCCGCACGACTGATTGGGAGGGGTGCTCAGCCGACCGTTGCCGTTTCTGAGCACCTTCAGGGGGTGGCTGCGGACGAGCACCAACATTTTGGTGAGCCCATGCCAGCGCTCCCTTGTCTTTATCAGACATTGAAGCGGGGTCGGCAGACTCCAACCTTTGCAGAATCCTGAAGGCGGACCTCCGGGTTCTGTACGCCCGTGTAGACGCATTCACATACGTGCGAGCACCTGAAGGGAGATTGGTGCTGGGGCCCGTGCTGGAGGAGGTCGGCTTATTTGCCGAAGCTCTCCCTGCAGTCCGAGGAGCGGACGGAGGGGCGACCCTAACACCCGGCCTAGCAGCCCTGGTGCTGGGGTGGTCCGAAGCGGGGTATTTGTGACCCTGTGAGGATGCGCTTGTGGCTGGGAGCGGGGCTGGCCTTTTGGCCGTAACACCCGACGACATCCTTGGTCTTGCGACAAATGTCCAAGACGAGGTTGTTGCTGCGCTTAAGGCTGTCTTTTGCCTAACTAAGCTCGCTGTTGGTTTTGGCTCCCCTTGTGGGTTGGCCGCTGGTTTTTTGTTGGATTTTGATTTTGAAAAGGTGTCCATGCAAAAAGGGTCCCCACTCAAAGCCGCTATCTCAGTACGAATATGTAGTCACCTTACTGGTCCCATGGTTATCTATGCAAATGCAGGGAGGCCATGCGAGGGTTGGCACAAGTCCTTATGGGCGCGAGTGCTCAGAGCCAGACCAGTGCTAATTGGGAGCTAGTCTCAACCAAACCTACATCGTCAACCAAATGACGACGTACATCGAACGTACTTTGAGGCCTGCCAAGGTTTTAACGGGACGGAGACGGATGTGACCTTAAACTGGAGCCGTTCGCACTGGGTTTCACCCCAGTGGTAATTGGTCCAGAAGCCACACCCGCCAGCCCAAGAGCAATCAAATAAAAAATATTGTTGGGGGGTAGTCCGTGGACGAATAGGGTCATGCCGTCTGACATCAGATGCTCTCCACAGGGAGGTTGCACCGGATGCCGGGGGGGGGGGGGTATAGACCATTTAGCGCTATCCAGAGTGCACCACGAGGAGGCGATCTACATTACACTCCATATATATATATATATATATATATATATATATATATATATATATATATATATATATATGGAGTGTAATGTAGATCGCCTCCTCGTGGTGCACTCTATATATATATATATATATATATATATATATATATATATATATATATATATATATATATATATATATATATATATATATATATATATATATATATATATATATATATATATATATATATATATATATATATATATATATATATATATATATATATATATATATATATATATATATATATATATATATATATATATATATATATATATATATATATATATATATATATATATATACGAGTATGTAAGTTAAGATCCTCACTAAGGATCTTGATAAAAAATTAATTTCACGGACGCAACGTGTCCGTGGTTGCACAAATAAAACAAGTTAATTTCAAAAACGTTATAATTTTTTCACCGATTAGAACGGCTCCCTGGAAAAGGCTGACTTTACAATTCAATTTAGCTTAAAATCTAACTTAGCCTATTGCCGCTGCGTCGGCATTTTCCCACAGGTAGCGGATGCGCGTGCATCGCGTAGCCAGACGCAACCTGAGTCGTCAGCGAAGTCAGCGAATATCGTGGGAAGCGTAATGCACGAAAGTTCGCACTACGTTGCGTAACGGGTACATTGCTCGGCGTTGACTCTTCCATTCTTAAAAATCTGCGTCCCGCAGATCTGCATTCGGAACATATTTGGAAGAGTGGTACTTTTCATCAGGATGAGTATAAGTTGAGAATGGCGTATTACCGATGGTACCAAAAACTCCTATACTCGGGATTCAGCTTTTCATGAAATTTTCGCCAAAAGATGCCAGAGAAAATTGCAATCAAAAAGATTAAAAGACTTCCTGTAAAGAGAGAAAAGTCTACTTTTCGGGTTAGTTATGACAGGTACCTTACATTCTCCGATGTCAATTCGTGTATGTATTCCAGATCTCTCAAGATTCCTTTGTTAGTAACTTTTGCGAGGATTGGCGGCAAGGCTTGCATTGTAGTTGTCAGGATGCTTGAGTAGGTGTTGTTGCCAAGGATTACCTCCTCATTGAGAAACTGGATCACATAAAATCGTCGACGCCATTTAAAATCGTCGACGTGTTTCTGGAAAAATTTCCGATATAGTTCGTCAGGAAGATTGTGTTTTCGTTGATCAGTTCGACAATTCTTTCGTTGTTAGATCGCATCTGGCATTCTGCTGGATCCCATTTCAAGATTCTTGGCAGACACTGATCCTCTGGTATCTTCTGGATAACTTCGGAGCTGCATATTGTTGAATTTGCGATTGCCAGACAGTCGCCTATTATTCCAAACGTTACTTCCCGGCTGATGAGTACCCTTTTGTACGGGACCACAACTTGCATACCACTGTTGATAGTTGCTCTGATGATTAGGTGATGGTAGACTTGCCTCTTTACCTTGGGTAGCGCCAGAACGTACAATAACGAAGACCCATTTGTGAAAATGGATGGTTTGCCATACTCTGTTGCTTCCACTATATTTTGGTACGGCAATGTTTCCACCTCGGACAAGATCTGATTGATTTCTTCGGCATTTAGAAGGTTGCTGTTCACGATGCCCGTCTTAGCCATTTGACAAGCGAGTACGATTTCGTTTTCAGCTTCCTTTAGTATGAGAATCTTGTCCAGTATACTCTGTTCAAAACGGACCTCATCGCCATCACTACTGATATTGTTGTATTTCGCTGACATTTTGTTGACCTTGTCGATTACTTCCTTCATCTTCCCAAAGACTTCGTCGTTAATTTTATATTGGTGGTTGTTGTTTTCGATAATATCGTTCTCGCTTCGCAATACAGTGTCCCAATCCGTGGCATCTGGATTTCCTGCTATCTACTTCCAAGCGGATCCAATCCAGTTTATTGAGCGTTTAGCCCTAGGATGTGTTGCAGTCAATTCGCTTAGACGCAGCTTCGTCACCCTCAGAAGAAATTCAAGGATTGACTTAGTTTGTTCGTGTCGCACCGACCCATATACCAAGTCGGCGAGGAGTTCCAATGCATTATCGTATTGTTGGAGGTCGACAATGTGCACCAGTTTGAAGCAGCCATTTAAAGTCCACCCATTTCCAGAACTAATGGTGACAATGGGAGCGTGGTAATTAAATACGCTCAGTCTTTCGCCAGCGGCTATGAGTATACCTAAACTAAATATACTAATTCAAGAGGAGAAATATTAATTTTGTTGCTTAAATCTAGTAATATTGAAGTTAAATGTTAATTTTTTGTTTTGGTTTTGATTTTTTTTTGTTAGAGGAGAAATATTAATTTTGTTAGTGACCCCATTTTGAGTTCGTATGATTTATTTCCCAATTTCGGGATTCTTAATTTCTACGTTATTTTTGTAATATTTGCTTTGCTTTGCTTAGCTTTTAATTTTGTATCCCAAGTTTGGGTCCTTAAAATTTTAAGTTAGTATTTTATTTCAAATTTTGTTTTAAATAATTTTTGCAACCTTTGTCTTTCTCTTTTATGTCCCTATTTTTATCAAAATTATAATTCCCTCTATTTATTTATAATGATGAAGCGTCCGCGGGCTAGCAAGATGGGAGGTCCGTGTTATCCGTTTTAGCAGTATTGCTTACTAAGGCACGGGTAATACTCCCAGTATCAGCTTGTCACAATATGCAATCTCCGGTTTGGATATGTGCTATTTATTGCCATGTAGACTTGCTGAAAGTCCACTTCATCATTGCCCTCGTACCATTTATAAAGCTGTACAGGGTACAGCCTACCCTTTTTTAATTTTTTATGTGGGACTTATGGATTTTTTTCCCTGTCTCGATTATTACTGTAACCGTATTATCAATTGCAACGATTTCCTTTTTATAAAGAGGCTTTTGTTTGCCTTTTATTTGTTTATTGGCGACGTATATGACGTCGCCGGGTTTAAAGCTTTTGGGTTGAGTTTTTTTCGCGTTTAACCGTAAATTCCTTATTTTTTTCGTTTTCTTCAATTTGACCGCGAATGTCATTGTTGAATTTTTCGCGAAAGTTTGCAACACCTTGGTAGTTGACCCGTTCGCTTCGATTAAAAAAATGTCATTTGGTTTTTGACGTATGACGGAGTGGATTGTGTCGTTATACCTATCAACCGCTATTTGCAGAACTTCTTTAATACGTAAGTCTTGAAAGTCGTTTCTTATGCACCTGAAGATCTCTATTATGGTCGAATGTGATCTTTCTACTTGCCCATTAACCTCACTTTTCTGAGATGGAGCTCGGTAAATTTCGATATTCAATGATCTAAGGAAATTTATATTGATGGGGGTTAGGAAACCACGTTCATTGTCCATAACCACTATTTTGGGTACTGTAAAAAAATGCATTATCTTGGCAAGCTTTTGGCGCAAATGAGGTGCTGATTTGTTTTTTATTCGGAAAAATTTTGCAAATTTGGAAAATTTGTCTAAGACGGAAATGAATTTCTCACCCTGAATTTCCATTATGTCCATATGGAGTATTTCACATGGAAATTTTGGTGTTGGTGTGGGCTGTAATTCCGGATGTGTAGGGTGCCTATCATATTTATTCAGACGACATATCTCGCAGGTTTTTATAAAGGTTTTAACTTGGGTGGTCATGCGAGGGAAATATAATTTTTCTAAGATTTGTTGGGAGTACTCTCGGAAATTCCTATGTGCCCTAGTGTGTTCGGTCTCGATTATTTCAAGCACACGCTCTTTGTTTGGCACATCGGTTACTACTCTTTGGGTTATACGGATTTTATATTGTGAAAAAGTATCTAAATAAATCTTTTGCAGTATCATAAGAAAATGTTCAGGAATTTTGACGCCGTTGATTACGAATGGATTTAATTTTTCTTTTAAAATTTGAGTAAGATTGCTCTCGTTGATTTTTTCAATGGAGACGTAATGTCTTTTATAATTCGGATGGGGCTCCTCAACGGACATAAGCTCACGTCCTGTTCGGATAATAATTTTGTTTCTAAAAACATTTATTGGTGCTTCAACATGGGGTATTAAATCGGAATTGACTTGTTCTGCGCTGTGCATCGTTGCTAAACTTTCATTTTCACTAGGTTCATCTGGCTCATTCGATGTTTCTAGCGCGTTCACTTCTGTAGGTAGGCGTGAGAGAGCATCTGCCACTAAGTTTGATTTACCAGGTTTATAAATCAGCTCGTGGTTATACTCCTCTATTCGGCTTTTACACCTCTTGAGATTTGCTTTGTAATTTCAATTACTAAGCGCAAAGGTCAAAGGTTGGTGGTCGGTGAAAATCCTTATATTTTTAGCACCATACAGATAATTCCGCGGATTGTCTAACGCCCACATTATCGCCAAACATTTCTTTTTCATTTGTGGCGTAGTTTTCTTCGGCCTATCCATTCCATTGATTTCCTGGGACAATACCGCTCCAATAGCATAATTGGACGCGTCGGAAGTGAGATTAAATGGCTTTTCAAAATTAGGGAAGGCTAAGATTTCTGAGGACGTCAGAATTTTTTTTTATTGTTTCAAAGGCTTCTAGGCCATCTTGATCTAAATCGATCGGAACTTTTCTAGATTGATTCGCTCGGACATGTGCGTGTTCACCGCGAGTGAGATGCGTGAGTGGTTTGGCTATTTTTGCGTAATCGAGTATAAATTTCCTGTAGTAGGACGTGAGACCTAGAAAACTCTTGAGTTCTTTCACATTTGTAGGAGGGATCATAAGGCCTGAAGATAAAAGTTTTGAGAATATTATTTCAACGTCGCGTAGGTGTTCTTCTTCGTTTTTGCTATAAATTATTATGTCGTCGATATAGACATAACATATTTTGGCTATGTACTTCTTTAGGACAACGTCAATCATTCTCTGGAATATTGCTGGCGCGTTCCTTAGGCCAAAAGGGAGTCTTAAAAATTCATATTTACCATTCATGGTTGAAAATGCAGTTTTTGCAATGTCCTTCCCTTTCATTAGAATTTGGTGGAAACCAGACGTTAAGTCTATAGTCGTGAAGACTTTTGCCTTACCAAGGATAGCTATTGTGCTGTTGATATCAGGGATTGGATACGTGTCTGGAGTAGTGACTGCGTTAAGTCGCTTGAAATCAATGACCATCCTGTACTGTTTTTCTCCGTTTGGTTTGGGTTTTTTGGGAACTACCCAAATCGGAGAGTTATACGGACTTTTGGACGGACGAATGACATTTTCTCGGAGAAGTTCTTCTACTTGTCTACCCACTTCTTCCCGCATGCAAGCTGGATAGGGATAGTTTTTTGTATAAATAGGCTCACTAGTCGTCGTTTTGATTTCTGCACGAACACTTGTTTCCACAATAGAATTTGGATTAAGAGGACCAAACAAATCGCTATATCTTGAAATCAAGTGTTTTCATTTTCGCTCAGTGGCCCTTGAAATTTTTTGACATGAACCTTTTACTAGATTAACTTCCTGCGTGGTTTTTATGTTTTATGGGTATCACTATATCGGGTTTAAATATGAGGATGTTAGGCTCTCTGTCGAGAACTGCTTTAACCTCACGAAGCGTGTCGTCCCCTATTACCCCATCAAAAGATTCTAAGCCTGGAAGGACAAAAAATGTGGTTTCCACATTCCTATTTGCGAATTCAAAAAATTTTCCGGATAGTTTTTCTGTAATTTTTAATCTTCCACCAGCAGAATTTACGGAAAAAGGTTTTTCTACTTTAACGGTTTTCTCGGCGACGCGAGGACTAATGTAGTTCTTATTGGCTCCTGTGTCGACGAGAAATTGCAGTTTTTTATTTTCTAATGTGGTGTATTCTATATATGGTATGCCTGAAAGGAGGCTCCCATTGTAAAATTTACTTCGTCTGACATTTGTTCGGTTGAAGTGCTTGGGATGTCATATGAGTTGGTTGGAGGCGCATTATTTTCATTAACTATAGCCTCGGACTCAGTTTCGGGAATATCTTCGGCTGGCACCATGTAAAACATGCGTTGTTGTTTCATTGGCACGTTCATTGAAACTCCCTTCCTCTTAAAGGGCTGGAAGCCTTGGGGTCTATTTGAATAATTGACGTTCCTACTCTGAACCGATCGATCGACATCCATTTTTACGGGTGGTTTCGGAGCTGTCGGCCTAGGAGGCACATTGCCACCCGTTCTGCCATCGAAAGGCCTTCTATTTGAAGCTTGGGGATATGTATTGGAGGAAAATCTCCTCGGAGGTAGATTTTGTCTGTTTATATATATATATATATATATATATATATATATATGTATATATATATATATATATATATATATATATATATATATATATATATATATATATATATATATATATATATATATATATATATATATATATATATATATATATATATATATATATATATATATATATATATATATATATATATATATATATATATATATATATATATATATATATATATATATATATATATATATATATATATATATATATATATATATATATATATATATATATATATATATATATGGTCTATATAAGACACAAGTGTACCGAGAAAGGTGCGCCTCCTGATCCTGCGAAGATAGAATGCGTCAAGAATATTGCTCAGCGAAGAAACAGGAAGGACGTACAAGCTTTTCTTGGTTTAGCAAATTATTATAGGAAATTCGTGAAGAATATGGCACAGTTGTCGCTGCCAATCACGAAATTGCTACATAAGGACACCCAATTCGAATGGACGGAGTCATGCCAACAGGCGTTCGAAGGTTTGAAATTGGCTATTACGACACCGCCCATCCTGATTTACCCGGACTTTAATTAGCATTTTATTTTAACGACAGACGCCAGTGGTGAAGCTCTGGGAGCGGTTCTTTCACAGGAACAAGAGGGTCGCGATCATCCTATAGCTTTCGCGAGTAGACCGCTGAGCGAGACCGAGAAGCGGTACTCTACGATAGAGAGGGAGATGCTCGCTATAGTTTGGGCCACTCGTAACTTCAGATCATACCTTTTGGAGAGGCAGTTCACGGTTTACACCGACCACCAACCGCTAAGGGGAATCGTAAATTAGAAGGATCAAACGTCTAGACTGGCACGGATCAGGCATAAGCTGTCCGAGTACACATTTGATATTGTGTACAAGCCAGGGAAAACGAATTTGAATGCGGATGCGCTGAGTATGGCGCCGCAAAATACGAGTGTTCTGAGAATCACTGAGAATATCGCGGGATATGCGATCAATGATGGGCAAACGGAAAGGTCAAAAAGGGAACGAATAATAGTGAGGGCATGGATTGAGTTAGACAGGGTAGAAGTGGAACTGGGGTTTTTGGAAGCGAGGGCAGTTTCTTTTGACATCACGAAAGACTGTTTGGCATACAGGTTCATCAGTGAGGGGTTGAGACTGTGTCTCGCTAGATTGTATGTGTTAAATGTACAAGAACAGGACAATTTGCAGAAAGCGCTTGAGGATACAGCAGCGAGAGTCCAACAGGTGATAGCTCGGTTAAGGGAGAAAGCGAGATTTTCACCAGCCGAGAGGTGTAACACAGCACCGCAGATAGCAGCTGTCCAAACAAGAGCGCAAGTAAGGGAGCGAAAGAGTACTGTGGAAGACTTCGCGAAGCAGGGGGACGCCATGGGTGACGGTACGACTCCAGAATTACCTTTTGTTACGAATGCTGTCATTGAACTGTCGGACCAGAAGGAGATTGAAACGGTGTTAAAAGATTACCATAATTCTCCTTTGGGGGGTCACCAGGGTTTCATGAAGACGTATAGGCGTAAACGCAAGAACTATAGGTGGCCTAAAATGATGTTGGATATACGGAAACTCATCGCTGGGTGTGAAAGTTGCCAGAAGAACAAGGTATCAAGGCTAACAAGGATGCCTATGCAACTAACTGATACTGCTAACAGACCATTCGAAAAGGTGTTCATGGATATGGTGGGACCATTGCCCGAGAGCTCGTCTGGGAATCAATACATCCCAACATTCCAGGACGACCTATCTAAATACTTTATAGCGGTTGCCATGCCGGATGCGGAGGCAACCACGGTAGCTAGGATTTTCTTTGGGGAAGTTGTAGCAAAATTAGGTGTCCCAAAGGTAACAGATAACGGCACTAATTTCATTTCGAGAATTTTTTCTGAAACGTGAAAACTGCTAAAGGTGAAGAAACTTCACATCACCCCGTATCACCCTCAGACTAACGGTTCGTTAGAACGTAGCCACCGACCGCTAGCTGAATACTTGAGGCATTTTGTGAAGGAGGATGGATCGAACTGGGACCAGTGGTTGGCGTCAGCAATGCATGTGCACAACAACACGGTACACGCATCCACTAACCAGACGCCATTTTTCACGTTGTATGGTTTCCAACCTCAAATGCCATCGAATTTGAAACGAAAGCCAGCGCATATATATAATACAGACGACTACCCACATCTGTTACGTTATCAAGTGCAGAAAGGGCACGAGTTGGCTAGGAAGGCGCAGGAAACGGCAAAAGAGGTATCCAGGAAGCAATATGATGCTTCCTCTAATCCCGTGCAGTTCGTTGCTGGGGACAATATTTTACTGCGTAACAGTAACAAGAAGAACAAATTTTCCCATATTTGGCTTGGTCCTTATAAAGTAGAAAAGATTTTGGGGCCAGTAACGACAGAGGTTAGGATAGGAAACAAATTGAGACGTTTCCATAACAATCTGTTGAAGCCCTACATATCGAATTGAGAATTTTAGTGTGAAACTGGTTGCAATGATGAGTGAATTGAAGCAAAGGCTTTCTTTGCTTGACCTATCCCAAAATTCAGTTCGTGCGGAAAGTGACGGCTGAAATGAGTGAAATTTTTATTAAATAATAATTTCAACCTTGAAAACAAAGAAAATTAAACGTAAGCAAGACAGCGGTACCTTCGTGAAGAGCAGTCACCTTGTCGGGGTACGAAGGCTTAAGGGATTGCAATGACGCAATGGGTTAGGATGGCGGAGTTTCGGCTCTAATGGGATTACCCCTAGCCGGACTGACTACTGCGGAGTAATCCAACTAAGAACTGTCTCCCTCCTAATCCAGGGTGTTCTTGGGATCGTGACCATTGGATGTTGTTTTGCAGCCAGGAGGTTAATTAGGCTGTATCCTAACGGAGCTCCCCTTCCTGACACCAGGCCGCCTCAGGTAGTAACGGTGGCCTTGCTGTGGTACGGGGCGCTGCCACAGTTGACCAACCCCTTCCCCTTTCAAATTTTTGGCTGCCTTAGCTTGATCAATCGAGCGGGTTGCCGTAAGAACCAGATGGATAAACTTAAAGAAAATAAAACTGACGTGCGGTCTCTAAACGCTATTTCGGATGGGGATCCAAAATCCTCCGCACACTCTGCGGCGGCTATTGTAGCTAAGGACGACGAGCCTGGCACAAGCAAAGCCACGTGCTGTGATAGTGTTGCTAAACACGGAACCAAAAGGTTCTGTAAAGTAAAAAGAGCTGCTCTCCGGACGGTGGAACGCTTGTCGCGGATCCCAGAGAAGGAAAGGACGGTGAAGCAGAAGGCTTCCCTCGAGTGGGCGACGAAAGCCGTGAAGGAGTCTCAAGCTAACACTACAGGCTACAAAACGTCAACGGTCCCTAGAAGAGACCACCCACCCGGACCCAAATAAATTTAAGAAGCGCGGTACTGTCACCACGAAGTCCTTCAGCGAAGTGCTGAAAGGACACCAGGTCATGGCGGTCATAGATCGTAATGACCCGGATGGCAGTATCGCTCCTGAGTGCTGGAAAAAGGTAGAAGTAAGCCTTTCAAGGCTCTACCTCCAGCTTTTGAAGGAATTCCCAGGTGGTTTCCCCTCTTTTCGCGACAGCGGATGGCATCAGGGCCACGTGAAGCTGATTGCCTGCGCGGATCAAAGGTCAGTCGACCTTTATAAGATCGCGATCTCCAGGATAGGGGAAGCATGGCCAGGCGCAAGGCTCGAAGTCGTACCTAGGGAGTTGATCCCTAGTAGACCTAGAGCGCGCGCATGGATCCCAGCCGAACCGTCTGACCCTGAGGCTATCCTGGAGATTTTTAGGTTGAGCAACCAGCAGCTCCCGACTAATAATTGGAAGGTTACTAAGGTAGAGGAACCAAGAGGGGATTACCGGTCAATAACCCTTGTGGTGAACGCCGAATCTCTGGCTACTCTAGCGAAATCCAATTGGGTCGTGGGCTATGGCTTCTCATCCACAAGCCTTAAGGTCTACAAAAAGGACGAGCAACCGTCTTACACGGATCAAGCGGTATTGAATCCCTCAGGGTAACTGCTGATCCTGCTGCTGCTGAGGACTCCGCCATGCACCCGAAACGCAGTGACTCTATGTCAACTGTGGGGGGTTTGGAGAGTCTCCTAGGGACAACCACACTCAGTGAGGAGGATGTCCTTCTGGAGTCAGACTCGGAGTCTGAGGCTGATGTCACGGTGGTGGAGGTGACCAGCGCTACAAGTAGCAGAGATGCTACGAATAGTGCAGATTAACCTCCATCACTCGAAGGCGGCGTCTGCCAGCCTTCAGCTCCGTCTTGCAAAAGGCGGAGTAGACATTGTCCTGATCCAAGAACCCTGGACACACGGGGACTTGGTATGTGGTCTCAGGACTGAAAATTATAGCTTGCTGTATACCGTAAGTGAAGGGAGACCTAGGTCTTGTATCCTCATTAGGAATAATGTTAGCTCATTTATTCTCCCCAATTACAGCAACAAGGATTTAGCGGCCGTCTGCCTGGAAACTGGCAAGGGACGGTACTGGTTGGTCTCGGCCTATATGGCGCATGACCATGAGATCCTTCCAGAAGCCAACCTACAGAAACTTGTTGTGGATGCAAAGGCTCAACGGGTGGCTGTTATTATTGGATGCGATGCCAATGCGCACCATGATATCTGGGGAAGCACGGATGTCAATGAACGAGGTGAGTCATTATATGAATATATTGTAACGAATCGTGAAGAAACTTTTGCGGTGACGTAGAAGATATCTCTGAGACGTCCAGGTTGAGGAAGATCCTATCAACTGCCACAATGGTACCTGGTTACCTGAGGAGGGAGGATGGACCCTGTACTTCAAATAGTAATGAGACTCTAGAGCTTCTTCTGGAGACTCACTTCCCTGGTTGCTCGAGTACCATTCCGCGGAGAACGAATCCCAGCGGGAATGTAGTTGAAGTCAACTCAGACATAGTCACGAAGCCAAAATTGCAATGGGCTATCCATAGCTTCAAACCATTTAAAGCATCTGGCCCAGATGGTGTAGCTCCAATTGAAATTCAGCAGTTAGAGAATCTTATAATAGAGTGGCTGTTAAAGATCTATAATAGTTGTCTTGAATTAGCGTATATTCCAGACTCATGGAAGCATGTGAGGGTAATTTTTATACCCAAGGCCGGCAAAAGCTCGCACACAGCTCCAGGGGACTTAAGACCCATTAGTCTGTCCTCCTTCTGTCTAAAAATCCTGGAAAGGTTGTTAGATATTCATCTGAGGCTCACTATAGACAGACAGAAGCTGTCAGTCTCTCAGCATGCCTACGTTAAGGGTAAATCGGTGGAGACCGCTTTACGCTCCTTAGTCTCTAGGATTGAGTGCTCCCTGCACAACAAGGAGTTCTCCCTAGTGGCTTTCCTGGACATTGAGGGAGCTTTTAACAATATCAAGTCAGACGCAATAATCGGTGCGATGCGAGACTTGGAGGTGGAACCCGCCATTAGCAGGTGGATTGAAAACATGCTTAGTAGCAGGATAATCAATTCACAGCTGGGGGCGGCGTCGGCCAAGAAGTCCGTGTGCAGAGGCACACCTCAAGGTGGAGTTCTTTCACCCCTACTCTGGAATCTTGCGGTAAATCAGCTGCTTGTTCGACTGGATAGGGAAGGGTGCAAGGTGGTTGCGTATGCGGATGATGTTGCTATTAGTATCTCGGGTAAATATATATCTCCTTTGAGGGACTTGATGCAAAACATGCTGAACATTCTCTCTAAATGGACTACTGACTGTGGGTTGGGGGTTAATCCGACCAAGACTAAGCTGGTACTCTTCACTAGGAAGTATAAAATTCCTCAATTTATTGCTCCAAAACTAATGGGTGTAGGGGGTATTGACCTTGTCGAGGAGGCTAAATATCTGGGCGTGATCCTAGATAGGAAGCTGAATTGGAAGGCCAATATAAGCGACCGCATTAGGAAGGCTCAGGTAGCTCTGTACTCTTGCAAAAGAGTCATAGGCAAAAAATGGGGGTTACAGCCTAAGGTAGCCTATTGGATATATACAGCTGTGGTACGACCAGTCCTTTTCAATGGGGTGCTTGCTTGGTGGACAGCCCTAAGTAAGTCCACATACAATAGGCTGATAACAAAGGTACAAAGAACGGCAGAGGTATTCATAAGTAGTGCCATTAGAACGACTCCAACGGCAGCATTGGATATTATACTCAATCTGCTGCCTGTTAGGCTTTTTGGCGAAAAGTTGGCTGCAAACTCAGCTATCAGACTAAAAGCTACGCATCAATGGGATGCCAGGAATATAGGTCATGCGTCCATTTTAAGACATTTTGAGGGTATTCCTGAGTCTTTCGACTACATCACACCAATGTAAGCCTTCAATGGTATGTGCAAGATCTCCATTCCCTCCAAGGACGAATGGAAGGATGGCATCCCCACTCATGTAGAAGGGGTTCACATCTACACAGATGGATCCAAACTACAGATTAGGATGGGAGGTGGTGTATTCTCAGAAGATTTGGATATTAACATATCCTTTAGGATGCCCGACCACTGCAGTGTTTTTCAGGCAGAGGTCGCGGCAATAGAGGCAGCACTGTCTTGGCTACGGAAGAAGAAGATATCTGGACTTGATATTTGCATTCTGTCCGACAGCCAAGCTGCTTTGCGCTCCCTGGATTCGGTTATTATCACCTAAAAAGCCGTCAAGAGCTGCCGCAAATCTTTAGACGAGATAGCTAAGCAGACCCGTCTGCATCTGTGCTGGGTTCCCGGTCACAGAGATATTCCAGGAAACAGCAAGGCGGATGAACTTGCCCGTGAGGGTACTACCATACCGATGGAACCAGATAGGTCGCAATTCGGTATTCCTATTACCACATGTAAGCTCTTAGTAAATACAATATCCTTAGGAACAGCGGGCCGGCGCTGGTCTGTCCTTTCAGGATGTAAAATAGCTAGACAAACCTGGCCAGAGATAAATGTCAAGCGCTCTAAGGACCTACTGGCTCTAAATAGACAAAGCATAGGTCCCGTGATTAGCGTCTTAACGGGACACTGGACTCTAGGCACACACGGGTGTAGGCTGGGGATCGCCTCTAATGACTTCTGCAGGAGTTGCATGGACGAGGAGGAGGAAGAGTCTACTGCTCACCTGTTGTACACGTGTCCAGCTTTGTCCAGAAGGAGGCGCACTTTCCTAGGCGACTACTTTTTGGACTCCTTGGGAGATATCTCAAAAAAAAAGATTAGCTCCATCAACAGCTTCATTAAAAGCTCCAAATGGCTGGACCTTTGAAAGGGATGGGACCTGCTGTCCCATGCGGTATCACAAAGGGTCAATGTTGGAGTAAGTGCGCCCTTTTCGGGTGGCCGCTTTACCTACCCTACCTACCCTAAGACAGCGGTATGAAAGAATGAAACCATATATGAATGAAACCATACGTGAAGTAGTAAAAGAAATAATTTTTGCGAGCTGAAAATATGACTTCAATAAAGAATGAAGAAAAAAATGGGAAACAATTTAATGCATATAATTTTTGTTTGTTTGTGCGGTTTAGATAGTCGCATGAGCAGCAGAGTCAATAACCGGGGCGTTTATGCAATACGTTATTAAGTTTGTAGCCACTCATAACGTACACGGGTGATATGATGCGTTGACATTTTTGGCATGCGCTATAATAACAAGCGCATGTGCCATGTACATATGTATGTATGTCAATAAGTAAGTATGAGCGCGTGTAGCGTGTAAGTTTAATATGAGATATGGTGGTTTGCATGCATATGTTTAGGAGTAGTATTTTAATTGTTTTATCAGTGCGATATAGATGGAGTCGTAGGGGTAGGGGCATGAAGGTAAATGTAAGTATGTTTGGAAGAGCAATAGGGAAGTAAGTAAAGTAAATAAACACGGAAGAAGTGTAATTAAACAATTTTATATTTGGTATAATTAATGATAATAGGAAAAGAAGAAACTCAAGGAAATTGAAAAAAACTCGATTTTCTAAATATCATTTTTGGTTGATATGAATAATGTAATAAAGAAGATAAGTATGGAATACAATTGATTTCAATTGGTTTGAATACGACTTCCGGGCGTACGACCCTGGAAGTATCGAACGTTGGAAGCATCGGATGTTGGTCGCCTAGCATCTGGTACAATCGGTACAGTAAGATGGTAAGCTGACCAAGGCAGGTTTTGACTCCTTTAACAATTACGTAGGACAATTATGAATGGGGTTGTTTTGAAGTAAGAGGTTAGAAAGGGTCTTGTTAATATATTTAGTTAATATGACAGGTTGGTCTAAGCTAAAATAAGTTAGGGAGAATAATCAGTAGGCAACAAGTTAAGAGAGCTAGTTGAGAATGGATAGTAGTAAAATCGAGATTAGGTTAGATAGACTAAAGTTTGCTTATAAGTTTATTGTGTATATTATGTTAAATGTTAATGGAGAGACAATCTGGATCTATAGGCTAGCTGACAGCAGTTAGAAAGCTAGCGTAAAATGGGCGGGGCTTCAGCGTAGTAGTAAGTAGGGTAGTGTTAATACCGAGGGGGTGCCTGTATGTTTCGTATGCATTCATAGAAGGGTTTTCCACACTAGAGTTGTTATGAATATATACGAACCAGGAGATTATTTTTAAGAGAAGAAAAGAATTGGGTCATGCCATTGACAACGGAAATACATGGTCAAGGATATTTAGATATTCTAGATTATGGTAAGAAAAAGAAAGAGGAGAAAAGATCGGTCGATGGTGGATGTTAGTGTAAAGTAGTGATGACGAAAATGTAGCAGTAGTATAACCATAATGATTATTTAAATATTTAGAGAAATAGACATTTTTATTAGGTAAGTTATTGTAGCGATTACTTATTTTTTTTCTACAGTATATGTGTAAGGCAGCTGTGTTCGGAAACGGACCTGATTTTAGGATCACTGGATAATGTTTGGTTCTCGAAAGACGAGTGGGTGGTGATATCGGAGTTTCGCGATGCTGATCTGGAGCCAGCACTGAAGAAACTAGAAGACTTGCAAAAGAAAACAATGGAACTTTGCGAGTAAAGAGAAAATACGTCAGGATCTGAACGGAAGTAAGAGAGGGTGTGAGATAACGGCAGCGGAAGCGGAATCAATAATAGCGGGGCTCAGACGAAACGAGCAAGCTATGTCATTTCGGGGCAGCAAACAACGCGCAGCAAGTTGACTCTGATCTTGTGGGTTATGGTTCAGTGCTTTAATGTAATTATTTGTCAATTAAGTGCTGAACGAGTTCCAAAATCTAGCATTTTTGATAATAGTCCGGGACTCCGCGCTGCGCACAATACTCCTGAGTAAATCAGATGAAAATTACCTCCACAAATGTGCTATTGAACATGATTTCTGCTGTGGCATTTTTATTGGGCAGAACGCCGAGCTGGATAAATACATAGTTGTGCATTTGGCTAAGAACGGGGAGGAGGATAATGACCTGCCGTTTGCAACCAGCGAGTTGGATAGTAACTCTCAAAGATCTGTAAATCAATTGGATATTGACACACAATCCCTGACGAGTCAATGGGTCGGCGCATGCAAAATGACACCAGGCTCCTTTGTAGTTTTAGGCATCTTTACAGGAAATTGCACGAGACAGGAAATTGCCAATGAACACACATTCAAAGAAGGCAAACGGCTTTTCAGCGAATTGCACAATTTACTTATACAGGGCAATCATTTCTGCAACTCCGTCGAAGATGTCGCTAATGCTGATTACGTCTTTTTGGTCTACTCTACATTCACCCAGACAGCCACCTGCGAACCGTATACTCAGACTTTGAACGGCGGCACATTCTCTCCAATGGAGTGTCGTTTTGTCCGGAACCCTTCGATTGGTACACTTTTGATCGCACTCCGAGTTGGAAAAGGGAGGGATCGTCGCGATCACAACGCTGGCAATGATCGTTGCAGTAATCTCATATATATTCTGCCAGTTAAGGAAGCGAGTCAAATACCCACAACGAGAACCACAACCAACGCCGCAGGTAGCAGAGATTGCAGTGTAGAGTAGCGTTCGCTAAGCAAACCAGATGTTAGAGTTAAGAATGTACAAAATGTTTGAGAAAAAAAAAATAAATAAACAAAAAGGAAGAGAAAACGAACCAAGAAAATAAAAAAAAGAAACAATAAATAAAATATAAAAATAAACAGTATCAAAAGAAATAAAAATAAAAAATTAATGAAAAAAAAATATAAAAAAAATACAATAGTTAAAAGAAGAAAAATAAAAAACATTTGAAAAGAAAAAGATATACTCGCATATATATATATATATATATATATATATACATAAAAAAAACATAAATATACATATAAATATACATATAAAATATTGTATTAGGTTATCAGAAAAATATATATAGTAAATGTATACATATAAAATATTATATTAGGTTATACAATTTTAGAAGGTAACTACAATACCTTCTTCTCGAAAGAGGGGAGGAATGTTGCGAGTCAAGATACGACTACCTACGAGTAGTTGACTCGCGACACAACCCAAGTAGCCTATCGACCGGTTGTAGCTATAATTAATATTACATATATGAATTTCACAGGTGTTACAATTACACAGTGACACAAAAACTAGGGCTAAAATGCACCATTGGCATTTTGTATGAACTGGCTCATTGCGATTATTGTTTTGGGTCAATACTTGCGTAATTGGAAAACCTAAGTAGGTTATAAAAATAATTATGTAGCTAGAATTAAGAATATAAATAAGAGTGGATTAAGAATAAATGGGAGTTGTATATTTCCGAAATCGAAACGGTGTGTGTTGTGTTTACGCCGCAGTCGGCAAGTGTTTTACAGGTCTGGCAAGTATTTACAGGTGACAGGCAACTGCAGGGCGCATTACCACAGCTAACGCTCGGAGAACGCAACACCAGTATATGTGCTCCCCTAGTATTTTGTCCCATCCATATTTTCTAAACTGTAAAACACTAGTTAATTTAATCATATACCCTTTTAGATAAACGAAAACAGAAGGTGACTGTTGATCAAAAAGAGTTGTATGTTTTTTCCATGGAGCAAAATATGATTTTGCGGGCATTGAATGATTATAAAGCAAACCAAAAGCACATGGACGCTGCACACTCCTTTGCGGTTAATGCAGATATTGCCACGATGATTATCGCTGAAGATAGGTAAACTTATAATTTGCATGTGTCTCCCATCTATAGCCCCAAGAATGCATGGTATCCCAAATTTTGTGTAGAAGCTGAAATCAAAAAATATCAAAGAAGCATAATGTGATATGAAAGAAATGCAAAGCTTAGCTCTCCTGGGCTGCAACTCTCATTATCATGCCGTTTGGGAATTTTATTATTTATTATTTTACAACAAATGAGATTGGTCACTATTTTAATTGAACTGGAGAAACTTGGCTGCAATAGCCCGAGTAAGCTATTGCCACCAACTGAGCCATATCCATAAAAATGTAATGCAGTTAGCATTTGTTATCATATGAAATAACAAATTTGAGTGAATTTATTAAAAATAGAATTCTACTTGTTAACTGAATTTTAAATGGAATGTCACTAGGCTGATCAAATATTTCCAAGGGAGTTGAGCAATTAGAAGCCCATCGAAAGAGTATTGTGTAAAACGATAGTAAAAAAAAAAAAAATTACGAAATAAAAAAAGACGGACAATTGATGTGGAATGCCGTGATAAGAAAAAATATACAATATACAAAAATATATATAGTATATAGACTCGGCACCGAGAAGGAAGGAGATATACGAGTATATCTTTTTCTTTTCAAATGTTTTTTTATTTTTCTTCTTTTAACTATTGTATTTATTTTTATATTTTTTTTTCATTAATTTTTTATTTTTATTTCTTTTGATACTGTTTTTTTTTATATTTTATTTATTGTTTCTTTTTTTTATTTTCTTGGTTCGTTTTCTCTTCCTTTTTGTTTATTTATTTTTTTTTTCTCAAACATTTTGTACATTCTTAATTCTAACATCTGGTTTGCTTAGCGAACGCTACTCTACACTGCAATCTCTGCTACCTGCGGCGTTGGTTGTGGTTCTCGTTGTGCGTATTTGACTCGCTTCCTTAACTGGCAGAATATATATGAGATTACTGCAACGATCATTGCCAGCGTTGTGATCGCGGCGATCCCTCCCTTTTCCAACTCGGAGTGCGATCAAAAGTGTACCAATCGAACGGTTTCCGGACAAAACGACACTCCATTGGAGAGAATGTGCCGCCGTTCAAAGTCTGAGTATACGGTTCGCAGGTGGCTGTCTGGGTGAATGTAGAGTAGACCAAAAAGACGTAATCAGCATTAGCGACATCTTCGACGGAGTTGCAGAAATGATTGCCCTGTATAAGTAAATTGTGCAATTCGCTGAAAAGCCGTTTGCCTTCTTTGAATGTGTGTTCATTGGCAATTTCCTGTCTCGTGCAATTTCCTGTAAAGATGCCTAAAACTACAAAGGAGCCTGGTGTCATTTTGCATGCGCCGACCCATTGACTCGTCAGGGATTGTGTGTCAATATCCAATTGATTTACAGATCCTTGAGAGTTACTATCCAACTCGCTGGTTGCAAACGGCAGGTCATTATCCTCCTCCCCGTTCTTAGCCAAATGCACAACTATGTATTTATCCAGCTCGGCGTTCTGCCCAATAATAATGCCACAGCAGAAATCATGTTCAATAGCACATTTGTGGAGGTAATTTTCATCTGATTTACTCAGGAGTATTGTGCGCATAGCGGAGTCCCGGACTATTTTCAAAAATGCTAGATTGTGGAACTCGTTCAGCACTTAATTGACAAATAATTAGATTAAAGCACTGAACCATAACCCACAAGATCAGAGTCAACTTGTTGCGCGTTTGCTACCCCGAAATGACATAGCTTGCTGGTTTCGTCTGAGCCCCGCTATTATTGATTCCGCTTCCGCTGCCGTTATCTCACACCCTCTCTTACTTCCGTTCAGATCCTGACGTATTTTCTCTTTACTCGCAAAGTTCCATTGTTTTCTTTTGCAAGTCTTCTAGTTTCTTCAGTACTGGCTCCAGATCAGCATCGCGAAACTCCGATATCACCACCCACTCGTCTTTCGAGAACCAAACATTATCCAGTGATCCTAAAATCAGGTCCGTTTCCGCCAAGGGTTCCACCAGCACTTCCGCGGTTTCGCTGCATTTCGCTGGAACGCTCAAATAGGCTACCAAGAACACAGCTGCCTTACACATATACTGTAGAAAAAAAATAAGTAATCGCTACAATAACTTACCTAATAAAAATGTCTATTTCTCTAACTATTTAAATAATCATTATGGTTATAATACTGCTACATTTTCGTCATCACTACTTTACACTAACATCCACCATCGACCGATCTTTTCTCCTCTTTCTTTTTCTTACCATAATCTAGAATATCTAAATATCCTTGACCATGTATTTCCGTTGTCAATGGCATGACCCAATTCTTTTCTTCTCTTAAAAATAATCTCCTGGTTCGTATATATTCATAACAACTCTAGTGTGGAAAACCCTTCTATGAATGCATACGAAACATACAGGCACCCCCTCGGTATTAACACTACCCTACTTACTACTACGCTGAAGCCCCGCCCATTTTACGCTAGCTTTCTAACTGCTGTCAGCTAGCCTATAGATCCAGATTGTCTCTCCATTAACATTTAACATAATATACACAATAAACTTATAAGCAAACTTTAGTCTATCTAACCTAATCTCGATTTTACTACTATCCATTCTCAACTAGCTCTCTTAACTTGTTGTCTACTGATTATTCTCCCTAACTTATTTTAGCTTAGACCAACCTGTCATATTAACTAAATATATTAACAAGACCCTTTCTAACCTCTTACTTCAAAACAACCCCATTCATAATTGTCCTACGTAATTGTTAAAGGAGTCAAAACCTGCCTTGGTCGGCTTACCATCTTACTGTACCGATTGTACCAGATGCTAGGCGACCAACATCCGATGCTTCCAACGTTCGATACTTCCAGGGTCGTACGCCCGGAAGTCGTATTCAAACCAATTGAAATCAATTGTATTCCATACTTATCTTCTTTATTACATTATTCATATCAACCAAAAATGATATTTAGAAAATCGAGTTTTTTTCAATTTCCTTGAGTTTCTTCTTTTCCTATTATCATTAATTATACCAAATATAAAATTGTTTAATTACACTTCTTCCGTGTTTATTTACTTTACTTACTTCCCTATTGCTCTTCCAAACATACATACATTTACCTTCATGCCCCTACCCCTACGACTTCATCTATATCGCACTGATAAAACAATTAAAATACTACTCCTAAACATATGCATGCAAACCACCATATCTCATATTAAACTTACACGCTACACGCGCTCATACTTACTTATTGACATACATACATATGTACATGGCACATGCGCTTGTTATTATAGCGCATGCCAAAAATGTCAACGCATCATATCACCCGTGTACGTTATGAGTGGCTACAAACTTAATAACGTATTGCATAAACGCCCCGGTTATTGACTCTGCTGCTCATGCGACTACCTAAACCGCACAAACAAACAAAAATTATATGCATTAAATTGTTTCCCATTTTTTTCTTCATTCTTTATTGAAGTCATATTTTCAGCTCGCAAAAATTATTTCTTTTACTACTTCACGTATGGTTTCATTCATATATGGTTTCATTCTTTCATACCGCTGTCGTAGGGTAGGTAGGGTAGGTAAAGCGGCCACCCGAAAAGGGCGCACTTAGGCCAACATTGACCCTTTGTGATACCGCATGGGACAGCAGGTCCCATCCCTTTCAAAGGTCCAGCCATTTGGAGCTTTTAATGAAGCTGTCGATGGAGCTAATCTTTTTTTTTGAGATATCTCCCAAGGAGTCCAAAAAGTAGTCGCCTAGGAAAGTGCGCCTCCTTCTGGACAAAGCTGGACACGTGTACAACAGGTGAGCAGTAGACTCTTCCTCCTCCTCGTCCATGCAACTCCTGCAGAAGTCATTAGAGGCGATCCCCAGCCTACACCCGTGTGTGCCTAGAGTCCAGTGTCCCGTTAAGACGCTAATCACGGGACCTATGCTTTGTCTATTTAGAGCCAGTAGGTCCTTAGAGCGCTTGACATTTATCTCTGGCCAGGTTTGTCTAGCTATTTTACATCCTGAAAGGACAGACCAGCGCCGGCCCGCTGTTCCTAAGGATATTGTATTTACTAAGAGCTTACATGTGGTAATAGGAATACCGAATTGCGACCTATCTGGATCCATCGGTATGGTAGTACCCTCACGGGCAAGTTCATCCGCCTTGCTGTTCCCTGGAATATCTCTGTGACCGGGAACCCAGCACAGATGCAGACGGGTCTGCTTAGCTATCTCGTCTAAAGATTTGCGGCAGCTCTTGACGGCTTTTTAGGTGATAATAACCGAATCCAGGGAGCGCAAAGCAGCTTGGCTGTCGGACAGAATGCAAATATCAAGTCCAGATATCTTCTTCTTCCGTAGCCAAGACAGTGCTGCCTCTATAGCCGCGACCTCTGCCTGAAAAACACTGCAGTGGTCGGGCATCCTAAAGGATATGTTAATATCCAAATCTTCTGAGAATACACCACCTCCCATCCTAATCTGTAGTTTGGATCCATCTGTGTAGATGTGAACCCCTTCTACATGAGTGGGGATGCCATCCTTCCATTCGTCCTTGGAGGGAATGGAGATCTTGCACATACCATTGAAGGCTTACATTGGTGTGATGTAGTCGAAAGACTCAGGAATACCCTCAAAATGTCTTAAAATGGACGCATGACCTATATTCCTGGCATCCCATTGATGCGTAGCTTTTAGTCTGATAGCTGAGTTTGCAGCCAATTTTTCGCCAAAAAGCCTAACAGGCAGCAGATTGAGCATAATATCCAATGCTGCCGTTGGAGTCGTTCTAATGGCACTACTTATGAATACCTCTGCCGTTCTTTGTACCTTTGTTATCAGCCTATTGTATGTGGACTTACTTAGGGCTGTCCACCAAGCAAGCACCCCATTGAAAAGGACTGGTCGTACCACAGCTGTATATATCCAATAGGCTACCTTAGGCTGTAACCCCCATTTTTTGCCTATGACTCTTTTGCAAGAGTACAGAGCTACCTGAGCCTTCCTAATGCGCTCGCTTATATTGGCCTTCCAATTCAGCTTCCTATCTAGGATCACGCCCAGATTTAGCCTCCTCGACAAGGTCAATATCTACACCCATTAGTTTTGGAGCAATAAATTGAGGAATTTTATACTTCCTAGTGAAGAGTACCAGCTTAGTCTTGGTCGGATTAACCCCCAACCCACAGTCAGTAGTCCATTTAGAGAGAATGTTCAGCATGTTTTGCATCAAGTCCCTCAAAGTAGATATATATTTACCCGAGATACTAATAGCAACATCATCCGCATACGCAACCACCTTGCACCCTTCCCTATCCAGTCGAACAATCAGCTGATTTACCGCAAGATTCCAGAGTAGGGGTGAAAGAACTCCACCTTGAGGTGTGCCTCTGCACACGGACTTCTTGGCCGACGCCGCCCCCAGCTGTGAATTGATTATCCTGCTACTAAGAATGTTTTCAATCCACCTGCTAATGGCGGGTTCCACCTCCAAGTCTCGCATCGCACCGATTATTGCGTCTGACTTGATATTGTTAAAAGCTCCCTCAATGTCCAGGAAAGCCACTAGGGAGAACTCCTGGTTGTGCAGGGAGCACTCAATACTAGAGACTAAGGAGCGTAAAGCGGTCTCCACCGATTTACCCTTAACGTAGGCATGCTGAGAGACTGACAGCTTCTGTCTGTCTATAGTGAGCCTCAGATGAATATCTAACAACCTTTCCAGGATTTTTAGACAGAAGGAGGACAGACTAATGGGGCTTAAGTCCCCTGGAGCTGTGTGCGAGCTTTTGCCGGCCTTGGGTATAAAAATTACCCTCACATGCTTCCATGAGTCTGGAATATACGCTAATTCAAGACAACTATTATAGATCTTTAACAGCCACTCTATTATAAGATTCTCTGACTGCTGAATTTCAATTGGAGCTACACCATCTGGGCCAGATGCTTTAAATGGTTTGAAGCTATGGATAGCCCATTGCAATTTTGGCTTCGTGACTATGTCTGAGTTGACTTCAACTACATTCCCGCTGGGATTCGTTCTCCGCGGAATGGTACTCGAGCAACCAGGGAAGTGAGTCTCCAGAAGAAGCTCTAGAGTCTCATTACTATTTGAAGTACAGGATCCATCCTCCCTCCTCAGGTAACCAGGTACCATTGGAGCAGTTGATAGGATCTTCCTCAACCTGGACGTCTCAGAGATATCTTCTACGTCACCGCAAAAGTTTCTCCACGATTCTCTCTCTGCCTTCCTAAGCTTACTTTTGAAGGCTCTGAGAGCTGCCTTATATAAAGCCCAGTCTGCACTATCTCTAGACTTCTTTGCGCTGTTGAAAATTCTCCTACAGTTTTGTCTGAGTCTCCTTATCTCCTCCCCCTACCATGTGGGTTTTTGTTTCCCCCTGGGTCTACTGAGGGGGCAAGAGACCAATAGAGCCTTATTAAGAGCAACCGTTAGAACCTCCACAGACCTATCAATTTCGTCACACGTGCTTGTCCTTGTGGGGTTCTGAGGTAGTAGTCTAGCTACAGTCACCTTGTAGAGGTCCCAGTTTACTTTTCTGACATTTCTAAAAGCCTTAGGGCTAGGTAGACTATCTAGAAGATCAAACTGAAATAACCTATGATCCGAAAAGGAATGTTCCTCTAGAACTCTCCAATTTGAGATCCGATCAAAAATTTATTCGGAGGCAAGGGTTAAGTCTAGGACTTCTTGCCTATTAGCAGTAATAAAAGTGGGTTCTGACCCCTTATTGCATACAGAAAGGTTAGTCGTTACAATATATTCATATAATGACTCACCTCGTTCATTGACATCCGTGCTTCCCCAGATATCATGGTGCGCATTGGCATCGCATCCAATAATAACAGCCACCCGTTGAGCCTTTGCATCCACAACAAGCTTCTGTAGGTTGGCTTCTGGAAGGATCTCATGGTCATGCGCCATATAGGCCGAGACCAACTAGTACCGTCCCTTGCCAGTTTCCAGGCAGACGGCCATTAAATCTTTGTTGCTGTAATTGGGGAGAATAAATGAGCTAACATTATTCCTAGTGAGGATACAAGACCTAGGTCTTCCTTCACTTACGGTATACAGCAAGCTATAATTTTCAGTCCTGAGACCACATACCAAGTCCCCGTGTGTCCAGGGTTCTTGGATTAGGACAATGTCTACTCCGCCTTTTGCAAGACGGAGCTGAAGGCTGGCAGACGCCGCCTTCGAGTGATGGAGGTTAATCTGCACTATTCGTAGCATCTCTGCTACTTGTAGCGCTGGTCACCTCCACCACCGTGACATCAGCCTCAGACTCCGAGTCTGACTCCAGAAGGACATCCTCCTCACTGAGTGTGGTTGTCTCTAGGAGACTCTCCAAACCCCCACAGTTGACATAGAGTCACTGCGTTTCGGGTGCATGGCGGAGTCCTCAGCAGCAGCAGGATCAGCAGTTACCCCTGAGGGATTCAATACCGCTTGATCCGTGTAAGACGGTTGCTCGTCCTTTTTGTAGACCTTAAGGATTGTGGATGAGAAGCCATAGCCCACGACCCAATTGGATTTCGCTGGAGTAGCCAGAGATTCGGCGTTCACCACAAGGGTTATTGACCGGTAATCCCCTCTTGGTTCCTCTACCTTAGTAACCTTCCAATTATTAGTCGGGAGCTGCTGGTTGCTCAACCTAAAAATCTCCAGGATAGCCTCAGGGTCAGACGGTTCGGCTGGGATCCATGCGCGCGCTCTAGGTCTACTAGGGATCAACTCCCTAGGTACGACTTCGAGCCTTGCGCCTGGCCATGCTTCCCCTATCCTGGAGATCGCGATCTTATAAAGGTCGACTGACCTTTGATCCGCGCAGGCAATCAGCTTCACGGGGCCCTGATGCCATCCGCTGTCGCGAAAAGAGGGGAAACCACCTGGGAATTCCTTCAAAAGCTGGAGGTAGAGCCTTGAAAGGCTTACTTCTACCTTTTTCCAGCACTCAGGAGCGATACTGCCATCCGGGTCATTACGATCTATGACCGCCATGACCTGGTGTCCTTTCAGCACTTCGCTGAAGGACTTCGTGGTGACAGTACCGCGCTTCTTAAATTTATTTGGGTCCGGGTGGGTGGTCTCTTCTAGGGACCGTTGACGTTTTGTAGCCTGTAGTGTTAGCTTGAGACTCCTTCACGGCTTTCGTCGCCCACTCGAGGGAAGCCTTCTGCTTCACCGTCCTTTCCTTCTCTGGGATCCCCGACAAGCGTTCCACCGTCCGGAGAGCAGCTCTTTTTACTTTACAGAACCTTTTGGTTCCGTGTTTAGCAACAGTATCGCAGCACGTGGCTTTGCTTGTGCCAGGCTCGTCGTCCTTAGCTACAATAGCCGCCGCAGAGTGTGCGGAGGATTTTGGATTCTCATCCGAAATAGCGTTTAGAGACCGCACGTCAGTTTTATTTTTTTTAAGTTTATCCATCTGGTTCTTACGGCAACCCGCTCGATTGATCAAGCTAAGGCAGCCAAAAATTTGAAAGGGGAAGGGGTTGGTCAACTGTGGCAGCGCCCCGTACCACAGCAAGGCCACCGTTACTACCTGAGGCGGCCTGCTGTCAGGAAGGGGAGCTCCGTTAGGATACAGCCTAATTAACCTCCTGGCTGCAAAACAACATCCAATGGTCACGATCCCAAGAACACCCTGGATTAGGAGGGAGACAGTTCTTAGTTGGATTACTCCGCAGTAGTCAGTCCGGCTAGGGGTAATCCCATTAGAGCCGAAACTCCGCCATCCTAACCCATTGCGTCATTGCAATCCCTTAAGCCTTCGTACCCCGACAAGGTGACTGCTCTTCACGAAGGTACCGCTGTCTTGCTTACGTTTAATTTTCTTTGTTTTCAAGGTTGAAATTATTATTTAATAAAAATTTCACTCATTTCAGCCGTCACTTTCCGCACGAACTGAATTTTGGGATAGGTCAAGCAAAGAAAGCCTTTGCTTCAATTCACTCATCATTGCAACCAGATTCACACTAAAATTCTCAATTCGATATGTAGGGCTTCAACAGATTGTTATGGAAACGTCTCAATTTGTTTCCTATCCTAACCTCTGTCGTTACTGGCCCCAAAATCTTTTCTACTTTATATGGACCAAGCCAAATATGGGAAAATTTGTTCTTCTTGTTACTGTTACGCAGTAAAATATTGTCCCCAGCAACGAACTGCACGGGATTAGAGGAAGCATCATATTGCTTCCTGGATACCTCTTTTGCCGTTTCCTGCGCCTTCCTAGCCAACTCGTGCCCTTTCTGCACTTTATAACGTAACAGATGTGGGTAGTCGTCTGTATTATATATATGCGCTGGCTTTCGTTTCAAATTCGATGGCATTTGAGGTTGGAAACCATACAACGTGAAAAATGGCGTCTGGTTAGTGGATGCGTGTACCGTGTTGTTGTGCACATGCATTGCTGACGCCAACCACTGGTCCCAGTTCGATCCATCCTCCTTCACAAAATGCCTCAAGTATTCAGCTAGCGGTCGGTGGCTACGTTCTAACGAACCGTTAGTCTGAGGGTGATACGGGGTGATGTGAAGTTTCTTCACCTTTAGCAGTTTTCACGTTTCAGAAAAAATTCTCGAAATGAAATTAGTGCCGTTATCTGTTACCTTTGGGACACCTAATTTTGCTACAACTTCCCCAAAGAAAATCCTAGCTACCGTGGTTGCCTCCGCATCCGGCATGGCAACCGCTATAAAGTATTTAGATAGGTCGTCCCGGAAATTTAGGATGTATTTATTCCCAGACGAGCTCTCGGGCAATGGTCCCACCATATCCATGAACACCTTTTCGAATGGTCTGTTAGCAGTATCAGTTAGTTGCATAGGCATCCTTGTTAGCCTTGATACCTTGTTCTTCTGGCAACTTTCACACCCAGCGATGAGTTTCCGTATATCCAACATCATTTTAGGCCACCTATAGTTCTTGCGTTTACGCCTATACGTCTTCATGAAACCCTGGTGACCCCCCAAAGGAGAATTATGGTAATCTTTTAACACCGTTTCAATCTCCTTCTGGTCCGACAGTTCAATGACAGCATTCGTAACAAAAGGTAATTCTGGAGTCGTACCGTCACCCATGGCGTCCCCCTGCTTCGCGAAGTCTTCCACAGTACTCTTTCGATCCCTTACTTGCGCTCTTGTTTGGACAGCTGCTATCTGCGGTGCTGTGTTACACCTCTCGGCTGGTGAAAATCTCGCTTTCTCCCTTAACCGAGTTATCACCTGTTGGACTCTCGCTGCTGTATCCTCAAGCGCTTTCTGCAAATTTTCCTGTTCTTGTACATTTAACACATACAATCTAGCGAGACACTGTCTCAACCCCTCACTGATGAACCTGTATGCCAAACAGTCTTTCGTGATGTCAAAAGAAACTGCCCTCGCTTCCAAAAACCCCAGTTCCACTTCTACCCTGTCTAACTCAATCCATGCCCTCACTATTATTCGTTCCCTTTTTGACCTTTCCGTTTGCCCATCATTGATCGCATATCCCGCGATATTCTCAGTGATTCTCAGAACACTCGTATTTTGCGGCGCCCTACTCAGCGCATCCGCCTTCAAATTCGTTTTCCCTGGCTTGTACACAATATCAAATGTGTACTCGGACAGCTTATGCCTGAACCGTGCCAGTCTAGACGTTTGATCCTTCTAATTTACGATTCCCCTTAGCGGTTGGTGGTCGCTGTAAACCGTGAACTGCCTCTCCAAAAGGTATGATCTGAAGTTACGAGTGGCCCAAACTATAGCGAGCATCTCCCTCTCTATCGTAGAGTACCGCTTCTCGGTCTCGCTCAGCGGTCTACTCGCGAAAGCTATAGGATGATCGCGAACCTCTTGTTCCTGTGAAAGAGCCGCTCCCAGAGCTTCACCACTGGCGTCTGTCGTTAAAATGAAATGCTAATTAAAGTCCGGGTAAATCAGGATGGGCGGTGTCGTAATAGCCAATTTCAAACCTTCGAACGCCTGTTGGCATGACTCCGTCCATTCGAATTTGGTTGGCAACTGTGCCATAATCTTCACGAATTTCCTATAATAATTTGCTAAACTAAGAAAAGCTTGTACGTCCTTCCTGTTTCTTCGCTGAGCAATATTCTTGACGCATTCTATCTTCGCAGGATCAGGAGGCGCACCTTTCTCGGTACACTTGTGTCCTATATAGACCACCTCGCGTCGCAAAAAGTTACATTTCTTCGTGTTGAGCTTGAGACCATGCTCCCTCAGTCCATCCAGTACTTTACTCAACTAGCTACTGTGGTCTGACAGATTCCTTCCATATACCACTATATCATCTAGGTATACAAAACAGTCAATACCTTGCAGACCAGTTAGAATGCTATTCATGAGCCTCTGAAAAGTTGCTGGAGCACCAGTAAGTCCGAATGGCATTCGTTTGAACTCAAAATGACCCAAAGATGTGCTGAATGCCGTTTTCTCTCTGTCTTCCGCACCCATCAAGACTTGATGGTATCCACTAGCCAAATCTAGCGTAGAGAAATACCTACAATGACCCAACTGATCCAGAATTTCGTCTATTCTTGGGATCGGAAAAACTTGCTTCAGCGTGACGTCATTTAATTTCTTGAAATCGACCACCAATCTCCATTTCTTGGTGTTGTCCTGGGACTTTTTCGGAACAAATAATAAAGGTGAATTCCATGGAGAATTGCTCGGCATTATTATGCCCTCCTCCAACAACTTGTCCACCTGACGATTCATTTCGTCACGATGAGCCTGTGGAGTTCTATATTGCCTTTGATTTATGGGCAACTGCCCCTCCGCTATGGGAATATTGTGCTCAATTGTAGATGTGAACGGCAGCGCGTCCCCATCGAGTAAGAAAACATCGTAATACTCGGCGCACATTCTTGCTATTGAACGGCTTTCCTATTCATTCAAAATACCCCCCGTTCCCAATTCGTTTTTCAGTTTCTCCGCTCTCTCGGTATTCTCCCGAGACTTTCCTGCACTAGAAAATCACTCGCATCGCTCACTTCTCTAATGTCGTACTCCGAGATATTGGAACATGTCGCCTCGCAATTCTGATCCCACACTACATCCGATTCTTAAGTGTTCAGCACTGGTGCCTCAACTGTATAATCTGTGACGTATGCCAAATTATCGCTGATATGCACGATAGGCTGAATCTCTTGCATGTGTACTATTGTTAAACCCTCTTTCACAGGTACCCTTACCTTCTTTACAGTTATTGCCCTAGCCTTCGCTATGCCTTCTGATTGACTTTCCTGCTCCCTGCTTATCTCTTTTCAGTATTCCATCTGCCGGGATACCGTATTGGGTCTAGATAATGTGGAAGTCCCATTCCAAATTCTCAGTACGGTGAATATCGAGTTTCACTAGGCAAAGGGTTTAAACACTTCCCCCAAATGCCCCGCTTAAACTGCTTATTCTGCACGTTTGTACATTTGGGAATGACCTCATGGATTCAGCCTTTATTAGACTGGTGTCCGCACCTGTGTCCAGCAATAATACCAGAGGACCTGCTTTTGCTGCCTTGCATGGAATGACCACATAAAAATCATCCGTGTACGTAGACTGACTGTTGAAATTGTTAGCCAAAAAAGGTTTATATCGCGGAGGATCTCTACACATATCTTTCATAAACCTAGCGGAGTCACCAAAAATATACTTAAACACGATTTAAAACTTGCCGTACTATCATTCATCTGAATTACCTGTCTGCATCTTTCACTAATACTATTAACATTTGTTCCTATATATATTAATATACCAGGGAGGTAGTTCCTGACTAACCCCACTGTTCTCTGGCGAATTACCCCAAACAGGCTTAGCAATAGACAAAAGAAATTTATTGTCCCTAAGAGTGCTGTATCCTGTATCTTCGGAGTTTGTGGTCTCTCGACTGTCGCTGACGTGAGAACCACGTTTGGTGCCTGTATATTAGCAGTGTTCTGGGGTTTCCAACCTCTAGGCCGAGGCTACCGGTTTCCCTGATTCTGGCTGTTGCTGTTCCTCGCGAAACAGTTCTCTGCCATATGGCCAATGTGCCCACACCATGTACAGGTCGGTTGGCGACTTCCTTTCCGTTCGTTCCTTGAATCGTATGATTGGTTTTGCAGCGAACCATAGGTATGATGGTTATTACTTGTGCTGCCTGTGTTCCGCTGCCATGTGCGGTCCCCTGGGTTTCCACGAGGCAACACGGACCTCTGCTGACTGGCAATGGTACTTTGCTGCTGATTTCCGAAGCTTTCTCTGGAGTAGTACTGTCTACCCTGTTGCCTTGCTGATGCATTCCTTGGACAACTCGTCCCTCTTTGGTGTCCATAATTACCGCAATCCTCACAAAACGGAGTATTCCTCCTCGTCCGGCACTCATCCCAGAAATGCCCATGCCTATTACAAAATGAGCATACGACCTCTACAGCCGGTCGTTGATCTCTATGGTCCATTCCCCTTTTCTCATTACCCCCCAATTCTTGTCGCGGGACACTCGAACCAGCGGGTGCACTCGTCCAGCATATGCCCCCCGTCGTGGCTCTTTGCTCAATGGCCACCTCTGCAGACGTAACTGCCTGTATGAAATCTACCATTGATCGTTGTGTCAGACCTAGCGTGTAATTGGCCAAGTCCCTGTTTACTAAACCGGCCTTGAACATCGTCACCATGGCCCTCTCTATTTGCGATTTTTATACCGACGCACTTTCAGGGAATTGCTTGTTTGCTTCTGCACTCGCTGCACTCCCCAGTGACTGGAGCCTACTGCCCCAGGCTCCTAATGCCTCTCCAGGCTTCTGAGTAGACTCCTGGATCTCTCTTATGAGTACGTCGTACGATTTTTGTTTCAAGTATGTCCTGTCCAGGAGAGCATATAAATCAGTCAGGTTGTCTACTGGGCTATGTGCCAACAAATCAAACGCGTCCCCTGTTTTTTTCTGTCTTATACAAGTGTTCAACCTCCGCTCCCGGAAGACTTTGTTGGGCAAGCTCGCATCCTTCCTTGAACCTCCTGATTTCCGTCCTGAGATCGTAAATCTCAAAGCCAGAAAACATAGGCACAATCTTCTCCACAGGTTTGGCCACCTCCAGAATGCTCATTCTGACTGTCGAGTTAACCACCACAGGAATAACTGTATCGCTCACCTCTTGTGTAGCTAATTGGCTATTAATCCCCTCTTCCAATAGATACTTAACCAGATCCTGGCGCAAACTTAGTGGCCGCCGTGCTTCCAACCGAGTTGGCGTGTCGTATATAGGCTCCTCCGACTGAGGCGCTTTATCCTTTTCCCCTACGCTTGTCGGTTGAGTCGCTGCTTTCTTATTCACCTGCGATTCGCGCTGTCTGGTCTCCAAGGAAACTATTTGGTAGCCCTCCTAAATCGCCATCCCTCACTACTATTTTCGGAACGAGATGTCCTAGGGTACACTGGGGCGTCAAGTATCCTGATCCTCCTACTTCCGGTATCGAAGCCTGAACCGTCTGCGTTTGTATTTCCGACGTTGACACCGATCTTGGCCTCACCTGAGATGGCTTCACTTCTACCGTCGCTCCCCTAAACCTGAAATTCTCTTGCTCTAACAAAGAAGCTTCCTCCTCTGTTTCCTCGAGCCAGCTTGAGAGTTCCTTAGCTTTATTTTGAAGGAATTCTCTATCAGCTTTCAGCTCCTCCTTTTCCTTACGTACTTCCTCTAATTTTTTTCCCTCCTGCTCAAGATAGCAGTCAGCGCCAAATCGGCTGCTTCCAAAGGCCATATTCTACCCCTTACTCTGGCCTCCTCCCACAACGTCTGGGCTTCGGTCTTACCCGCGCTGGCTTCGAAATGTTCGAATACTCTCTCGGTGATACACCTCTGTTTTTACTGCTTTTAACTCGTCCTGTGCGTCTTCTTTGCTCTTTAACAGAGACCCACTCGGTGCCTCAATTGTTGCTAAATCCGATACCTCTCCCGAATCTCGAATACCTTGAGCCACCCTGACACTAAATTTTCCACATATCCAGGAAAATTCGTCGCAAAGTATTCGTCGTCCCTACAGACCTCCTTGTGCGGCAGTAATTTTGCGTGGTTGTTTTGAAACTTTTCCACCAAAGCTCGCAACTCGGTGATTCGTCTGTGATAATTCTTCACCGTTTTCACATCCTTCCGGTCCTTCCTGACGTTGGAAATCAACCTCTGTAGCTCTTTGCCCACCACTTCCTGGGATTTCAGCAACTCCTTCACTTCCTTCGATAGTCCCATGTACTATGCCTAATCCAATAAATATCCCGTTGAACAACCCAATCTCAAAGAAAAATCTCCATGCATCTATTAAAAAAAAAAAAAATTAAAAAAAAATCCTCCCAATTCGCAAAAGCCGAAATCGGATTTACAGGCAAAAATGTCTTGATTCACTCCCGGAAATTCGAATCCATATTTAAAAAGTAAAACCGTAACGTATGTGCAACGTAATAAAAACATTTATATTCTTCCTAATACCCTAAGCTCATTGTATTTAATTGTGTCAAAAAAGTGAAAAATGTGTATCCAAATATATCCCTAACGACAAACAAACACAAAACCCCTACCAAAAAAATCCTCACAGCTAGGATGAACATACATAGACCGTCCGATTATACTGACGGTTTATGGTTGCCATTCCAAGCTGCGTGCAACAGCGCAAACGCGCCTGTATGTTGCAACTTCTTTGACCAGCGCTACGGCGCCTTCAGGGTCGCAGAAGTATCTACTTAGATTACGCTATTATACACTCTACTCACCATTTTATTCGATGACATCTTTCTTTTAGGGTCATCTGTCCTTTGGGTCCTTTGACTTTCGTTGCAGGATGATTCCATGCTTCAGGTTCCTCGCCCTGGGATTCCTCCAATAGGTCCTTTAGAGCGTCTGCGCCAATTGTTGCGTTCTCCGAGCGTTAGCTGTGGCAATGCGCCCTGCAGTTGCCTGTCACCTGTAAATACTTGCCAGACCTGTAAGACACTTGCCGACTGCGGCGTAAGCACAACACACACCGTTTCGATTTCGGAAATATACAACTCCCATTTATTCTTAATCCACTCTTATTTATATTCTTAATTCTAGCTACATAATTATTTTTATAACCTACTTAGGTTTTCCAATTACGCAAGTATTGACCCAAAACAATAATCGCAATGAGCCAGTTCATACAAAATGCCAATGGTGCATTTTAGCCCTAGTTTTTGTGTCACTGTGTAATTGTAACACCTGTGAAATTCATATATGTAATATTAATTATAGCTACAACCGGTCGATAGGCTACTTGGGTTGTGTCGCGAGTCAACTAATCGTAGGTAGTCGTATCTTGACTCGCAACACTGGACGAGCACAAGTTTTTTACAACCATAAACATTTTGTTGGAGCTGAAATAGCACAAAACAGTAGTTTACATACAATAAATAAATAAACATATCATCTTGTATAAATACTTGTTACATTGCTGGCTTGCTCATATTAAGATTTTCTGAAATAAAAATTTGTGTTAATCAAGAGGAAAACGAAAATATATATAAAAGACTTGCAAATTCCTTCCTTCCGTTTTATTTAATTTTGAAATCATAACAGATCCGAACAACTCAGTAACAGATTAGGAGCGTTTACGGAATATCAACTTTAACAGATCTGTTATGACCCCAAATCTGCTATATTTTATAGCAGAGTTTACGTAACATAATAGATTTTTGCAGAATAGGGCCCATTATTTCTAAAGGCTCGTTTAGTTTTGACGAAACAAATGTAGCTAAACAAAACAGAAACTCCGAATCGAACAGCTGCTTTCAAACTGTATGAATCTATTTGAGCGATTAATCTCTTACGGACAAAACGTACGTTTACGAGCGATGAGAGAAATTTCTGCAGGTTGCAGCGTCCGTAAATGGTACAAAGATCAGAATGATAGAATAGAAGATTGCGCCGAGGCTGGTACGGAAATTTCCTCTCTCTGCGCATCTCGTCAAAAGATACATACGAAATGAGAGAACAGCCAAAATGCATACATTTTTGTGTGAGAAATGTGATAATTGTTGTTTAATATTAAATATTTTAATATTTATCGCATTTTATGATAATATTTATATAAATAAATTTAAAATAATATATCTCAATTTTTGTTTTATTCAATAATTTTTTTGTTATATTTTTGCCGTAAAATTTATTTTGTATTTGGTGAGACAATAGGAATATAAAATGAAATAATTATGGGAAGTGAAATACATGTACAAACATATGTACTTATTTTAAAACATTCCCATTGTTGAAAGCTAAGGAGTATTTGGAAGTCGGTCTAACCCGACTCCATACTTCTGTACTCGTTTATTATTGCGCCTTTGCAGCCGCTTCAGTCGAAGTTGTGCTATGGGCTCTATAATTTTTTTCAAAGACGGAAAAGTATTTGGCTTCAAACACCTTTTCGTTCCAAATCCTGTATTTAAATATTTTTAAAATTGAATTAATATATTTAAAAAAAAAAAACTTACCTATTTCAACCTGCAAATTCTTCTCTATGAACTCTTCGTCAAAATGTTCCATGCAAATTCACCAAGTTTTTCGATTAAATGTTTTCTTTTGCTTACACATTTTCACCAGCATAGTTAATAAATCATTTTCCTTTGGAAAAGAGAAGAAACTTATTTTGGAATCTTCATTGTTCCGCTCATTGTTACAATTCCAAACCACGCACTGCATTTCTCACTTTATTAATATATTAAATATATATATATATATATATATTTATTAAATCACTAAATGTATGTATATTTATTAAGCCACAAATTCAGTTTTTCTTAATACATGGAAATGCATTATACTCAGGTACTTTTTATCGAACGAGTTTTTCAATAATTTGTACTCGCTTACTTCTGTGTGCATTTGTTAATTTATATATAATTTAAAATAGTTAAAAAACTTTTAATATACAAATTATTGCCTTTGCGCATGCATTTTTCATATCACAAAATATTTTAAGGTACCACGTGACATTACAGCCAATCAGCAGTGCCGTGTTTTTGTCGAGAGAGGAATAGCGGACCTGCGCATGGGGTAATCTTCTGTTCTATCATTCTCGCTACGAAGACATTTGACACCTTTGAACGCTTTTTACTAATTCTGTTACACGATGAGCAGTAGAGTAGAGAACAGCGAACTTGACGGATGCGTTTTTTAAATATCTTTCTTTTATTGAATTTAAAATAATTAATGACGCTCTTTCTATATTTATTAATTCTAAAATATATATTATACACGTTAAAACGCTACCACTTTATTCATTTTTATTACATTTTCTCTTTATTTTCATATCTCTTCACTTTGCTCATATATAAAAGAATATTCGAACTGGCGCTAAATGTTTGTTTTGACAGACGCTCTTCTTTTTTTCACGTCAAGAGTAATCGCTATACACGTAGTTTTTGTTATGACAAGTTTGTTTCGTTTCGATTTGTTTGTTTCCGCCAAGATTAATCGGAACTTAAATTACCCAAATTTGTTTTACATCTGTCATTTGTTTAATTTCAGATAATCCCCTGTTGATTTGCATTTCTATTCCAAACCAAACCAAAATTTACGCAATTTGCCTTTACGGAAACCCCAATTGTCGCCAAAACAACAAAAAATAAAATGACATCACAAAAATCGACTATTGTCGATTCATTGAAGCCAACGTAAGGTTATAGGCTCCTCGTTGTTAAGTAATGCAAAACGATTGTTAATATATTCAATTAAAATGATTGGCGCATACTCATAGTCATATTTAATATCAGCTTAAGTACGATCTATACTATAGCCATTAACTAAGTCATTCATAGTCTATTTAGTATCGATTAATCTGCTTAGTGTTAACTAAGCATATTATTAACAGCTATTAAGTCTAAATCAAAGTTTCATTTACTTCAAAGACATTCTGTCAAGACGCAACAGCGCAAATGGCCACGGGAATGGTGAATATGAACGATCTGAAGCAGCGATCGTGAGGCGCGGCGCCAAGGCTATGAAGAGTAACCTATGTTGCATGAATGGAAAATACATTAAACACTTTTTGACCAATAGTCGACGAACACTTCTATCTCAACACGATAGGAGAAGCTGTTCGTATTCCACAGCAAATCACGCTCCCGGAACAGGGAAATTATTTTCAGCGTTTCCTCCTGCTTTTTCTGCTTATCCATTCAATTTACTCTGCAAAATTACAAATTTATTTCATGTTTTTATATATGTATTACAAAACAATATTTCAATAACATTTACCAAAATCTCCAAATTAATATAAATTATTCCAAATTGTGCGGTGTTTTGCGGTTATGTTTTGCTTTTTTCGCAAATTACAATGAAACGTCACCGAATTGGCCGCACACGAATTTGCCGAATTTTCTGTAATCGAAAAATCAGAGACAGAGACGAAGACAATGAGAGAAGTGTGAGTGCTTTAGAAAAAAAGTGTGTATGTATTGCTTGGTCTTCGCAAAACTGTCTAGTGTGATCCCCTGGAAGGGAGACTGTCGCAGGAAAATGCGGTGCTGAATTTCGTACTCTCAAATTCAGAAATAGTATTATTTCAGTTAAAAAATCCACCGCAAGATCTGTCGTAAGCCGAAACTATTTAATAAATCGCTCCTCTGAAATTTCAAATGAGTGGCGATCAGAAATTGGGTGAAATGGTATTCAAAAACAAATGGTTCAATCAGCTGTTCATCGGAATTGATGCTTGGCTGAATTAGGCGTAATACAGTAGGTATTAGGGCTGTGGAATGTGTAGATTAATGGTTATTGGCCTCTATCCTGATTTAGTGGGGACTAGTTCCGTGATACTGGACTTCTGTTGGTTTGTCCACATAAACAATTTAGCAGCTGGTAAGTGAGAGTGAAAGGGAAAACGGACGGCGAGTTACTGTCAGTGAAAATCCAAGAAGAAAGGAACGGGATTAGACAAAAGGAGGAATGTCATATTTCACCTGAAGTCTATACTGTTCGGACTTGTTTTTTGTGCGCTCAGTGTTTGATTGGATTTACATATTTCTCAAATATTATTTTGTTATATTAATATTATCTATTAAATCAAAATAATCTCGAGAAATTTATAACAGCTCGTTTAATAATTTAAAAACTTATATGAAATATAATTCAAAAAATAAACACTAAAAATATAAACATAAACATATACACAAAGCATTCTCCTCATAGAGAGCGTCGGCACTCAGTGCATATACTCGTTGCACCAAACAACAACACTACAACAATACAATACGGCATGCTATCGGCAACAACAATACCACTAGCAGAGTTATCATCTGTGCCAGTAGCAGCGTCGGCAACAGCAGCGACCTCAACAGAAAAGCCGATCCCAGTAACTGTCGCTACAGGAAAGAGCGCGATGACTTTCTTTGAAACAACAGCGAAGGCAAGGCAGCCCAGCATAGCGCCGTCACCAAACTCAGCAGCAGTAAGGAGTCCAGCAACAATGCCTCTGCAGGCGGTAATAAACAGTGAGGTAAAAAAAAAAAAAGTGGCGGTAGCTACATTTACATTAATAATAAAAGAAAGATAAGTCCACAAAAGGTCATGGGCGTCGCCAGAAGGGCAAACACAACAAACTCAGGTGCTTCTCTGGAGAATAACAGACTTGCACTTCTTAGTGTAGAGAATTCTACTAATACATCGAAAGGTGAACCTGTAGTCAGTAACGCCAGACCGCCACCAATTTACCTGCGCGAGCGTAGTTCCAATCAATTAGTATCATTGCAATATTATATTATAGGCACAAATAATTTTCACATTGTGCCTCTTAGAAAAGGTAGTATTGAGGAGACAAAGATACAGGCATATAGTGAAAAACACTATCGTGATATTATAAATTTTTTAACGGGGAACAAGAAAAATTATTATTCCTATCAGCTAAAGAGTTCAAAAGGCCTTGTTATTATTTTAAAAGGAATCGAAGCCACAATAGATTCTGGCGATATTAAAGAGGCTCTTGAAGAGCAAGGGTTCCCCGTAAAGGTTGTGATATATATTGTGAATAGAAATAAGGTACCACAACCTATATTTAAAGTTGAACTGCTCCCCAACTCAACCCAGCTTAAAAAGAACGAGACGCACCCAATATATAAAATAAGATATCTTTTACACCGCAGAATTACGGTTGAAGAACCGTACAAACGTAACGGCCCAATACAATGTATGAATTTGCAAAAATTCGGCAATTCTAAATCGTACTGCACTCTACGCAGTGTCTGTGTAGTTTGCGGTGATCTCTACCTTACAAGTATTTGCACCTTAGCTAAAGCTGACATGTAGTAACTGTGGTGGTAACCAAATGGCAAATTACAGAGGTTGCCCTGTATATAAAGATTTAAAATCAAAACTGTCGCAGGGTATACAACTAAAACGTAACTTATCCCCAAATCCTATTTATATTCAGCCTGCCATCACAAAGCCTCAGATAGGTGACCTTATTATGCAAAAATATAATTCTGGTCAAGCAACCTACGCAAGTGTTCTGCAGGAAAACGCACGGCAAGCTAACAATAACAATGCCTCTAATAGAGGAGTAGAAGCCATGCATAAACTAGTCCTTAACTACTAACTAGTGCTAACCAGCATAAACTAGTCCTTAATAAGGTTCTACATGACCACGAAATTGATGTTATGCTTTTGTGCTCTTTCATCTCCCAGGCTTAAAATTTTATAACACAAATCATCCTGATGGTAAGGCACATGGCGGTACGGCTATACTAATCAGAAATCGGCTTAAGCATCATCTTATGTAATCGCATTCGATGCAATGGATGCACGCGACATCATTATCTATTAAAAATCGTGACAAAGACCTGACGCTTACAGCTATATACTGCCCACTCCGTTTTACTGTAACAGAAACTCAATTTAAAGAACTTTTTGATTCCCTTTGTGATAGATTTCTAGCTGGCGGTGATTATAATGCGAAACATAAACCCTGGGGCTCTCACCTAAATAATACAAAAGGCCGACAATTGTACAATGCAATAACAAACAGACATAGTAAATTCGATTTTGTCTCACCAGGACAGCCAACTTATTGGCCAACAGACCCAAAGAAAATTCCTGATCTTATTGATTTTGCTATTTCTAAAAATATAGATAGGTCTTTAGTATCAGCGGAAACCTGTGTCGATCTGTCCTCTGATCACTCGCCTGTAATAATCAACCTTTATGAACAGCCAGAATATACAAGTCCACTGTTTCGCCTAGGGACCAACCAAACCGATTGGTTAAAATTCAAAAAGTATATTAGTAGTCATATCTCTACAAGAGTTGAGGTAAAACATGCAGATGATATAGATAATAATATTGATATTTCCAACTCCAAGCTAGCGACCGACTCCAACCGTAGTGGCAACGGCAAAAACTATTTCTAGAAAGTGCAAGTATGCCTGTACAAATAGTCACAGAAACGACGGCTGCGCCGAGAATGGCAGACCCATCGCTCACCCATCTCTAAATACAACCTTAAAGCAGCCGAAAGGGCGCTTAAAGATGCTCTTATAAAGGAGGAGGATAAAAATCTAAAAGAGTACCTGAAGAAGGTAACCCCAAATTCTACCGAAAGGTATTCCCTTTGGAAGGCATCGAAAAACTTTAATCCTCCAATGGTAGGTGTCAAACCTGTAAGAAACACTCACGGCGCGTGCGCTCAAAGCGATAAAGAAAAAGCACTCTGCTTTGCACGACATCTATGCAACGTGTTCCAGCCGAATATGGCTACAAACTCCTTTGCATTGCCTGTCTTACCTTGCAGTACTGAGATTGCTCAGCCTATTAAATTTCCTTTCCTGAAATAGCCAGACATACAACAACTGAATCCAAAAAAATCACCTGGATTCGATAATATTAATATATAAGCCTGTTGCCTTGCCTTTCCAAATTGTTGGAGAAACTACTATTAAATAAACTATCTGCTTTTCTTCATGAACATAGCGTAATACCGCAACACCAATTCGGTTTTGGCGAAAAGCACAGCACTATTGAGCAAGTCAATCGAATTTCAAATGAAATAAGAAAAGAATTTGAACTCGGGGAGTTTTCCTCTGCAATATTCCTTGACGTGGCTCAAGCATTCGATAAGGTATGGCATCAAGGACTGATGTTCAAAATCAAACAGTTTCTTTCAAAAAGCTATAATAAAATTCTTGAGTCTTACTTATCCAATAGACGTTTCAGTGTAAAAGTAAACGCATTTATTTCCGAAGATTTTCCAATTCCAGCCGGTGTACCCCAAGGTAGCGTTCTAGGCCCTACATTATATGTAATATTCATATCTGATACTCCTATAAGTGAAAGCATGCTAATTTCAACATTTGCGGATGATGCTGCCATACTTAGTTGCAATAAATGTTCGATAAAGGCGTCGAGGGCACTACAAGAGCACTTATTTAGGGTAGAAGAATGGCTAGGAATGTGGTCTATAAAGGTGAATGAGCAAAAAAGCAAGCACGTAACATTCTCTTTGAAGCCTGGTTCGTGTCCATTTGGACAATAATAATATCGAGATTCCACAAGCTAATTTAGTCACCTATCTCGGCATTCATTTAGACAGGCGCTTAACTTGGCGTACGCACATTTAAGCTAAAATTTTAAATATGAAGTTGAAGGTCGCCAAGCTGCATTGGCTAAAAAACCACAAATCTACCTTAAGTCTAGAATGCAAAATCCCCCTATACAATGCAGTTATTAAGCCGATATGGTTGTACGGGATTCAACTGTGGGGTGTTCTATATTTGCCATAATTCAAAGGTTTCAGTCAAAGATACTTAAGTTAATAACAAGTGCTCCATGGTACATGCGTAACGATAATATTCACAAAGACCTGAAAATACCAACATTTATCACAGAAATAAAGTCTATAAAGCAGATATACTCGTACATAGCAAAACTGGAAAATCACCCGAATCCACTAGCTAAATCCTTCGCAAAACCGATAAACCGATCCCGAAGAGCGAAGCAGAACCGAAATTTTGATGGCCAAATTCAATTTGGGTTCAAATTATTTTTTAGTGACTAGTTTTAAGATTTGATTTACTTATTGTTAGGCTTAATTTAAGCAGATTCAATAAATAATAATTTCTTGTAATAAAAAAAACAAAGTTTGAGTGAAAATGATACAATTGTTCCTCCAAATGACATTGATCAAGTGGTTTTCGCTGAAATTCCAGATATTAATACACAACCGCAATTGCAAGAGTACATTTCAAAGCACATGATGCGGGAATTCTTTCATCCCAATACAGTCTGCATGAGAGATGCCAAATGCTCAAAAAATTGTCCGACAGATTTTTGTGAATCTACAATGCAATCTATGAATGGCTATCCCGTGTATAGAAGACGAGATAATCCTCATATGTTTGCTTATACATGCTTGGTGATAAAATTATATCACACAAGTATGTAGTTTTTCCGAAAGATATTGAACTTTTTCATTTCCGACTGCTTCTATTGCATGTCGTTGGTCCGAAATCGTGTGAAGACTTCAGGACTTAAATTAATGTCGTTTATAATCATTTTATTTAATCTTACCATGCGCGTGGTATTACATCAACTGATAATGAGTGGCGTGATTGTTTAAATGAAGTGAAATAATTCCATTCACTAAAGCAAATGCGTAATTTATTTGCTGTTATTTGTGAAATGAATGTTCCAGCAAATGCTCTGGCATTATGGAATGAGTTGAAGCTATTCCCTTCTGAAGATTCAAGGGGGGAGAACACTTCGCAATGTGTTTAAATTGCCCATGCCAGTTGTTGAAACTTCAATTTGAAATTTTGTTGTGTGGAGATTTCTCACAGATTTTGCCTATTGTACCACATGGTTTACAATCTACTTTGATTTAAATTAGTATCACAAGTTGGAGTGAATTTGCTTTATTTCATTTTATTAACACAATATATGAGCGCTTTAGTTGATGAAGTTCAGTTTGTTGAATTTTTAAAATCTATTAGGAGTAGTATCACAATTTCCTCAATTTGGTGAATATATTATACAAATTCTACAGCATTTGATCGGTGACGAGGCAAATATAATAAATTATAGTTTTGGAAATATCTCTGAGAACTTTTTAACACATCGCATGTTTAAATCTGTTATTTTAGGTCCAAAAAATGATTAGTGGTTTACCACCACACAACTTAGCAATTGTATTAGATTATAGAAATTTGAATGCTAAGGATACAGAAGGATATTGAATCTATAGTGTTTATCTATATATGTATAAAAATGAATGATTGTTTGTTAGTGACGCTAAGGCTCGAGAACGGCTGGACCAATCTTGATGGAATTTTCAGAGGTTGTTAGTTGTGGATCTGGGAAGGTTTAGAAATAAAAAAACCTTACACTTTCCCTGAAGAAAAGTCGGAAAATTTATAAAATTCCAAAAAGGAGTTTTTTCCATACAAAACTTTTTTTCTTTCAATTTTTTTTCCAATTGTTTCTTGCAAATCTTTCGATCTCAAAACATTCGGAAAAGTCGGAAAATTCGGAAAATTCGAAAATTAGAAAAACCTAATCTCACTTTTTGTTCTCATTTTTTTTGTATGTGCGTGGTGTTGCACGCGCACATTTAGTTTCATATTGGTGTTGTAAGCACTGACTGACACTCCAATAACTCAACAGATGGAGCTGTAGACGCATATTTATTTTGACAGCTGCGTATATTGTGTGTTCTTTCTGATTTATTTATTCGAACAGTGCGGACACTGTCAATTGACTTTCTGACATATTTTCCAAATTTTAATTGATATCTCGAGTTAAATTCATTACATTAAATTGTTAAAATGTTTACATTCACGAAATATTTGATTTTAAATCTGTGGATCATCAGTTTTTGAGTGAAATTATTGACATTTCAAACAAAAAAAGTGAGTTCATTATTTTCGTTTGTTGGTGAATACCCAACCTCATTTCCATTGGAATTTATTTGTGTTATTTCTTCAGCTGATTTGTAAATTATTTGAATCGTTCAATTTCGGTCGTTTGCTTTCTTTATTTCGGCTATTCAAAAGGTAATTTATTAAAAAGCACTGACCGTGTAAGCACTGACTGACACTCCAATAACTTAACAGATGGAGCTGTAGATGCATATTTATTTTGACAGCTGCGTATATTGTGTGTTCTTTCTGATTTATTTATTCGAACAGTGCGGACACTGTCAATTGATTTTAGAAATTTTTTCCAAATTTTAATTGATTTCTCGAGTTAAATTCATTACATTAAATTGTTAAAATGTTTACATTCACGAAATATTTGATTTTAAATCTGTGGATCGTCAGTTTTTGAGTGAAATTATTGACATTTCAAACAAAAAAAGTGAGTTCATTATTTTCGTTTGTTGGTGAATACCCAACCTCATTTCCATTGGAATTTATTTGTGTTATTTCTTCAGCTGATTTGTAAATTATTTGAATCGTTCAATTTCGGTCGTTTGCTTTCTTTATTTCGGCTGTTCAAAAGGTAAATTATTAAAAATTATTCCGTGAAAACTTTATGTGTGTTTCATACAAAGTGATCAATTACAGATTGAAATTTGTTACGATGCCACAAAGAGGTCGCGCTAATATCGGTCGGCGTTCCCGACGTACAACGGACCAACGTAATTATACAGCACGTCGTACTGAAGAGGAAAATGCTAATGCAAGGGAATCTGCTCGAATCGGAATGATTGAATATCGTGCGCGACAATCACAAGAGGCTCACGAAGCTTACAATGAGCAACAACGATTGAGAAGAAGACAAGTTCGTGCTCAGGAAATTCATGAAGCAAGAGAACAACGTTTGGCTGCTCACCGACAACGCCAGCAACAACAACGATTGCCTAATTTGAATATCGAATGTGCAGCCTTTCGATATGACCCGGACATTGAATACGGTGCGCACGCATCAGTTCGATTTGGTTCGATGTCTGTCGTTTGCCCGCATTGCGATGCACTGAAATTTCCAAAAGAACCGTCCGGATTGTGTTGCGCAAGCGGAAAAGTGAAATTACCAGAGATACTTCCTCCACCAGAGCCATTGAGATCGTTGCTTTACGATGAAATTCGAATCATTTTTTACAAAATTCCAAGATGTATAACGATTGTTTTCAAATGACGTCGTATGGTGGGGAAATTGTGAATGAACATAATTACAATCCCACATTCAAGGTTAGTTCACCAACAATCTAACACTTATTATCTCGGTAATAAAGTACAGAATTTAACATATTTGTCTGCAACTATACAGATTCACGGGCAAATTTACCATCTTGCTGTATCGCTGAAAAGAAAAACAAACACTCTTGATTGTAACTTCATTTTTTGTTAACTTTTAGGTGTCGATACAAATAAGAAGGTCAGTGCAATGAACTTTTACGCGTATCGGTTGATGATTCGCGAAGGAATTGACAACCATCTCTTGAGATATCGCCGATTATTTCAACAGTATGTAGTTGATGTGTACGTGACGATGGAGACAGAACGACTCAATTTTATTCGTTTCAATCAGACCAAGCTTCGATCTGAAGAGTATATTCACTTGCGAGATGCGGTCAATAGCGATGAAGATGTGACAAACCTTGGCCGACTCACGATTTTGCCATCAACATACATTGGCAGCCCAAGGCACATGCACGAGTACTCGCAGGATGCGAATACATACGTGCGGAATTATGGACGGCCGGATTTGTTTCTTACATTCACTTGCAATCCAAAATGCCCACAGATAACGGAATTATTAAATCGCGGTCAATCAGCAAGCGATCGTCACGATGTCACAGCACGAGTTTTCAAACAACAGCTACGATATTTGATGGACTTGAAGCAACGTATATACGAGTATGGTGCTGTTAGATGCTGGATGTACTCTGTTGAGTGGCAAAAATGAGGTTTGCCGCACGCACACATTCTTCTTTGGATGGTGGACAAGATTACACCAGATCAAATTGATGACATCATTTCTGCGGAAATTCCTGATCCAGAGATAGATCCAGAATTATACGAAGTGGTGAAAACCAATATGGTTCATGGACCTTGCGGACACTACAATCCCACTTCGGTTTGTATGACAATAAATGCACGAAACGCTATCCACGTGCTTTTCTTTCGGAAACGCAAACTGGAAATGATGGATATCCACTCTATCGGCGTCGCTCATCAGACAACAATGGCAGAACATTCAGCATTCAATTTAGAGCTGTGAATATCGAAGTTGACAACACATGGATCGTACCATATTCGCCAATAGTGTCTAAGACATTCAAAACTCATATCAATGTTGAGTATTGCAGTTCTGTGAAATCGATCAAATACGTTTGCAAGTGCGTCACCAAAGGAAGCGACATGGCGGTTATTGGCCTTGAACGAGATGAGATCAGCAAGTATCAAATGGGTCGATACGTGAACTGCAATGAAGCGCTTTGAAGAATATTTTCTTTTGTAATTCATGAGCGTTTTCCGACTATTGTGCATCTCGCAGTTCATTTGGGGAATGGCCAAAGAGTGTATTTCAACCCAGAGAATGCAGTACAGCGAACGGAAACACCACCAGCAACAACATTGACGAGTTTTTTCTCAACTTGCGCCAGTGATCCGTTTGTGAGAACATTGCTTTATTCGGAAATGCCTCGATATTATACATGGAATGCATCGTCGAAGAAATGGTTACGCAGAAAGCAAGGCCAACCAGTAGATGGACATCCAGGTGTGTTCTCAACTAATGCATTAGGACGAATTTACACAATCCACCCGAAAAACGACGATTGCTTCTACCTTCGGTTGCTATTGATTAATGTACGCGGTTCAACTTCATATGAGTCATTGCGTACTGTGAATGGTACGGTGTGTGCAACTTTTCGAGAAGAATGCCAGCAATTACAATTGCTGGAACATGATAATTACTGGAATCAAACGATGGACGATGCGATAGCTACTTCGCATGCCACTGAAGTGCGCACACTTTTCGCGATGATCATTTCGACATGTCAGCCTTCAAATCCGCGTAAATTATGGGATACGTACAAAAATTACATTGCCGAAGACATTTCACATCGTATTCGAGTTGCAAATGAACGATGAAATCTACAATGAAGCATTGGTGTTGATTGAAGATTTGTGTTTGCTTATGAGTGGCAAACTATTGACTGAAATTCATATGCAAGCCCCAATCATCAAATCAGAGATGTACTGAATCGTAAATTGGAACGTGAGCGTGCACACTACAGAATAACTTTGGAATAACAAGTACAAAGAAATGTTCCATTATTGAATGAGCAGCAAAAGAGTGCTTATGATGAATTGATGAAGGCTGTCAATGATGGAAACGGTGGACTATTTTTTCTTGATGCGCCCGGCGGATCTGGGAAAACGTGCCTGATATCATTGATTTTGGCAACAATACGATCTCAAAATGGCATTGCGTTGGCTCTCGCATCTACTGGGATTGCTGCAACTCTACTAGAAGGTGGAAGAACGGCACATTCGGCACTGAAGCTTCAGTTAAACATGCAAATCAATGAAACACCTGTTTGCAATAATTCAAAGCAATCAGCTATGGCAAAAGTGTTGAAGAATTGTAAACTGATAGTATGGGATGAGTGAACAATGGCTCATAAACGGTCTCTAGAAGCACTTGACAGAACAATGAAAGATCTGTGGAATAATAATCGTCGCTTTAGTGGCGCAATGATACTGTTAGCAGGCGATTTTCGACAAACACTTCCTGTTATTCCGAAATCAACAGCGGCGGATGAATTGAACGCATGTTTCAAGTCATCGTATTTGTGGCGGTACATCAAAACCATACGATTGACTATGAATATGCGAGCGTTCCTGCAACAGGATAGCAGCAGAAGTTTTCTCTAAAGAACTGCTAAGAATTGGAAATGGGCAAATTCCGGTTGATACTTCCAGTGGTTTGATATCAATTCCACCTGCCATTTGTCAATTCACTTCAACGAAAGCTGAACTCATCACGAATGTTTATCCGAACATTGGCCAAAATTATCGTAACTACGATTGGTTGAGTGCACGCGCAATTTTAGCTGTCAAAAATTCCGATGTTAATGACTTAAACTGGACGATTCAAAGTCAAATTCCGGGAGATTTGCGATCATACAAATCGATCGATCGTGTTGAAAATGAAGACGAAGCCGTGAATTATCCAGTGGAATTTCTAAATTCTTTGGATTTGCCTGGCATGCCGCCGCATCATTTGCGTCTCAAAGTTGGATCTGTCATTATTATGCTTCGCAATCTTCATGTGCCGAAACTGTGTAATGGAACCCGACTGTTTGTGACGCAGCTATCGAATAATGTGATAGTTGCAAGAATTTTGAAAGGGACTTACAAGGGGGCAGAATGCTTGATTCCACGAATTCCTTTGAGTTCCAACGGTTTGCCATTTCAGTTCAAACGTATTAAGTTCCCAGTGAAACTTGCATTTGCGATGACAATCAACAGGTCACAACGACAGTCGTTGGAAGCGTGTGGCATAAATCTGGAAATGCCATGTTTTTCACACGGCCAGCTATACGTGGCGTGTTCACGAGTTGGAAAACCATCTTCTCTGTACATTTACGCACCGGAACAGAAAACAAAAAATGTTGTTTATCAAGCTGCGTTACATTGAAAAAATGTAGAAAAATCGCAAATAAATGATTTTCAACACAATATAAATTCAACTTTCTTTTCTTTACAAAACACATAATTTCACGCAGGGCAACGCCTGCGGGGTCAGCTAGTCATATATAAAAAAAATATGTACACTTCTTTCTTTAGCTTAGGCAAAATAAAAGTAGTTTAAAAATTAGTCAAAACTGAAATGCTTTTTTTAAATTATGTATCATTAAAATATATGATATTACAAAATTAAAACACCTTTTGAAGTTTTGTTGGAATGTGGACAAAAAGAAACTATCTTCAGGAGAATGGTCGAAGTTCGGGCACGGCTGATCCTAGTATATAAAATTCAATGTGCGTCTGTTTGTTTTTATCTGAATTTGTTTGTTTGTTTGTTGCTAATTGACTTCTAAACCGTTCAACCGAATGCCACAAAAATTTTGTCACATGATCTGGATAATATGGAGAGTGTTTAGCAGGAAACGGGCGGCGTATTTTTACAGCATATTGACATATTTTTATAACCTACGACCTATACAGTATTTGATGGCAAAATTTTACATTCGGACTTATATTGACGTCACAAAACCATACACAAGAAATGGGGTCGATCAAATAAAGGACACGCCTCCCTCCTATATAATGAAGTTTGGTGACCCCACTTAAAATTACCCTATATATGCTTCTAATGTCAAAATATGAATACAAATTGGTATTAGTATATATTAGGTCCGTAATAGTGTGGATGCAAATATGGGCAGATTATTACGCCACGTCCAAAATTAACCAATATTCATTACTTTGGCGCTTTGAAGATTCCTCAACGAAACTTCATACGAAGGTTTAGAGTGCAAAATGTATGGAAAACCCGTTGAATATTTATAGTGTCTCCTTCCCGTCTTATATATGTATGGAACATTAAGATAACATGTCTATAAAAATAATAGCTTATTCAATCAATCAAAAAAAAAAAAAATGTATATTATGTTATTGAGCGTATCAACGCGCGCCGGGATGAGCTAGTTATATAATAAATATAAAAGAATTTAAATGAGAAAATACTCGTCAATTATCGTATGTTAACTCTCTTACAATTATTCGCACAGGTTCCTAATATAAACGAATGTAGTATTTTCCATAACTATAAATTTTTCAAGCTGGAGAAACTTTTTCTGACCTCTGTTCTTGTGGATCTACGCCTGTTAGATTGGCTGCCTTTCTAAAATTACAAAAATGAGTAATATCGTCCATCAAATAAGTTTAGTATCATTGTTGTTTTCAATACTGTTAAAGTTTAAAAGGAGAGTGCAAAGTTAACGCACTTTCAAAAATCCGGACAATAAAATATATGGATGGCAGTTGTTGGTGGTTTATTTCTGTTCAAAAAATACAAACAGTTATAAAGAAATATATTAAATATAATATTAATCTTACAGCAGTTTCTTCACACAGTGAAACTTAACAATATTACTCCACTGCGAGCAGGCAGTGGGCCTAACACCCCCGCCCCCGTGAATCGACCCCGAGTCACTTATTTCACGTCCACTACAGCTAACCTCGATGTTGCTCTTGTAAAGAGTCCTTTACCAGTGCGCACATCTACACGTCGTACGACACCATCACTTCCACGGTAGGCCTTTAACACCTTTCCTCGACGCCATTGATGTATAGGTACATCAGGATCTCAGAATACCAAATCACCTACCATCAGTGGAGTGGTTCTAACACACCACTTCACCGGCGCATCAGTGTTGGTAAATATCGCTTCCAAAACCTGTCTCTCAAGTTTCACGCAATTCGCCACTGCTTCCGTAATACACGCGGTTGTTCACATCTGGCGTTTGTGCAGTGTTTGCCGATCCAAGCAGGAAATGATTCGGTGTAAGCGGCTCTTCTTCTTCAACCGTAATAGGCACGTATATGAGTGGCCTAGGGTTGACTACATTTTCGGCTTCAATCAGGAGACATTGGAGTGTATGCTCTCGAGGCGCGGTTTCTTTGAATGTATGACGTAGAATCCTGTTTACGCGCTGGACCATGCACTCCCAGACACCACATGAAGTTGGGTTCAAAGGCCAGTTGAACAGCCATTCCACTCCCTTCGTCGTCATCTCATTTAATAAGCGATCAGTATCAAAAACCTCAGAGAATCGCGTCGCTTCTCCGTTAGCTCCCATAAAATTCTACCCGTTGTCGCTTCGAATCCGCATTTGCACTCCCCGGCGATTTACGAAGTTTCGTATGCACAAAATACATGCATCTGTTGACAAATCATGAGCCTCCTCCGAATGGATAGATTGAACCGTAAGGTGGGTTAATAGGCAACCCAACGTTTTTCGGTGCGTCGTCCGATTGTGACCATTACCGGGCCGAAAGAATCAAGGCCTGTAAATGTGAAGGGCTTGAGAAATTGGGTTAGTCTATCCTCAGGTAGCGGACCCATCATTGGCTCCTTAGGTGTAGTCCTCATCAATTGGCATGTCTTACAGTGCGCGATAACGTTTCGCAAGGTACGGCGAATTTAAGGCACCCAGAATTTTCGACGAATCTCACATAAGGTCGCTCCTACGTTGTGATGCTTCATCAGGCAGTGGTATCGTTTGACGACCAACAAGTGAGCGGATGGTACGGCGGCAGTATAATAGGTCGCTTATAGTCGTACAATACAAGGTGAACCAGCTTGCGCATCAAGGCGTCAGAAAATACATTTTCGTTTAGATATGGACATAAGCTGTGCAACTCACTCTTTACTGGCACTGGTATTTCGAATCAGCTCTCGTTCCAACGAATACGTTTCAGACTGAGCCAGTTGGCATAGCGAGTGCTCTGCGGTATCCAATTCAGAAGCTTTTAGACCTGTTTGCAAACGTTGCTGAACAGGATTGCAGCATTGACCTATGTACCTATGTATGGAGAACTCAGGCGATTGCTCGAGTCAGTCTAAGAAATGAGGAGAAACGATTAAACTGAACAAACCGTCAGAGTGTATTTTGGCCGTAGTTCCTCTTCAGCATCACACAGATTATTTCCTTTATAATCTGGCCATGTGTTTTCCTTTTCCCGTAGGAAAGTAGGACCCTGAAACCATCTGGATGAAATGCCAAAGTCGATGTTATTATTCGATCTTTTGGCTTCGTCTGCTACATTATCCTCAGTAGGGACCCACCTGCATTCGGACACTTCTGACTCTGCCAAAATTTCAGCTACCCGGTGAGCAACAAATGGTTTATAGCGAAGATGTTCCGAAGCAATCCATTTCAGAACGGTAGCAGAGTCGCTCCATAGTCTACGTCGAGCTATGACAATCATTTTCCACGATCATTTTCATAAGTCACACACCAAATACGACAACTCGTAGTTCCAGGCGAGGAATTGTCGGACGCGAAATAGTGGTGCACTCGTCTTAGCGCATACAAGGTGAACTCCTGCATCACCATTGGAATAGACCACTCTCCAATACGCAAAGGCTTTGCTGGCATCCGCGAAAAGATGAAGCTCTGCTTCGCTCATGGCTGGTGCTGTGAGATAATATCTTGAGATACGCATTTCTCCAACATTGGACAATTTTCGCCGCCACGAATTCCAAACGCAGGCAAAGCCGCTCGGCAGTTGCTCTCCCATTCGACATTTTGACGCCAGACTTCACGCATCATAAGTTTGGAAATTATCGTTAGTTGACTCAAAAATTCCAATGGATCGAAGACAGACATAAGTATGCTTAACAGCTCTCTTTTCTTTGGGTAACTCGTACCAGCAACAACAACTCCATTAACTCTAGTAAATTTAAGTTGAAATTCGAAGGTGTCGCTGATCGGAACTTTTCAGTAGAAAGGACTCTATTTCCTTGATTTGTGACAGTAGGCTCAGAATTTGCTTCATTAAGCACTTCAGACAAGTTTGAAGTGAATTTGCGCACCTCGAATCCTGCGTTTTTATGGATCTCTCGCACTTGCTCTGTCAAACTTATCGCTCCGGTGTCAGAATTAAAGCTATGAACAAAGTCGCCGACGTAGTGATGGTGCAATATAGCCTCTATAGCGCGTCTGTCATATTTACTGTGGACTAAAGCATTTGTATTTTTTACATATGCGCTGCGCAAAGGAGAGCATTCTGAAGCGAATGTCATCCGCAACATTTCGTATACATCGGGCTCACGTGTATCATCTCCGTTGCGCCATAGAAACCTCTGGGCATGCCTGTCCTCCGGTTGAACCAGCACTTGGTGACACATTTCCTTTATGTCTCCGCAGAATTCAATTGCCTTTTCACGGAAGTTAAAAAATACTGTTGTCATCGGTTGGTACTCTTGTGGCCTCTTTAGCATCTGTGGATTCAAACCAATTCCATTAGACTCATCTGCGGCATCAAATACGAGACGAGGTTTACTCGGCTTGTTCGAATTTGTAACGGCGAAGTGCGGTAAGTATCAAGTTTTAGTCGAAACGATTGCTGGTTCTCGTTGGGTTAACTTACACACATAACCTTTGTAGACATAACTTTCTATTATGTGATTGCAGAAAATAGCGAAATTCTTATCTCGACTCATATGAAATCTGTCGCCCTCCTTTAATGTGGTTGCTTTTAACAGAGCCTTTGCGCGGGCGTTCTCTGCGCTTTCCACCGTCGATGCGACTCTAACACCAAAGTTCTCCACATCGAAATAGCTAGCGACTAGTTCATGTAACACCTGATTATTTGACACGTCGATAGTGAAACACACTGCTTGATCTGCGGACATCTGTTTCGTAGACTGCGTGAGGCAACAATAACTCGTAGTTCCTGTTGAACTCTCTCCCCAGATTTTGCAACTGTGTTATCCGCTTGTGGTAATGAGCGTTGTCCTTACATAACTTGCCATATTTCCAATTTTTGGATCGCCTCGCCAATTTGCTTCTGTATTAGTAGTAACCTCTGCGCTTCCTTTGTCATATCCAAAAGCCAGAATAGATGGCGTATTCTCAAAAATGATTTACAAATGAAGCCCAATTATTGTTAAAACTAGATTTATTGATTATCCCAATATTTTATTACATTACGTAATTTTTTACTTATTTTCAGGATTTTTTTTATTACTTAACGATTTAATACAAATATATTTAAAATTAAAATAGTCTCAGCTTGAGGCGTCCGGCCGTTGTTCCTCCAATGATCCTCAGGGAATCCAATCCGGTGTTACATTCATATCAAAAGTCGAATAAATGCATAAAACAAAAATGCACTTCAACTCAAACACAAATTTTTGTTTACTTATGCTGATTTCAAATAGAAGTTCCAACATTATCAGACTTCTTAATCTCATGATTCGATCATGACAAATTTATTAAACAAAATTCCACCAAAATTCTATCTTATATATATTCTTCCTTTACTTGTTTTCCATTACAAGTTCCACATCCGCTATCTACTAGCGTCCATTAAGTCCATCCATTAATGAAAATTGGTCCTTACCTTCCTCACAGATACCCCTTGATATCCTCATATGTTCGCCCAACTCCAAATGTTCTTTCACCATCTTTAATGCTGCCAAAAATCCATATAACATGGCTATACTCGTACGTTCGACAAATACCGAAATTGGCTTTACAGACAAAAGTGTCCTGATTCATTCCCGTTAACTTGAATCCATATTCAAAAATTAACCCGTAACGTATGCGCAACGCAATAATAATATTTATATTTTTCCTAACACCCTAAGCTCATGGTATTTAATTGTGTGTATAAATGTGAAAAGTGTGTATAAAAAAAAAATTTGTGTATAAAATGTCCCAAATGACAAACAAACATAAATCCCCTACGAAAAGAATCCTCACAGCTAAGACGACATACGTAGACCGTCCGATCATACTGACGGTTTATGTTTGCCCATTCGAAGCTGCGTGCAACACCGCAATCGCGCCTGTATGTTGCAACTTCTTTGACCAGCGCTACGGCGCCTTCAGGGTCGCAGAAGTATCTACTTATAATACGTTATTATACTTGTACTCTCCATTGTCCTATTTGGTGTCATCTCGTCTGTTGCCGGATGCGAGGATCTGGTGGTTTCTAACAAGACAAACACCGTGTTGCTTTTTGCTTCAATAGAAGACAGACTACATTTATTACTTAAAATCATAAGTCTTATATACTATTTACATTGAATTCTTACAGTCTAGGTAAGCATCTTTCTGGTGTTCCAGTTACGCATCTATTGATTGGTTTCAGATGGTTAAGCCAATTGACCTACTCAATATAAAAATGTCGATGGTGCATTCTAAATTCCAATGCCCTTCGTCAACTTTATTGCGGAACTACAACACCCTAAAAGTTCATATAATGATAAATAAATAAATACTATTTATTTATAGTATTTGCACCCTAAAAATATGTGCTTTCTTAATTAGTTTAATTGAAATACTTCTAAATGCTAACTACACCCAATGGGAAGTGTCTATTAGGAGTTGGTGCTGTGAGTCAACTACGCGTAGGTAGCTTGATTCTGGCTTACAACACCGGCCAGCCACATGTGTCGCTACTGGCAGAATTCGAAACAGTATTTTGTGGCGTTCAAATTTTGCTTTACAGCTTAGAATTCTTCTATCGAAAGTTTCCTGTGGGCCATTACGTCCGACGGTGTGTTCATACGAACTGCCATGAAGCATTCTATGATGTTTTAGTTGGCAACCATCTTGTAGACACCTTTTAGTTAGTCGGCAGTTCTGTGTGCTATGACCAGTACCGAGGTATGTGAAGCACAGACTGTGGCGCTTAGCACATACCCATCTTTCTGAGACAGTATATTCATCAAATCTTGTGCCGCTTTCAGTTTTATGCTCTCCCTGACCTATTGGGCATACAAGCATTTTAGTTTGATGGACTTCATTGGCGTGCAACACTGTTCGTCGTCTTATGTCGCGATTTCCTTCTGTGTGCACAGAACAAATTAGGTTTGCGATTTTCTGTAGCTAATCATTGAAATCGACCACAGTAGCAAACTGTTGTATTTGCGCAGCATATCGTGCCCACTCCAATCTCTTGCTCATGGGGAGCTTGCCCACGAGCTCTTCCAGCAGAGTGAGATTAGCCAAGTAAGGCGTTTGCACTGTGTAAAAACACGGCGTCATTTTTCGCCTTCACCGAAAACGGTATTTTTCGCATAACTGCGCCATCGTTTATCGGCGATATTTCCGTAATTTGTTGTAGCTGGATGCGTATTAGTTGGTCTGCCCCCCCATAACGAAATTTCAGCTGTTCTATGACATCGTTAACGTTGTTGGGATAGATTAGCAACGACTTCACCGTCTATCTGGCTTTGCCTCCAAACACTTTATTAAGCGCTGGTTATTCTCTAAGTTGCTGTAATTATTGGCGTTAGTGGATTGTGCATATGAAGTGAAGATTATAGGTTTCCCACTAAATGCAGGCAAGTCTTGAAATTTGCGCGGCAAGGACACTGCCGGCGTATATACATTGCTCAATGCTGCCTCCAATATGGCATAATTGTTCGTAAGTTCATTTCTTATATTTGCACTGTTGCACTGATTAAATGGTCCTGATTGCCTTTCACTCAGTCTGCTATATGGCGTGCAGTTCCTTGTTTCCACTACGTTGACGGCAGTGCAACCGAATTTAACGGGGTGGCATCAGAAGCAACAGCGGCAGTCTCGCTATTGATAATTCGTACTTCATATTCCTGTTGCTTCGTACTTACGTTGTTAATCTGTTGTTCCATTTGACTCATTTGCGCTTGCATTACCTAGAGCAGGCAAATGATAATCGCCGACTCTGGGGCAGCATAATTCGGCACCAACTTTGCTGGGTTGGACTCCATTAAGGCACTGGTGGAGGCAGCTGTTGCTAGCTACACTGTAGCATAATGCGGCTTGGCACTAGTAGCGGCTGTTGCTGGCTGCGCTGCCGAATTGTTCATGCTGGCAGTGGTAGGTTTGGCAGGCTGGGTTGGTGCAATATGGGTTGCTGGACTCGTAACTATCGCTGGTACGTCTTCTGTTGGGGCACTGGCGATGTGTATTGTTGAGGCGGATGATTCTCCTGATTGGAGACGTAGGCTCTTTCTTAGGGAAGTACGGTTGATTACGCTTTCAAGAAATATCACAAATTATAAAACAGAAACGTACACAGTTAGCGACACAAGTAGAACACAATTTTAACACATAGGCGGCAACTGTTGCAAAAGTGCGAAATAAAAATGTTAGAGTTTAAAAGGAGACTGGAAAGTTAACGCACCATGAAAAATCAGGACGATAAAACATATGGATGGGGTTTATTGCTGGCTAAAAAATGCAAATAGTTAGAAATACATTAAATATAATATTAATCTTACCGCAGTTTCTTCCTCCTTCGGCTATCAACCTTCAAATAAGAAAACTAACTTCAGTTTTCTTCCCCACAATACCTAGCGGCTTATTGACACCGTTTTGATCAGTCAATTTCCAATACATGGAACCTGCAAGAAATGTACACGAAGGAGAAACAAAACCGGAATGAGATTTTACACTAACAATTTAAATACTACAGTGACACTAAAATATTTTCCCATTGTGAGCACACAGTGAAACTTAAAAATATTACTCCACTGCGAGCAGGCAGTGGGCCTAACTTTTAACAAATACCAGAAATATAAAATTTTAATTTCGCAATAGAATAATATCGGGAACTGCCATCTTCACCAGAAAAATTGGTTTGTAGTTTTTTGGTGTTTTGTAATTTTTTATGAACCTTTCCTTGTAAGCACCCAAGAAATTCTAATGCCTTTCTTCAGAAACTCACATGTTATTAATTATGTGCATATAACAAAATAGTTTGTAAATGTGTGTGAAATGGGTTTTACAGGGTCGTAACATTATAATTAAAATTTATTGAATTCAATCGCAATATGACATTTGAAATTGGGTGCAATTTTAAATTTCAATATGTGATCCTATAACTTCTTTGTACCTCTTTAATAATTCTGTTATGGGGTTTCTTCGTCTCACATATATTATTTAAATGCTTTTTAATAGCCATCCAATTTATCTGTAAATAGGCATTCTTTTATGAATTTTTGATTAGCAATGTTTCCTGCAATTCGACTTGACATCATTTAATATTTAAGTGTTTACGCCCAATAATTCAATAATTTTATTTTAATGATAATTACTGTTTATACAACAGTTAAGACCCTGCGTAGCTAAGGACTGAATGAATCGCTAGAAGTCAGTTGAAATTTGTTACGCATATAGTAAGCATTAAAATGACACCCATATCGGAATTTGACTTCGATGAAGCAATTCAATCTACTATGCTTCAGGAAGATATGGGACACATTGTGACAGCATCTAAGAGTATATCATTTGAACAGAATCCTGAACTTATTGAAAGAGGTCGACAAAGAATAAAACGTATAGCATTAAAATCAAGCAACGGAAACACAGCAGAGATTTATGATCAAGTAAGACTCTAGCTGACATTGCATACATACATAGTGAAATATTAACTATACTAAATATTACAATATTTGAATGTATATAAGGATATTTAAAATCAGTTGTGACTAAAAATTAAATCTTTACTAAAATGCTAAGACAGTTTCGTTATATTTGTGAATTTTGAAAATATGTGCATATAATGAATTAAAATGATTTCCTGGAAATGAAAAATTTGGAGACCCTAAATACTTATTTTGTTGAAAAAAGTGCTTTGGATTCATTAATACCTTCAACAGTTAGTTTAGGCCATTTTTGATATGCTGAACAAAGTTTGTAAAATATCATGTCACCAACACTTTTTATACAAAAGCAAATATCTGAATACAATGGTGCTGAACAAATTTGGTTAATTTCATGAGCTCTTTTTATACTCTATGCTCTATTATATATATATATATATATATATATATATATATATATATATATATATATATATATATATATATATATATATATATATATATATATATATATATATATATATATATATATATATATATATATATATATATATATATATATATATATATATATATATATATATATATATATATATATATACTAGCTGAGCCCGCAGGCGTTTCCCCGCGTGAAATTATGTGTTTTGAAAAGAAAAGAAAGTTGAATTTATATTGTTTGCGATTTTTCTACATTTTTTAAATGTAACGCAGAAGATGGTTTTCCAACTCGTGAACACGCCACGTATAGCTGGCCGTTGTGAAAAACATGGCATTTCCAGATTTATGCCACACACTTCCAGCGACTGTCCTTGTGACCTGTTGATTGTCATCGGAAATGCAAGTTTCACTGGAAACTGAATACGTTTGAACTGAAATGGCAAATCGTTGGAACTCAAAGGAATTCGTGGAATCAAGCATTCTGCCCCCTTGTAAGTCCCTTTCAAAATTCTTGCAACTATCACATTATTCGATAGCTGCGTCACAATAAGTCGGGTTCCATTACACAGTTTCGGCACATGAAGATTGCGAAGCATAATAATGACAGATCCAACTTTGAGACGCAAATGATGCGGCGGCATGCCAGGCAAATCCAATTCACGGCTTCGTCTTCATTTTCAACACGATCGATTGATTTGTATGAGCGCAAATCTCCCGGAATTTGACTTTGAATCGTCCAGTTTAAGTCATTAACATCGGTATTTTTGGCAGCTAAAATTGCGCGTGCACTCAACCAATCGTAGTTACGATAATTTTGGCCAATGTTCGGATAAACATTCGTGATGAGTTCAGCTTTCGTTGAAGTGAATTGACAAATGGCAGTTGGAATTGATATCAAACCACTGGAAGTATCAACCGGAATTTGCCCATTTCCAATTCTTAGCAGTTCTTTAGAAAAAACTTCTGCGGTGCTATCCTGTTGCAGGAACGCTCGCATATTCATAGTCAATCGTATGGTTTTGATGTACCGCCACAAATACGATGACTTGAGACATGCGTTCAATTCATCCGCCGCTGTTGATTTCGGAATAACAGGAAGTGTTTGTCGAAAATCGCCTGCTAACAGTATCATTGCGCCACTAAAGCGACGATTATTATTCCGCAGATCTTTCATTGTTCTGTCAAGTGCTTCTAGAGACCGTTTGTGAGCTATTGTGCACTCATCCCATACTATCAGTTTACAATTCTTCAACACTTTTGCCATAGCTGATTGCTTTGAATTGTTGCAAACAGGTGTTTCATTGATTTGCATGTTTAACGGAAGCTTCAGTGCCGAATGTGCCGTTCTTCCACCTTCTAGTAGAGTTGCAGCAATCCCAGTAGATGCGAGAGCCAACGCAATGCCATTTTGAGATCGTATTGTTGCCAAAATCAATGATATCAGGATCGTTTTCCCAGTTCCGCCGGGCGCATCAAGAAAAACTAGTCCACCGTTTCCATCATTGACAGCCTTCATCAATTCATCATACGCACTCTTTTGCTGCTCATTCAATAATGGAACATTTCTTTGTACTTGTTTTTCCAAAGTTATTCTGTCGTGTGCACGCTCACGTTCCAATTCACGATTCAGTACATCTCTGATTTGACGATTTGGCGCTTGCATATGAATTTCAGTCAATAGTTTGCCACTCATAAGCAAACACAAATCTTCAATCAACACCAATGCTTCATTTCATCGTTCATTTGCAACTAGAATACGATGTGAAATGTCTTCGGCAATGTAATTTTTGTACGTATCCCATAATTTACGCGGATTTGAAGGCTGACATGTCGAAATGATCATCGCGAAAAGTGTGCGCACTTCAGTGGCATGCGAAGTAGCTATCGCATCGTCCATCGTTTGATTCCAGTGATTATCATGTTCCAGCAATTGTAATTGCAATGACTCATATGAAGTTGAACCGCGTACATTAATCAATAGCAACCGAAGGTAGAAGCAATCGTCGTTTTTCGGGTGGATTGTGTAAATTCGTCCTAATGCATTAGTTGAGAACACACCTGGATGTCCATCTACTGGTTGGCCTTGCTTTCTGCGTAACCATTTCTTCGACGATGCTTTCCATGTATAATATCGAGGCATTTCCGAATAAAGCAATGTTCTCACAAACGGATCACTGGCGCAAGTTGAGAAAAAACTCGTCAATGTTGTTGCTGGTGGTGTTTCCGCTCGCTGTACTGCATTCTCTGGATTGAAATACACTCTTTGGCCATTCTCCAAATGAACTGCGAGATGCACAACAGTCGGAAAACGCTCATGAATTACAAAATAAAATATTCTTCAAAGCGCTTCATTGCAGTTCACGTATCGACACATTTGATACTTGCTGATCTCATCTCGTTCAAGGCCAATAACCGCCATGTCGCTTCCTTTGGTGACGCACTTGCAAACATATTTGATCGATTTCACAGAACTGCAATACTCAACATTGATATGAGTTTTGAATGTCTTAGACAATATTGGCGAATATGGTACGATCCATGTGTTGTCAACTTCGATATTCACTCCTCTAAATTGAATGCTGAATGTTCTGCCATTGTTGTCTGTGAGCGACGCCGATAGAGTGGATATCCATCATTTCCAGTTTGCGTTTCCGAAAGAAAAGCACGTGGATAGTGTTTCGTACATTTATTGTCATACAAACCGAAGTGGGATTGTAGTGTCCGCAAGGTCCATGAACCATATTGGTTTTCACCACTTCGTATAATTCTGGATCTATCTCTGGATCAGGAATTTCCGCAGAAATGATCATCAATTTGATCTGGTGTAATCTTGTCAACCATCCAAAGAAGAATGTATGCGTGCGGCAAACCTCTTTTTTGCTACTCAACAGAGTACATCCAGCATCTAACAGCACCATATATACGTTGCTTCACGATAAAGTCCATCAAATATCGTTGCTGTTGTTTGAAAACTCGTGCTGTGACATCGTGACGATCGCTTGCTGATCGACCGCGATTCAATAATTCCGTTATCTGTGGGCATTTTGGATTGCAAGTGAATGTAACAAACAAATCCGGCCGTCCATAATTCCGCACGTATGTCATAGCATCCTACGAGTTCTCGTGCATCTGCCTTGGGCTGCCAATGTATGTTGATGGCAAAATCGTGAGTCGCCCAAGGTTTTTCACATCTTCATCGCTATTGACCGCATCTCGCAAGTGAATATACTCTTCAGATCGAAGCTTGGTCTGATTGAAGCGAATAAAATTGAGTCGTTCTGTCTCCATCGTCACGTACACATCAACTGCATACTGTTGAAATAATCGGCGATATCTCAAGAGATGGTTGTCAATTCCTTCGCGAATCATCAATCGATACGCGTAAAAGTTCATTGCACTGACCTTCTTATTTGTATCGACACCTAAAAGTTAACAAAAAATGAAGTTACAATCAAGAGTGTTTGTTTTTCTTTTACTAACCATTGGCAGGATTGATCAGGTTGTATCTCCAGTGATATCCATCTTCACCACTGCAGAACATGAGCGGATATTGTAGTGAGTCATACGATCGATGAGTTTCACTGATTCGCTCTAATGCATCTCCAGCTCGACGTTTAATAACAATATCACGGGATTCTAAATTATCGCCAACAGCAACAATTGATATTTCATCGGCCGTCGGGGCATTATATTGCCGTTCATGAGTGCCTGCTGGTCATTTGTCCGCTTTTATGACGATTCTGTGATCATCAGATGGCATCCTTTCTAACGAAGTTTTGAATCATCGAATAAGTTCATTGTGTTCATCGCATTGAAAATTGCACAACTTCGATTCACTTCTTTATTTGAATCTCCAAGAAAATATAAATGGAGATATTTGTGATCTTGATCAGGATGCGGCAACAGCGACCCAGCAAGATGATAAATTTGCCCGTGAATCTGTATAGTTGCAGACAAATATGGTAATTTCTGTATTTTATTGGCGAGATAATAAGTGTTAGATTGTTGGTGAACTAATCTTGAATGTGGGATAGTAATTATGTTCATTCACAATTTCCCCACCAAACGACGTCATTTGAAAACAATCGTTTTACATCTTGGAGTTTTGTAAAAAATGATTCGAATTTGGTGATTCACCGTAAAGCAACGATCGCAATGGCTCTGGTGGAGGAAGTAACTCTGGTAATTTCACTTTTCCGCTTGCGCAACACAATCCGGACGGTTCTTTTGGAAATTTCAGTGCATCGCAATGCAGGCAAACCACAGACATCGAACCAAATCGAACTGATGCGTGCGCACCGTATTCAATGTCCGGGTCATATCGAAAGGCTGCACATTCGATATTCAAATTAGGCAATCGTTGTTGTTGCTGGCGTTGTCGGTGAGCAGCCAAACGTTGTTCTCTTGCTTCATGAATTTCCTGAGCACGAACTTGTCTTCTTCTCAATCGTTATTGCTCATTGTAAGCTTCGTGAGCCTCCTGTGATTGTCGCGCACGATGTTCAATCATTCCGATTTGAGCAGATTCCCTTGCATTAGCATTTTCCTCTTCAGTACGACGTGCTGTATAATTACGTTGGTCCGTTGTACGTCGGGAACGCCGACCGATATTAGCGCGACCTCTTTGTGGCATCAACAAATTTCAATCTGTAATTGATCACTTTGTATGAAACACACATAAAGTTTTCACGGAATAATTTTCAATAATTTACCTTTTGAATAGCCAAAAACAAGAAAGCAAACGACCGAAATTGAACGATTCAAATAATTTACAAATCAGCTGAAGAAATAACACAAATAAATTCCAATGGAAATGAGGTTGGGTATTCACCAACAAACGAAAATAATGAACTCACTTTTTTTGTTTGAAATGTCAATAATTTCACTCAAAAACTGATGATCCACAGATTTAAAATCAAATATTTCGTGAATGTAAACATTTTAACAATTTAATGTAATGAATTTAACTCGAGAAATCAATTAAAATTTGGAAAAATGTCAGAAAGTCAATTGACCGTGTCCGCACTGTTCGAATAAATAAATCAGAAAGAACACGAAATATACGCAGCTGTCAAAATAAATATGCGTCTACAGCTCCATCTGTTGAGTTATTGGAGTATCAGTCAGTGCTTACAACACCAATATGAAACTAAATGTGCGCGTGCAACATCCCGCACATACAAAAAAAATGAGAACAAAAAGTGAGATTAGGTTTTTCTAATTTTCGAATTTTCCGAATTTTCCGACTTTTCCGAATGTTTTGAGATCGAAAGATTTGCAAGAAACAATTGGAAAAAAAATTGAAAGAAAAAAAGTTTTGTATGGAAAAAACTCCTTTTTGGAATTTTAAAATTTTCCGACTTTTCTTCAGGAAAAGTATAAGGTGTTTTTTTTTATTTCTAAAGCTTCCCAGATCCATAACGAACAACCTCTGAAAATTCCATCAAGATTAGTCCAGCCGTTCTCGAGCCTTAGCGTCACTAACAAACAATCATTCATTTTTATATATATAGATATATTATATATATATATATATATATATATATATATATATATATATATATATATATATATATATATATATATATATATATATATATATATATATATATATATATATATATATATATATATATATATATATATATATATATATATATATATATATATATATATATATATATATATATATATATATATATATATATATATATGTTTATATATAACAGTTCCAAGAAATTGTTCATATTATGTACTTCTTGCTTCTTATAGGATTTGAATTTTATATTTTTTGTACAAAACTTTTTTAAAAGAAATTTTTATTAAAATAATTACTATTATTTAATTTAAATTTGAATTAATAGATAGACGCATCTGTTTCCAATGGGAATTGTACTTTAAGTCTGCGATTGATTGGGTTATTATCCAGAAGGACTGAAGCAAATTTGTTAGGGTGATTTGAAAGGCGTTCGCATATCTTAAATTATATCGTAATATCTTTTCAGTTATATTGAGAAGTTGATTTGGGGCATATCAAGGGTTGTTTACTATCAGTCTAACCTTTGATTGGTATTGGAGTTTGATGCAGGTCCCATAACCAGAGGCCATAGGCCAATATAGTCTTCAGTATAACTTTATTAATGAAAAGTCAATTAAAACCTGTACCATGAGCCAGTTCAATGAGTTTAGCTGTAAATATTATGTAGAACACTTCTTTCTGGGACGCTGGATTTAATTAGATATATTTGTGTTACGTCGAATTTGAATTTGATTATGAAATGTAAATCTTCAATCTCCAGGACACAGCATTAATTAAAAGCTAAAATTTGTTTTCGTTGGTAACGAAATCCAATGTGCCAGATTTTATCAAACGTTTGCCAAAAGCTCTAAACTTATATTCATTTTAACGGTTAGTAACAGTTTTAGTACCTTTGCTACCTTCATAAATTTGGTTTTGGCAGTTGGATACTGTGATTATATTTAAGACTAGTCGGCAACACTGTAGGTAGGTAGTTAGTAGTGACAGCCTAGTTGGCCAAAAGCACACTTGAGAACACCTAATGGCCCATTGTGATACCACGGTGTGACATCGTTTAAGCACTGACTGTAAATTCTCTTACGTAAATATGATGGAAGGCAACGCAAGGACAGCGGCGGGAAAGACAGGACTCCGCCATTATGTCGCAGGAAACCATGCTAATAGTTTGATGAACCTTGCTATGTCCCTAATATTAAAGACGACAGCTATATCAAACCTGTGAGTAATGGGGCACTAAAGGTTCCATTTCTGCCTCTGCTTGAGGATGGTGACATAAGAGGTGGAGAATCGTCTTATCCTTCTCCTCGGAACCACAGCTCCAGTCTTTCTGCGTGTTTTCCCAGTATGCAGGGGCGGTCGAAACCGACACAGTTATCGATAGAGATATGCGATAAAGTCGAAGAAGTTGGTTGTTTCTGCGTTTGCCCATTCTTGCCCAAGTGAGTCTAGCCGAGTGGAAGGCGACCCAGGATTTGTAGGCGTCAGCCAGGTATTTCACTTTGATACCGAGCTTGGCTGTTAACAGTGGGATGCCGATATTTACGGAGGGATGAATTTCGTGTAGAAGCGTGCTTGTCTTTTCTGAGAGGATAGATATCACTACCCGAAATACATTTCGCTGCGTAATAAATTGACATGACCTCAGCATGAAAAACGTTGCAATTTGCAGGGAGACGAAGCTAGATTTTTAGGTCCAGTTTTTCGGAGAAGATACCGCTGCCGACGCTACCTCCAAGTTTGGAACCGTCGGTATAGATATCGATCGTTTCACCGACGATTATGTCTTTTGAAACCCAGTAATTTCTGCTTGGAATAGAGAGGTTGAAATCCCTGTACAAATCAGGATAGACCGACACTAAATCGATGGAGTTGGGAACTGGTGGATCCTGATTTAGAACAGAGGCATGGCCCGTGGGGGTTAAGAGTGGCATAAAGGGCTTTCGTAGGTGTGGTACGAAGAAAACCATTGATTAGTAGAACAATGGATCTTCTGATTTTTTCGAATGGTTTGATATTGCAGGCTTTTTCAAAAGCTTGCCACAAAAAAACCGACCCGTATAACAGGTTGGGTTCGACAATGGATGTGTAGAATCAGAGCACGACTCGAGATCGAAGTCCCCATTTTGCTCCAATTGCTCTTCTATAGCAGTATATAGCGCATGTTGCTTTACGGCCCCTGTCAGCTAGATTGGGTTTCCAATTAAGGTTTGGGTAGAGAATCAGTCCCAAATACTTCGCGTTTGTTCGCAATGAGAGCGGAATGCCATTTAGAATAGGCATTGTAAATCTTGGAATTTTGTACTTTCTAGTGAAAAGCATAGCCTCGGTTTTAGATGGGGTAACCCTAAGTTCGAATTCACGACACCAGTTCGACACAAGAGAAAGTGAATAGATTAGTTTGTCTGAAAAAGTTTGTGGGAATTTGTCCGCATAGGCGATCACTTTGCATCCAGTAGATTCCAATCTCACCAGTAGTGTGTTAACTGCCAGATTCCAGTGAAGCCGTGACAGCACATCCCTTGCGGCTTGCCCCTGTCAACAACCCTCCTTGATTGGGCACTGCTGACCGTGGTAGTGTTGATTATTGATTTTAGTAGATGCTCTATAAATTTAATAAGGCCAGTTCAGGCTAAGATTATAAAGTGCAGAAATGACAGCGTTGAGCATACATTGTTGAATGCTCCCTTGATGCCAAGAAATTTGGCAAGTGTGAATTCCTTGAGCGCCAAGGATTTGTCAATTTGAGAAATGTGAGAATGAAGTGCTGTTTCAGCCGATGTTGAGGTACAGGAAGAAAAGAAGTGTTGATTGATGTATGTAAGCTGATATGTAGGTGAAGAGCTCTTTCTAAAACCTTGACAAGAAAGAATGTTAGACTTATGGGTCTGTAAAGCTTAGGTTTGGTGTGTGAGGCCTTCCGTACTTTCGTGATAAAGGCCATTCGAGCCGTGCGCCAGCGTAGAGGAATATACTGCAATCTGGAGCTTGCGTTGTATATTTGTAGCAGCTATGGAAGGATAATATCTTGCCCATTTTGGAAATCGGCAGGAATGATATCATCAGGTCGGGGGACTTGCATTTGCAATATAGGGAGGCTATCATGGAAAACCTGATCCACCTGATTGAGTGCTTGATCCACTAAGTGTACGCTCCCTAAGAAGTGGGTGCCAGTAGGATATCAAGGGTTTCGGCGCTTGAGTGAGTCCAACTGCCGTCTGGTTTTTGGATGTGGTCAAGGGCTTTGTTAAAGGAGTGGATCATTTTTCGAAGAGGGCTAGCGTCGGATACAGATTAGATGCTTTCGCAAGAATCCCTCCAGACGTTCGTTTCCCTCGACTATTTTTGTTTAGTTTTGAAAGGGGCCCAATCAGATGTAAATGTAGCTTTGTTAAGTAGCATTCTACAAGCTTTGCGAAGGCTTGCAATTTCCGAGTTCCACCACGGAGGTTTAGGTTTGCCCCGTGGTTCGGGAGTGATGCAAGAGATGTGAGTGGCTCTTTTAAAAGCAGTGATCGACCGCCAGATCAATGTCGAGACAGTTGTGGATAGTGGGGGGAGTCATCGCTACGCATGACGCTGTTTTTTTTACAAGAATGCAGGATCTTGGTTTACCTTGATCCTCGATATTTACCATACGATATCCGTATGCATTGAGTCAAGAAACCCGGTCATTTACGACGCAAGGTTCTTGGACGAGAATGAGCATCTCCCCTATATACGAGAGGCGGAGAATCAGGGCTGCCGGGGCAGTATTCGAATACTTAAGGTTAATTTGTAGTACCTTCAGCATTGTCTGGAATATTGACTATAGTGGTGTTCAACCCTTCCGCTTTCGACATTGGAGAGATGCATCCAACAGCTGTGTCAGTGTCCATGTGGTCGAAGAATTATCCGACAGTTCGGAAGTGGTTAAGCGGCTGCTTCTGCTTATTTCGGGGCACATATTCTCGTTTTCGCTACCCAGCAATGGAGTGCCGACAGGGCCCGAGCAGCTAGACTCATTGGCAATGGCTAGTGAGACAGCACCAGCTGTCGGGGGGATAGGGCATCGCACTTATAGATGCGGAGAGTGATGGCTCTGAAGCCATAGTTAATCACTCTGTGATGGGTGCAAGAAATTGGTCGTTCAATATGTTGGTGACCTCAGCCAAAGTGCCTTTGGGGTCATTCGCGACCCTCCAGCCATCGGTGGGAAGATTGGTGTTGGTGAACTTGAGGATATTTTGGATTTCCTCAGGAGCAGAGGGCTCCACAGGAGGCCATTTTTGCAGCGAGGGCGTTGGGGAACCTGGTCGAAAGGTACCGCAATAAGCTTGGCACCCGGCCATATCTCACCTACCCTATTGATCGCTACTTTATACAGGTCTGCAGAGCGTTGGTCCGAGCAAGAGATAATTTTGACTTGTTCTTGATCCTGATACCATCCGGCGTCATGGCAGCTGGGTGAAGGACCAGTGTTGAGGGACATAACCTCAGCGAATACCGATAAAAGAGCCAGTTCGACTAGTCTCCAATTAGCAGGAGTAATGGTACCATCGGAATTGGCAGAGTCCACCACGGCCCATGTGATTCTCTCTTTATCGATCTCGCTAAGCTGTTTTGTGAGGCAATGTCTAGGCGTTTGCTAAAGAGGGCTTAGGCGGAGCGACTGCTGCTCGTTTGTGAGTCAATAGCAGCCGCTGAAGAGCTTGGAGACATCGTAGTGCTCTTGGGTGGCTTAATAGCCGAAGCTGGCGTGCTTGTTGAAGGGGCAATACTGAGGCTGTTTGACTTCGATCGAAGTGGGGAGGGTTGCTGGTAGGCATTTGCCTAGCCAGGGTTTTGTCCTGTGGAGATTGGCGCGGAAGGTTTGTTTGTTTTTTTGTTATTGTTGGCTTAGTCTCCATGCTATTAGGGTCCCCACTTAAAGCCGCCATCTCAGTCCGAACGTGTGGTCACTAAGTAAGGTCCCATGGTTATCTGTGCAAGCAGAAATGCCATGGGAGGGTTGGCACAAGACCTTATGGGGTCAAGTGCTCAGAGCCAGACCAGTGCTAAAGGTATCGTACGTCGAACGTACTTTGAGGCTTGCCAGGGTTTTAACAGGACTTGGGCAGCTGCAACCTTAGCCTGGAGCAGTTCACACACAAGTTTCACCTTGTGGCTACAGTACCAAAAGACAACTAGGTCCAGAAAATTGCAGCTACCAGCTCAGGGCATTCAAAGTGGGTCCAAAGAGAAGTTCGGGCACGAAGGATTAAGGTCGTGCCATTTGGTGCGACTGAACTCCCGTGCGAGAAAACAGCAGCACTCGGGCAACACTGTAGAAATATCAGATTATTGATTTAACTGCGTTAGTTTTTCAAGCAAGTTTTTCACACCGCGTGACACTAGCTCTCTCGGAAACTATTCCGAAGCTCTAATACAGTGCAGAATTTGTTTCAACTTGGCGCCGGAAACTTACTTAACAGAAGTAAAAGCGCATTTGCCTCGAGAGACTGCTCTATTTCGAGCTAGAGCTGGGCACCTACAGAAGAGATGTTCCACAGTCTCGTCCTTCTCCTTTTTATCCCCACAGCCTCTGCAGTATTCATGTGATAATAATAATATACCCTGAGAGCATGGCAGCCGAATTTCCAAAGAGCAGTTATATAAGCCCCGACCTTAGAGATATCTTCTCTCGACACTTCTAGCCGGTCTCTAGATTTCTACCTATCAAGATTTGGCCACAGTAGCAGCCTAGTCATTAAGGAAATCCTTTCGTCTGCCCAAGACCTATCCGCCTTTCGCAAGACACTATCCTTCAACTTTAGTTTATAGGTGGCAATTGGTATTCCAACCTCGCCTCTGTCCGTGTCCGAAGAATGTTGGTACCTCTCCCGGAACTCATGATAGGCGTACTCTGAAAACAGTGCTGATATCATTTAGGGCTGCCAGGCAGTCCCGAGCAACCTTTGATTTCAGTTCCACCGAGTTCATTGACTTGATGGCTCTCCGAGTAGATATTTTAAATTGTTTTAGGCGACGTGTGTACTTATGGCATAGGTGTTTGCCACTTCCTTCTACACGGAATAAGTATCTTGAAGTGCCTATTAAAGCTGAGATTAAATATAGAGTGGTCAATCCATTGGATACAACTACTCTAGTCAAGTGGCCAGTTTGCCGAGCATTCCATAACGTCGTTCTTTCCAAACTTAGCGCTGTTGCGGGGGCCACTTGTTTTCCTACCATATCTAGTAGCTAGGTTGAGTATCACTTCTAATGATCTGGTTGGATCAGTCCTTAAAGTACCAGAAATGCACATAATAGCTATTACATAGGCTTCCAATAGCTTTGTTTTTAAATAGCAGTCTTCCGTATAATAATATAGGTCTGACCACAGAGTTGTACAGGCAGCGTATATTTTCTGGGGATAGCCCTACCTAATTTTTTTTAGATTTTTAGAAGTATATAAGACAACTTTAGCCTTCCTAACCTTTCCTCAATATTTGAAATCAAGGTAAGTTTCCTATGTAAAGTCCCAGAAATTTGACAGTCTTCTTGACAGAAATTTTAACACCTTTGTATATTAGCGGGGAGACAGTTGGATGTCTATTTTTCTATGAGAGGAGGATTAATTCCATTTCTTCAGGGTTTATTCCTAGTCCCTTTCATTTCGTGTAACAAGTAAGCGTGGCCATATTAGAGCTTAAATTATCCATAACTGTGCTGCGGTATTTGCCTCTAGTCATAATTGCTAAATCGTCAGAATAGGCGATAACGTGGCAACATAAATAACCTAAATCCAGCAAAGACTGAAGTCATAAGGTACAAAATACCTTACTTCGTTCTGTCCAAAATTAATGGCACTTCACTAGATTAAGCAATAATGTCAAATATCTGATACTTTATCCGAAGCTTAGCTGGAAGGCCGATCTAGCTGTGAGGGTTCGTAAAGCATCGTGCGCGCTGTATTGCTGTAAGAGGGCAGTAAGCACTAGATGGGGCCTACAACCACGCATCATGCACTAGGTCTATACCGCCGTGGTTGAACCAAACTGACACTGAAATACTGAGCTCTTTTCTGGTGGCCGGCTACCGTCAAGGCTTGTAACCTGGAAAACACTTGACAAAATCAAGTTGGAACTTGGCATCTCACCCCTGACCATTTCAGCGTCTTTAAGTGACAAGTAATGGCAATTTACCACGTAGTGAATTGAGCTCTAAGAAATGAGGTTTTTGGTGTCGAAATCAAATTCTTTTTCGCCAAGCTGCCATAAGATCTCTTGCGGGCGTCAGCACATTTTCAAGACTCGTACGGAAATGTCAGTCCACGCATTCTATAGTTCACCTAATCTGGGTGCCTTGTCACATGGATATCGAAGGAAATTGCGAGGCAGATGAACTTTCTAAAGTAGGCACACTGCTATCGGAAGTAGACCTTTCTCTAGATATTCGCATTCCTCTCGCTACAGCCATACTGGCGAGCAAACGCAGGTATTTCCATGAGCTCAAAAACAATGGGCGGAGGAATGTTCTTGCGCAATTTCAAGTCTAACCTTGTCTGGCCTCAGCAAGAATTGTACGCTTCAGCTACATCAACTCGGATGCGAATCCATCAGCACTACGATATCGGTGCGACTAGACTAGGTTTCCCCTATAAAGACTTCTGCCGTGGGTGTGGTGCTGACGAAGGAAAAGAAACAATGCGACACCTTATGTGTAAGTGTCCATCTTTAGTCAGACGAAGAATGCACATCTTCGGGACTCCTTTCTTAATCAGCCTGGCAGAGCTCGCAACCTATAAGATTGGGGACGTAACCAAATTTATAAAACTGTCAGATTGGTTCACAACTTTGTAATCGGAGGAGTCGTGCTACCTCAGGTGCGCCATGGGCGCTCACCCTCTAAGCTCGGCTATACCCGGCTTAGGTGGTCAGTACGTGTGCATCGCACCATCCGTGGTATTACAATGGACCATTATTTGTACCTAAGTGTGCTTTTTGCGGCCACTCAAACCTAGCCATACACAATTTTGCCAAGAAATGATAACAGACTTAATAGGATACACGCTTTCTTATCCGATTAAATATTGCATCCATTAATTACATAAGTCCGAGTGCTGGTGGGCAGCAAATGACAATATAGAGAATGTAAACACATGTGCATGTAATATTTTAATGACAATATCAATTAGCATAAAATAAAAAATATACTTGTATAGAAAATAATATATGATGAATCTTAAATTTAAATCATCAACTTTAAAAATCAAAGATCAAATTTACTTTGGATCAATAACTGATTAAGAAGATTTGAAAGAAGCATTTGCGATACAATCGAAACATGAAATCTTCTTAATGAATCGCACTGATTGCGTTGAAACGGATATTAGAACTTACATCGAGTCCATTTATGCTGAAAAATATCATAGTAATTCTGAAATATCAATGAAGATGGAAATATTCAACAGTAAGATAGAAGAAGCGTCTTTTGTGGCTGATTGTAAGATTTGGACAAATCAACTTTACATTAATTATTATCCAGCCAAGTGGAGCCACTAACAATAATCGACGGCGGCGTCATCATCCTCAATGACGAAACCGATACAATAAAAATAAGAAACGATACCGAGAGGACGGTCACTGGAACGCTCCTACTCAGCGCCGTCGATGAAGTCAAAATTAACAGATCTCTATATAAAAACTAGAAAAGTATCGTAAAAATTATCAGGACCAGCAACATCTGCTCTTCTACACATTACAGACCATCAAGAGATATTGAGTATTCCGTATCTTCACAGGTTGAGTACTGATAACCTGCGCTACATTTGCCAGATTAGGGAAGGAGTGGTGATGGGACTACTGATGACTGGCCCTACTGTATTTATAATTCTGATTGTGTGTTTAATCTCCTTTAAATGGTGCCAAAGGCGGACAAATAATCAGCAAAACTCGATCAAAGCTGTTATTTAGTATTGCTCGTAGCCCGATGGCGCAATTCACTTATATGAGGGACGACTTAACACGATCACTCAGCAGCCGAGTTATTGCTGAAGAAGCTGCTCATAGGTATCGTGATTGTACACTGATATAATAAAATATAATTATTTTATACATAATTTATACACATTTCGTCCATTTTATATTATACATTTACAATGTTTTGTATAATATTCACAAACATTTATATTGACATTAGTTTTATATAAATATTTTAACTAGGACAATCAACATAATCTAAATTGCTTAAATTTATATCTTCTGCAAACAAATCTCGTACCCGTTTTGATTTTTCAAAACCTTTCACGTACACTGTTGGATTTTCTACTCTCTTCAAATTTATAGCTATATTCCTTGAGATCCTTTAGCATTGAGTTTCCAAACGTGCCAGTGTAATCCATGATGATGACCAATTTATTGTTTTCTTTTCTTCCTTCGATAGCCTTGAACATTCAAATTGCGGTTCAATAATATTGGTTTTAATCCTGTTTCTGCTCCTGGAATGCTCACTTCCTTCGGAATGAATTTGTTATCAATATAAAATCCTTGCATATCTATCACTATTATTTCATCTTGATACATTTTGAATGACGGTTAAAGTGACAAGTATAAATATTCCATCATCAGCGCAGTTTTTATACAATTTTTCAATCACTAATTCTTATCTAAACAGTATATGCAATTATTTCTTATATTAGTTGGATAGCACTCCAAATATAGTAGGGCCACAGAGCAATGAAACCAAAAGATACATTTGGATTAGGAATGACAAAAGCAATAATAGGCGTATTCAGTATTTGAATTGTCATCGCACAAAAGGATATACTATGTATACGAGGGGTAATATTTATATTTCGGGAATAGCAAATAATAACAAATATTTTTAAAACAAAATGGCTTTATTGTTTTTCAAAATATTCCCCTTGATGATCAATACACTTTTGCATTAGTTCAAATCATTTGGCATAGCAGTTTTTCCATTTCTCTTGAGACACCTCCAAAACATGGTTTTTGAACGCTTCAACTGCTTCTTCGACGCTCGTAAATTGTTGACCACGCAGTTTACCTTAGATATTCGGGAACAAGAAGAAGTCATTGGGTGCCAAATCAGGACTGTACGGAGGATGAGTCATCAATTCAATATTTTGACTGCTCAAAAATCAACCTGTTTGACCAGATGAATGAGAGCTCACATTGTCATTATGGAGAATGATTCGTCTTTGGCGGTTGGTTTTACGAATTTCTCCAAAGACTTCCGGCGAACAAATAGTCGTGTACCATTCAGAAGTGACCGTCCTACGTTGCTCAAGCGGAACAGTGGCCACATGACCCATTCGGCCGAAGAAACAGGCGAGCATTTGCTTCGCTGTGCTTCTTCCACGAACAACTTTTGTTGGATTTAGCTCGTCTTGGAATACCCTCACGGTCGATTGTTGTTTTGTTTCCGGCATATATCCATGATTCGTCACCTGTCACGATTTTATACACGTCTTTTGAAGCACCACGGTCGAACTTTTTAATAATTTCCTTACACCAATTGACACGAGCCTTTTTTAAAGCGATTGTCAAATTATGTGGGATCCAACGCGAACAAATCTTTTTTACAGTCAAATGTTCATGCAATATTGAATGTATGAAAGTGGAAGTAATACCCAAGGTGTCCTCTATTTCACGAAATGTCACATGACGATCTTGCATTATCAGTTCACGCACTGCATCGATGTTTTGTGGCACAACAACCGATTTTGAACGACCTTCACGGAGTTCGTCGGTGACCAAACTGCGACCACGATTGAATTTGGTATACCAGCAATATACTATGGTTTGCAATATACTGAGTTCATCGACCCATTCCTGTTGAGATAATCCACGTCGAAAGTTGTGAAAAATAATCCAACGAAAACCTTTTCTTTAAATTTCCACTTTTTGGACAAATTGATTTTCTGAACTCACTGTAAACAAAACAAATAGCACTTGTACAACAACACGTTGTGAGTACGTTTATGCTAAAAATTGGTAACCTTTATTATGGTGTTGCCAGATTTTAGCTATTGACATTAGTGTTGCCAGTTCCCCAATTACCCCTCGTATTATAGTTGTGTAATTATTTTGTTATCTACGCCAGATACAGGTGTATCCTGTTTAGATAAGAAATATTTTTTTTGTTATGCATGACTAAACATAAAACTATTTTCTTATCTCATTCGGATGTAAGAGCTATGTCATAATTAAGTAAATACAAAACAAAATTGTAAAATTAACCCTTATATATATATATATATATATATATATATATATATATATATATATATATATATATATATATATATATATATATATATATATATATATATATATATATAAAAATGTCTATTAAATAAATGCAGTGGTCAGATTGGTATAGAGATTATACAATTTTACCAAGAAATGATAACTGCTTTAAGAGGATACAAGCTGTCTTATCCGTTTAAATATTACAAAGATTACATAAATACGATTGCTGGTGAGCAATAAATGACACTATAGAGGATGTATATAGTCATATAATCATATAATTATAAGAGCTGGCCACCCTTAGTTTGTAAAAATACCAACTGGTCACTCTAATTTTGTCCACATTCTATCCATTAATATTTGCCGTGTCAGCGGAACAGCTACATTGTATCATTTACATAGACGAAGCTTCTCCGCTGCCACTGCTATTAAAATATAAACAATGCATGCCCAAGCTGCTGCCCGAATATGAACCGCGACTGCTTCTGCAGTGATAAGCACGTTGTAATGTACATACATACATACATAGCGCTGAGAACAAGCCATACACAAAACTCCTTCGCCTACATTTTTGCAGCATCAGCAAATAGTTTTAAGATAAACAAATTCTATGTTAGAATTAGGTATAAAAGTAAGCCCATTCTCATTTATATCTTAGTTCTTAAGAGAGAATTCACAATAAAGTTTTAACACTTAACTATATACATGTGCATGTGTAATATTTTATGAAGGATGTCAATTAGCAAATAAACTTTATAATCTTTACGCGGCCATTTTGAAATTACCTCATTTCATTGGAGTTTACAAATTCGAATCAGCATGGTGAATTTATTAACTTGTATTGTAAGGAAAATATGATGAATCTTAAATTGACTCATCAATTTTAACAATCGAATATCAAATTTATTATGAATCTCACTGATTAGGTTGAAACGGTTATTAAAACCTAAAACGTCGAGTCCATTTATGCTGGAAAATAACATAGTAATTTTGAAATAGCAATGAAGATAGAAATATTCAACCGCAAGATACAAGAGGTATCCTGGGTGATGGATTATAAAATTTTAACAAATCAACTTTATAACTATTAATTATTATGAATCAATTCGTTTATTATATGTTATTGTAGAAATTAAAGATATGAATTTAAATGGTTATGAAAGATTAAATAACGTTTATTAATAAAAAGCATAAAAGCATAATATGTTTTCTTAATTGACATAGATATTTTCTTTATTTGTATATAGTCTCGGCCGTGTTTGCCTGGCGATTTAACAGGCAGTGGCACAGATCCGCCTTTGATTGGTAGAATTAGTTAGTGTCTCCCTTATGCGAAGCTTCCAAGTCGCGAGAGGTACCCCCATATGCCTACCGACATTTGGCATACAAGTGCCATCTCTCAGCTTTGCAGTTCCCTGCTATATCTCTATGTCCTGGTACCCAGCACAAATGGATATGGAATTGTTTAGCCATCTTAAAATTTCTTAACAAAATTACATTTAAACACATTTCTTCTACTTTTTATTATTCATTTACAATGTTTTGTATAATATTCACAAGCATTTTGGCATTAGTTTTATATTAATTTTTGAAACTAGGACAATCAAAATCATCTAAATTGCATATAATTATTTCTTCTCCAATCACATCTCGTACCCATTTTGATTTTTCAAAACCTTTCACTTACACAGTTGCATTTTCTTCTCTCTTTACATTTATAGCTATATATTCCTTGAAATCCTTTTGCGTTGAGTTTCCATCGTGCCAGTGTAATCAATCCATGATGATGATGATTATGCAACAAATGAATTTTTTTCCTTTTTTCCTTCGATAACCTCGAATATTCAAACGGCGATTCAATAATAAAAGTTTTTATCATTGTGACTGCTCCTGAAATGTTCACTTCCTTTGGAAGGAATTTGTTAACAATATATTGCATATCTATCACTATTGTCTTGATACATTTTCATTTAAAAAATAAATTTTAATTTTAAATGAATAACGGATAAAGTTACAAATGTAAAGCTTCCATCATCAGCGCGGTTTATATATAGAATTTTGCAATCACTGATTCTTATCTACACAGTATGTACAGCCTGGCCCACAATTCATTCTTATCTAAGTTGATTAACAACCCATCCCTTCTTTCTTTTGTTTTTTTCCTCATTACAAATTAATTCATTTTATGCTGATCAAGCACTCTAAGCATAGCAACTCTTGATTGCTTACTTGGAACATACATTTTTAAAATTCACTCTTTGGATTTTTATACTTATCAAATTTGAATGTAATAAGCAAAAGCAAAATCAATTATACTGGCAGTACTAAATCATCTCCCCTTAAGTGCGGTCACGCTGTTATTTAGTTCTCTCCTTTATACAAATTCGGTCGAAAAAAGTGAAAAAACTCATCTCTAAGCCCCCATGGCCACTGAACCTGGAAGGGTGTAACTATTACTCTACACTCGACAATAGTAAAAAGAGAAGAATAAATCTAAACAACCATTTAGACTTTCCAACAATAGACAAGCAAAAAACAAAAAAACAAACAAAGTGTCTAAAGTACATTCTCGTAAAAAACACAGACGAAAGCAAACCAATAAAAAACTTTAACATTTTCATAGTGTCAAAAGCCATAGAAAGCATCAGCACAGAAAAACCCCTTTCAACCTCCGACACCCGAGAAGGCCACCTTCTCATTCTTACTAGCAGTGAAGCACACCGGTTTTTGAAAGCAACAAAACTTTTAAACATCTGCAACATAAAAGCTCAGTTAGCACAATTAAAGAAGTAGTCTATTCCAGAACACTGGCACAATAAAATGCAGAGGAAATAGTTGAAGGCCTGAAAGAACAAAATATGGTTGATTGTAAAAAAATAACTAAATTCGTTAATGGCAACGTGATGAATTCCCCACTTCATATACTTGCCTTCAATTCATACGACTTACCGTACGAGATAGGTTTTGGATGGGAAAAAGCCAAAATCAAACCCTACATTCCTGCACCAATGCAATGTAAAAACTGTTTCCTTATCGGACACACCAAGAACCACTGCAAGAATGAAAAAAAGCTTTGTTTGCTCTAGCGGCGAACATGGCCCAACTACCTGCACCAAATTCGAGTGCATCAATTGTAAAAACCAACATCGCTCAAACAACCGAAATTGACCTACATTTAAAAAGCGTCAAGCAATTCTAAAAGAAAAAACATTAAATAAATGCTCTTTTCGCGAAGCAGACCAAAAAATAAACGAAAATGAAAACAACTTTGAAAAAGACTGTCCCATCGAAAAATTAGTAGAAGCTCTAGCTGTAAAACAAAAAAAACTCAAACAATATAACCATCTCCACACTCTCAACACAACACAATGAACAGGTTAACAACCAATAACAACTCGAAACAACACAACAAAGAGAAACAAACAAAACTATACTCTCTACAAACAATAAAATCTTCACACTGCATTTACAATCCTATCAACACGATTTAAGTATAACTAAGGCAAAAGCTCATAACAATATTTAATAGACTCTAAAAACTGTAAATAAATTCTTTACAGTGATCAACTTAGATCAAATTTAGTTCTTTAATTTTTGTAATTAACTATGGTCCTTAAAATTCTTCAATGGAATATTAACAGATACTAGAATAATTATAATGAGCTGCAAATGTTAGTAAAGAGTTTTCAGCCAAAAATTATAGTGCTACAAGAAACTCACATAAACTCAAATAAACAACCCTACAACGTTTAAAAAAATTACACTTTTTATGGAAAAAACAATACCAGTAATTCAGAACAAAAGAAAAGAGGCGTAGTATTTTTAGTCTCAAACACCATAGAACACAATTCAATATATATATCTTCTAACAGCAATAGAAATCAAATCCAATATTTCATTCATCATAATTAATGTATACATTCTACGTACTGAAAAAGTCTGTGTTTCTGACTTATATCAGCTAATCTCAAATATCAATAAACCAGTTATATTAGTTGGTGATTGTAATGCATGCTCTACTTTTTGGAGATCACCAGAAGCAAAAAAGAGAGGAAATGTCATAGCTAAATTCATACAAAACAATAACATACTTCTTAATAATAACTCAGCAACACATTGTTCAACACACTCTACCTTCACACACGTGGTTCTATCAATGTGCACACCCCCACTCAATATATCGACCTCCTGGCTTGTATACCATAAATATCTGCATGGAAGTGATCTCTTTCCTATTTTCATGGAGTTTTTTTTTTAAATATTACAAGCCCTTCTAATAAAACAAGTAGATTCAAAATTGAACTAGCTGACTGCCCAAAATTCCAATTTAATATTTCAAAATACCTCACTTTATTGCCACAAACCAACGACGTAAATCATAAAGCCGCCTTTTTTGAAAACTGTATTAACTTCTGTGCAAACAATGCGATTCCCCACTCCAAAAACCGTATCTATACTAAATCTGTTTACTGGTGGAACGATTCCCTAAACAAACTTAACAGAACAATGTATTATGCCAAATTCAAAAAAGGAAGCAAAAATAGCTTAAGCCTAACACTTCTTCTGAATTTAATAATAAAAAATAATTATCTTTAGATCCCATAGCGATCACTCACAAAACTCGCACTAAAGCTTGACAAATCGAAAAACCCAGGACCCTTCTAGAGTTTGAATCCTGCCTCTTATCTTTAAAAGGCAACACTCCCGGACAAGATAAACTCCCCTATATTACTTTCATAAAATTAACCACTAAAGCCAAAATCATTCTATGTGACCTGTACACCCAAATTTTCAATACGGGAATAATCCCACAGAAATCGAAGGAATCCCTTGTTACTACTATACTAAAACCAAATAAGCCAGCGAGCAGGATCGACGGTTACCGACCCACCTGTCTACTGCCATGTATTTCAAAGATACTTGAAAAAATTTACTCCCGGAGATTAATGTGGGTCCTTTTAGAAGATAAACTTCGTTCAAATAGCCAATCTGCCTTCAGGCCTGAAAGTCACTAATTAAATTTCTTCTCGAAATCATTTCTCTATTATTTCTCTTGACATGGAAAAAGCCTACGACAGAATTGGAATTCACTCAATTATCGACCAAATGATATTATGGAAAATGGGCTCTAAGATGATGAATTTTGTTAGATATTTCCTCTTGAATAGAAAAATCCGTGTCAAAGCGAACCAACAATACGGACCAATGGTCCGTTGACAACGGGATTCCTCAACGTTCACCTTTGTCAGTAACGTTTTTACTAATAGCGTTCGACAAACTAAGTCGCATTATCGATGAGTCCAAATTCTTCAAATACATAATTTATGCAGATGACCTTTACATTATTTCATCAAAGAAAGACATGGAGGTGATAAATACAAAATAAACGGAACTCTTTACGAAAGTTGAAAATTAGTGCCTTAATATTGGATCTCGGATATCTAGTGAAAAATCAAAATTTGTATACATTTGTAGAAAACACAACTGTGAGAATACCAACTTGTATATAAACTCAACGCCAATAGAGAACTCTAATATATTAAAAATCTTAGGTTTAGTTTTTACTAATAGATACTCCTGGAATGAACACATCATTATATTTGTAAATCAATTAGTAATAGACTAAATATTATTAAATGTTTAGGTTCACTTAAATTAGAAAGTAATACAACTTCTTTAATATACATTCTGAAAGCTATTATTTTGTCTAAGATCGACTGTTTCCTATTTACGGAGAAACTTCTAAGCGGAACTTGGGAAAATTGTCATCTATATATATATATCACGCAGCAGTTAGAATCCCATTGGGAGCTTTCGGTTGCACTCCAATTTTAAAAATTTTAACAGAAGCAGGACTACCTTCTTTAGCATACAGAAAAGAGTGGTTAACACGTCGATTAATATTTAAACTAGTTCACTCAGAAGGATTCATCATAAATAACCTAACAAAAAATAGACTCAAACGGAAGAAAAAAGAAAGAGTTGAAGCCACGATGCATAACATAATTAAGGCAGCTCTACACATGAACATTATATTAAAACCTGCAAAGACACCAAAATGTATGTTGCGTACCAACTGTATGGATATTTCTCTAACGTATCACAAAAAAGAAAACATATCACCAGACATTTTTCGCAGACTCTTTTACGAGCTTCGTAGCAAGTGCGCGAAATGGGAAATACTATTTACGGATGGATCCAAAGTAGAAGACATCGCAGCCTTTACTGTGGTAGAAGTAGTTCAAATTATTAAAAAGGCCATACTGCCCTTTCATAGCTCGGTATTATCTGCAGAAGCGGAAGAAATTCTGTGAGCGTGGCAGATAGCAACAAATAGAAAGAGAAAAACTCTAATTGCTCAGATTCCCTCACTTTGCACGCAATAGAAAATATTAATAATACAGACAACTGCATATCCGCTATTAGAAACCTGCTGATCTCTTCTCCCAGTAAAATAAAAGTAATCTGGGTACCCAGTCACGTAGGGATTGAGGGAAAAACGCTCGCAGATATCGCAGCCAAAAGTGTAACCGAAGCACCGCTGTTTCTTCATCACTCAACTAATAAACAAGATTTGAATGGATATTGCGGATAAGTTTCTTTATTTTAAAAAGCAACAAAGCTGGAATACTTATTCCCACTTTTACAAAAGTATTAACACCTCGCAACTACCCTCAAAATTGCTAGTCACGATTGTAAGAAAACAACCAATCATCTATTCGAAATTTCGTTTAGGCCACACAAGACTAACACATTGTCACTTATTTGAAAACACGAGCCACCCAACATGTCATTTCTGCAATCATGACTATCTGACTATCAAGCACATCGTTGACAGCTGTCCAGCAATTGCAGAAGTTCAAAAGGAAATTGGAGTAACACAAATAATAAATTTACTCGGAAACATTGAGGAAAAAAATATAAAATTTTTTATAAAGTTTATATGTAAACTTAAATTATACTTTGAAATATGTAAATGTAAATTATATATAGTATTAATTTTAACTGAATTGTAAAACGACATTTAACATAAGTCATAAGCTGAAGACCCTGTTTCTAAAGCTTTATTTATTTTGGTATTGTGTAATTTACTTTCTTACCAATAAATATTATTATTATTATCGTGCGGATGGTGTTAATGAAAATCATAAAGTTCTCATTGATATATTGCGCAGGCAGCGTTGGGGTCTCAATATTGTGCATCTTAACGCTAGGAGTCTGAATTCAGAGAAATTAGATTACTTGAGATATATTTTTGAGGGCTCTTTAGTGGATGTTATATGTGTCTCGGAAACATGGTTTCAGGATGATGTTTTGGATGCCCATTATGGCATTAAAGACTACAAGTTTATAAGGAGTGATAGGCTGAATAAGAGAGGGGGTGGTGTAGCAATATATTGCAAAACTTACCTAAATATTGAGTTGTTAAGCTTGTCTAATGGGTGTGACATTGAATTTTTGAATGTTAAATTTGTAGTGGAGATACAAAAATGTTTCTATCTTGTGTATATAACCCTAATAGCGCATATCAACTTGAACCTTATTTTTCTGAGCTGTCCAATAATTTGGCTGATTATGATCGCTTTGTGATTTGTGGCGATTTCAATGTGAATCTGCTGTGTGATAGTAGTGCTAGGAATAAATTATATGAGCTTGTAGCAACTGCTGGATTATCTGTAGTAAACTCGGGTGTACCTATTCGTTATGGAAATAATGTCAACCCTAGTTTGCTTGATTTCTTTCTGGTATCTGATGTCTCATTGATCAGTTTTTTTGATCAAATCTCTTTTATTTCTGATCATGATTTAATTTTTTGTACCTTAAACATAACACTGTGCCGTGATGCTCTGCCGGATTTTTTTTCATATCGTGACTTTAATGCTATTGATTACGAATCACTATTCTGTGAGATGAGTCGGGTGCATTGGGATGAATGCTGGTGTCAAACCTCTGTGGATGATAAGTTGGACTTTTTTGTAGGTTGCATTGACAGGATTTTTAATCAATATGTCCCCATTCGTACAGTGGCAATTCAGAATGTTTCTTGTCCATGGTACTCTAAGCAAGTTAAATTGGCCATTAGGAATCGAAATAAATTGCATGCTAAATGGAAAAATAAGCCTACTGTGGATAATTGGAATCGATTTAGGATTGCTCGAAATAAAACTGTATTTATTGTTCGCCCAAAATAAATTTTTACAATTCCAAGCTGAAAAGTTGCCTTCCTACCAAGCTACTCTGGAGGAATTTGAGGAACCTTGGAGTTGGATGTAGTGATAATACTATTTGCAAGTTGGATCCCAGCATTATGTGTGATGCCTTTGCTTCCCCGGGATCATGTGGCTCGGTTTCTCAGCCTGCTCTTGGAATATTTTGTTCTGCCACGTCTACTTTTCAGTTCTGCTGTGCCCGTGAGGTTGATGTGGGGCGATGTCTGATGAGGGTTAAGTCAAATGCAATTGGTGAGGATGGCTTGCCGGTTAAGTTTCTTAAGATTATATTACCATTTATTCTTAGTCCCTTGACCCACATTATTAATCATTGCTTTACGACTTCGTGCTTTCCTAGTGCTTGGAAAGTTGGTATCGTTATTCCAGTAGCTAAGAAATCCTCTGCATTGGAGCCAGGTGATTTTAGATCCATTAGTATTTTACCTTCTCTATCAAAAGTTTGTGAATCCTTTACGGCTGAGAAAATTTCGGGTTACTTTCATCAAAACAATCTTTTCTCTCCATTGCAGTCTGATTTTAGATCGGGGCACAGTTGTGCGACTGCAATGCTTAAGGTTATGGATGATGTTCGGGAAATGTATGACCAAAGTCTTCTTACTTTTCTATGTCTCCTGGATTTCTCCAAGGCTTTTGATAGCGTTAATCGTTCGTTGCTTTGTTTAAAATTAAAGCGGTACTATGGGTTTTAGTGACAGTGCAGTTGGCCTTATAAATAGTTATTTAACAATGAGAATGCAGCGAGTAAAGGTGGGCAATATCTATTCTGATTATAGGCATGTTTTTTCGGGTGTTCCACAGGGATCGATTCTTGGCCCACTCCTGTTTACTATATTTTCAAATGACATATTCTCGGTGTGTAAATACGTAAATACAGATTTATCTTTCTCGGCGCATGGAGTATATTGATGACTTGAGTCTTAAAATTAATGAAGATCTAAATTCTATATTTGATTGGTCAAAAGAAATGGACTCTTCCTAAATCCGTTAAAATCCCGTGTTTTTCCAATCTCGAAGAAGAAAGTAGAATTGGACAAACTTCCTTTGATATATATTGGTGGCGCTCAGCTGAAATTCGTTGAGAGATCATGTAGTTTGGGCTTTCATATTAATTCTTCTTTCACTTGCACTGATCAAGTAAACAGTATTGTGAAAAAAGTTGTTTTGTGCTGAGACAGTTACGGATGTCAGCAGAGTTTACCCTTGTCGAGACTAGGAGAATGTTGGTTAAGCAGCTGGTTGTACCGATAATTTGCTATTCAGAGCTTGTATATAGTAAGTTGGATTCAAACTCCCTACATAAAATACAAGTTGTGTTTAACTATGCCACACGATATATATTTGGATTACGTAGGTTTGACCATATAACTTCCTGGAAGACAAGTGTTCTTGGATGCAGTATTGAGAACTACTTGCGGATCAGAAATTGTATTTTTCTTCACAAGCTGATTATCACGAGAACTCCTAATTATGTCTTTGAGCAACTTCAGCAGAGCCAATCAAAAATAAGTCGTTGCATGATAATACCTAAATTTGCTTATTCTAATTCAACTCGATACTTTTTCATTAATGCCGTCAGTATCTGGAATTCGCTGCCTTCAGCTGTGAGAGGCGTGGCGGGGATTAGTGAGTTTAGGCATTTAGTGTTCCAGTACTTTTGCCGAGAGCTACCAAAGAGCTCTCTAAATTTTTACCCTTGAAAATAACCATGTATCTCTTTTATTATTCTTTTCTGTCTGTATTCTTTTATTTATTATTGTGTTAATCTATTTATTTATTTATGTATTATTTATTATTTATTACTTATTTACTTACTCATTTTTATTTATTTATCTATTTAATTAGTTGCTAATTTAATTTAATATATATACATTAATAACTGATATATAGTTATATATTAAAAGACTTTGTCTTATGTTATAACTTTAAACAATAAATTGAATTGAAATTGAATTATTATCAATTATACTGGTCAATTTTAGCATTAAGAATTTTTGTAAAATCACTTCGTAAGAATAAACCAAACACAACGGAACAAAATTTTCGTGTTTTTATTTTCCTCGCTGTTGAAGTGATGAGGTAAGTTAACTCGCGTATGTTTGTTTAGAGAGTTTTCGTGAGTTTGCGTTTCTTTCCATTCTTTTCATTTATGACTGTGTACATCTATATGTATATTATATTTATTTAATGTTATATATGGCTGATACACTACATATGTCGAGAGCAGCCAGTAGCGACTTATGAGAGTTTCCAAACAGACAGCCGTAAAATCTTTGTTGGGGAGAACAAATAAGCTAACATTTTTCTTTAGGGAAATCCACGACCTAGGTCTTCATTCACTTACGGTATATAACAAGCTGTATCTGTTAGTCATGAGACCGCAGACCAAAGTTCTCGTGTATCCGCGGCTTATGAATCAGGACAAGCCGGAGCCGAAGGCTGGCAAAAGCAGCCTGCAACAAGTACCGCTGGACACCGCCACAACGGTGAGACTCTTCTGTGTCTGATTCCAACAGGAGACCTTCCTCACTGAGAGAAGTTGCCACGTGAGACTCTGGAAGCTACCACAGTTGACACAGAGTCACTGCGTTTCGGGTGCATGGCGGACTCCATCACTAAAAGTAGTTGGATCAGACGCTACACCTCTATGAACCGCGCCCTCTTGAGCTGCGTCCGATGGCTACCCGTACTGTTTATAGACCTTACGGCTCATGGACGAGAGCCCATGATTCAATTGGAATTGGCTTGAGTCGCCAGAGATTTGGTGTTCAGCACAACCTAGAATCCCCCCCTTGATTTCTCTACCTTGGCCGGGAGCTGATGATTGCTAATCTAAAAGAACTCCAGGATTGCCTACGGGTCATATGCCTCGGCTGGGATCCAAGCGCTTGGCTTTTTAGGGATCATCGCCCTAGGTACGACTTCAATCTTTGCAAATAGCCATGCCTCGCCGTTCCTGAAGATCGCACTTTCACAAAGGTCCTCTGGTTTGCACAAGCGACCAGCTTCACATGACATTGATGCCATCTGCTGTCGCGAAAAATGGGAAATTGCCTGAGTATTCCTTAATTAACTGGAGGTAGATCGGTGAGAGGCTGACCTCTACCTTCTTCCAGTGCTCAGGCGAAATGGCCCCATCAGGGTCGCTCCGGTCTACGACCGCCATTAACTGATATGCTTTCAGTGCTTCGCTAAAGGGCTTCGTGATGACTTCATCGCGCCTCTTTGCTTTTTGGTGTCTGGGTAGATGAGTTGGGATGTTTTGGGAAAAATGAGTAAGAAGAAAGCTTTAAGTGATGTCATGTCAGCTTTTGGTTTGTGTTTTTTTGGCTAAAAAGACTTGTTTTGCTTTGTGTCTTCGCAAAAAAGTTTTTTGCGGTTTGTATATTTGCTACATATCAAAGCTTGTGGTGGCGCTTTTTATTAAATTAAAATTAAAAATGACACACTAATTCTATTTGTCTGACAAAATAGCATTTCTTTCACTTGACACCACTTTGTACATTTATAAGGAAAGTGTATTCTAAAAAAGCTCTCTGTCAAAACTGTAATTTTAGACAGCACATCAAGAGGCGCTGACAAGAACCTACTGGTGCCAAAAGTGAGAACTGATTTAAAAAAAAAATCGTTTTTTTTTTAGAAGTGATTAAATATATCACTTCTAAAAAAAACAATCAAGCTACTGCTCAGAGTTGGGAATTAGGCAGCCTGTAAAGCTGCCTGACCAGAGCAGTATCTTTCAAGCTTTCAAGGTCATAAGGGCATAGAAGGGAATGAAGTTTATTTACCACTTGAACAAGAAAACGACATACAGGAACCCCTTAAAGAACTATTCATTGAAAGGGATGGACAAATGAGTAGGCAGGTAAAACCAAGGTGGCATAGTTTAAACACCTGCAAAATTTCAAAAGTTATGTGTAAGGTCAACGATAGGAATCAAACCAGATTTATACTCGCGCTCTCACGAAAATACTGCAGAATTATCATGACAGGCCATAATTTATTGGCGGCACATGCACACAAGATAGGAATTACGGACAATGACGAATGTAGGAAATGTAAGGAGGTTGGTGTAAGGGAAAAAAGATTTGGCCTGGAATCTAATTCAGGAGTTGAGTTGCCACGATACACAAAAAACAAAAATGCCATTCACGCTCTAATTCCTGGCGGCGTTAAATTTCTTAATTTAGAAGTTGGGATACAAAAGTTTTCTGTCTTGTAATCTGAGAAAATAGACAGAAACTGTCATATGAGAGAAAACTTATAATTAGGGTGTAAAATTATACACGAGGCGGAGGGGTCAACAATTAGGTAATTGTGGTATTGTTAAATATAAAAAGTTTACTACAACATGAAATTTACATATCCACCCCAGCATGAAATTTTTACATCAACCCAGTACCACTATCAACCAATTTTTAAATTGACACAAAATGTACATATATTAAACCAGCTATCAGATCAGCTTTCATATCAAAACCAGATCAGACCAGATTTAATCAGATCAGTTCAAATATATACCTATTAATGAAAATGTTAAGTAGTGTACTGGTGTCAGCTGGTAAATTTTTGGAAATATATGTAACTTTGAAGGTGAATGGAGGACAATAATTATTGCTATTAATCGTGGTCAACAAATGCTTTAAAATCTTCCAATATTTGAACCAGCTATTAGCTTATCTATCAGATCAGGTATCAGACAAGATGAGATAAGACAACAGACAAGATTAGACTAGATTTAATCAAATCAGTTCAAATATTGATAGTTGTTCTGTGAATAATATAAATTATGTTTTGTTATGTGGTTTTCTCTAGGAAAATGTTTGTGTATTGTTGTTGTTTTTATTTATTTATAACTAGAAAAAAATGCACAATTGTTTTAATATATTTGTTTGTTTAATAAAATACATTTAATTAATTGAAATTCGTTATCACTTGTTTCTCACTTTTATAAATAAATAAATTAAAACGAAATTCTTTTTATGCTTTGCGTTGTTGCTATTTTTATTTTTTATATCTTGTTTTAAATTATATTTCAATTACTTGTCATAAATATAGTTTCATGATCTTTTCTTAAAACTAATACATTTTGTATGCACATCACATTGTTTAATATTTGAGTAATCCTGATGAATTGTTATACCATGTTCCCTTCTAAAGCTCTACCGTGGGTTACTATTTTTTGAGAGAGCGAAACTCGTGACTATCTGTCAATCGTTCCCACCGAAAAGAGGTTTAATTGTGGTGAAGCTTCCTGCCAAAATTTTTGCTGTCGAAGCATTACAAAATACACAATGTCGAATAAAATTGGAAAAATTTTATTACTTAATCACTAAAATAAATGTTGAATTGATACGGAGGAACACAATTTTATAAAATTTAATTGCGTGTTTTCTGTGCATACAACGAAGATCCGGCATTTTATCCTCCAATAAATTTAAAAATAGTACTTCCTCTGCTTCGGTCCACACTTTTTTTTAATTGGAGTACCATCCATAACTAATTAATTTTTTAAATTTTGATTTTGATTTTTAAGCGTTCCGCAGAATAAATAAATGAGCAGTGTTGGCACACCAAGAATTCGCTCAGCCAAATTTTAACACAAACATTAAAATGTGCAATATGTCTGTGCAAACTGCTTTAAAGAACTTACAATTTCATTCTTTAATTATAAAATTTATTTATTTTGCATACATTTTACTAAAAGCGGTTTGAAGTTTTCACACTTTTTAGATCTGACAACGACAAAAATGTCAAGAAAAAAAGCTCTCTTATCAAATAGTAAAACAGATCTCTTAACCACCAGTAAAATCGCTCTCACCCTCGAGTGGTTATGGTTTATTGGGAGCTGAGAGCAGGAATGTCTGTATAAAAAAAGGGCATAAACCATGGTTTATATAATGTTAACTACTTAACTCGGTTAAACACAAAAATGAGAGCAAACTCTGTCGGTGGGAACATGGTATTATTAGGCTATTCATACCAAATTCTTCCAAACTATAAATTATGAATTTTTTATTGTCAAAGACATTTGTCACTTGTTTTCAACCATTGGACGTTTTCTGCTCCTTTTACATAAATTCTAGTATTATTTAAGTTAATGGTTAAACATTTTTTTTTTTCTTACGGATCCACCATTCCACTTCAAATGATGAAAATTAGTAGAAGCCTTTTACTAGTTTTTGCATTTTACAACATAATTTTTGTATTGCATACGATTTAATAATATAGTTTTGATATTCATTGTTATTGAAGCGTCGCATGCCGACAAATACAGATTTGCTATTTTCCATGTAGATCTGTTGAATGTTCTTACTGGCATATTTATATATATATAATTTATGTATATGGTTTCCATCGTTAGTGGTGTATATTGAATAAGACTATCATGTAAAATTAGAAAGAATTAGTAAGCTGATGTATTAGTAGGGACAGTCTCTAAGCTCTCGAATTATATGCGTATGACAATAGTTTTTCCAGTTTTTATAATTTTATTTTGGTGTGTGACGTCAATAGCAAATATTGGAGCATTATTTTTCTAGTTTTCCAAATCCAATAATGGAAGCGGTTCATGTAAGTAATATTGTTGTTGAAGTTTTAAATACTTTTCACACAGAAGAACATAACGATTTAATTCAAATCGTGTATTCAAATCATCATACGGATATGACTCAGAATTTTTAGAAATACTTTAATGTTTGACCAATCGAAATGCATGAACTCGTCGGTGACTAAAAACCATTAAAATATATTGTGGTCTTTCGTTTTGTGATAACTTTATGTTCCATAGATGATTAGTTCATTGATTTAATGCTGGTTAAAAATATGAATAACAATTTCGAAAAGCGATTGATAAAGTTGTAGCTAAATGCATCGTTTAATTAGGCATGTGGAATTTTCCATAAAATACACTTGGTTTGAGCCAACAAGCCGTTTTGCCAGCTGGTGCGAAAATAAACGAAACGACTGCAATGTCTCCAGTTTTCAAAAGAAGCAACCAGTTTATTTTCTTTGCGGAATTTATATGCATACTCCTTATGCGTATGTATGTACAAATGTATGTTAAGCATTTAAAGAAGTGCGTAGTATGTAGTAGGTACTTCTATTAATTTATAAACTGCTATTTGTTACAGTTATCGGTTCACTTAATGCGACAAGAAATATATTTGTATATTTATACGTGGACCTACATAATTATGCATGCTATTTATGTACATCCAGAAATACATATATACAAAGCAATAGGCGAGCTGGAGTAGACTGCGGCAAATGAGGTGGGAAGACAATTGATGAAATAGCCGATCGCGCAGACACCCTTAACCTTTAGATGCTCATCAAAGCATAACCCTTAACATGCTCCCCGTTGAAGGACTCTGGCCTTCAAAATTTTCGATAGGGAGAAGTAAAATTTTATTAACGACTCGTTTTATTACACGATTATCTGTCTGGATAAGCGCCACTCTTAGAAGTGCGCTGGCATCAAAACCTCCAAATCATTAGGATTCTCCTAAATTGCATCAAGAGGTCGAGAGTTGATTATATCATATACCTGGCATATAAGAGTCCGCACATCTTCGAATGTATGCACAGAGAGACCGACAATACGATAGAAGTGGAATTTAGCCGCCTTTGCCGCTGCTTCCCACTGACCGCCAAAGTGCGGAGATCGTGGTCGGAAAAAGCGCCATTCAATGCCATCGTCCAGACAGTGCCCCTGAAAAGCCAAGCTCTGTGGGACGTGGACCAGAGAAGTTTTTCAGCGCAGCTAATTCATTCCTAGCTCCAACAAAATATGTAGCATTATCTGACCAGATTGTTTTTGGTCTCCTACGCGTCGAAATCAATCGCTTGACAGCTGCCAAAAACGAAGCGTTAGAGAAATCAGACACCAACACCAAATGCGTGGCCATTGTAGCAAAACAAATAAATAAGCAAATGTAGCAATTAACGGGACCCTTGTTGCACACCTCTGACTTGTAAAAAGGACCACAAAAATCAATGCTCATTGTGCCTGCATGGCTGCATTCTGTGTTATGGCAAATCACCCATAATGCGTTCCATAACTTTTGGTTTTAGACGAAAGCACCTTACGATACCGGCTACTTTCTTTCGCCCACCAATCGCCCAAACTTGTAAGCGAATTGAGGCTGTCAAGTTTTGTGGTCCAGCATGCATACATTTTTGATGAAAATGTTGAATAATTGCGTTGTTAATGGGATGTGATTGGATGGCGTGCTTCATAATCCAGATTTCAGATTTCAAGGCGACCTTATTAATCCATAATCGTCCAAAAATGGATATACTGACTTGGACGATGCTTCGTTTGGCCTTTAAAGTTAAGTACTCGGGAGCGAAGTGAATCTGCTTGATCAGGCGTAATAAAAGTTGTATCCTAAGTTGTATGTCTTCAGGTGTAAGCGCGCCATACATCCTTGCAGTTATGGGATCTTTTTTTGACAGAACACTTGGAACGTATGCAAAAACTCGTTGCATTGTGCTGAATTAGTTTATATACTTTGCAGCGAAGTGAAATATCTTCTAATTGGATTGTTACGGCCAAAGTAGTATGTCGCCGTTCTGGTACGTCGGTGAGAAAATCAGGTGCTGGTGGCCAATCCTTCTGATCTCCAAGTAGAAACGACGAACCGTGCATCCAAACCTGTGAATTGAGAAGCTCTCTTGGGGATGTTCCCCGCAATAAGATGTCAGCTGGGTTGATCGCAGTTGGAATGTGATTCCATAACATTCCCTTAGTTAGGGTCTGTATACGGCTGACCCTGTTCAAAACAAAGATATTGAAGTTTGAAGACTCCTCCCGTAGCCATTAGGTTGGTTAGGTTAATGTGGCAGCCAGTCCAAGGACCAGCTCACTCAGATCACCATGGGTCCATTGTGATACCACCGCACCACCGATTCACTCGTCGAACCATTTTGAAGCCCTAATAAAGCGCAGGATTTGTTTGATTTTCGCGCTAGGCACCTCTGTAAGAGAGCTAAAAGCGTATTTGCCTAAAGAGCTCGCTCTGCTTCTAGCCAGAGCGGGGCAACTACAGAAGAGATGTTCCACAGTCTCCTCCTCCTCCTCATCCCCACAGCTTCTGCAGTATTCATGAGAGAATACTCCCAGCCTGAGAGGATGTCTGCCGAAAAACCAGTGACCAGTTATACATGCCACGACCTTAGAGATATTCTCTCTCGGCAGGGCAAGCAAGTCTCTAGTTTTCCTACTATGAAGTTCCGGCCACATTAGCCTAGTCGAGAAGCAAGTGCCCTTTTGTGCCCAAGACCCATTGGTCCCAGTAACGACCCTATCCTTCAGCATCAGTTTACAGGTGGCAATTGGTATTCCAATCTCACATCTGTCCGTGCCTAAAGGAAGGTTGGTACCCCGTCTGGCTAAGTCATCAGCCCTACAGTTTCCCGCAATATCTCTATGCCCCGGAAGCCATTTAAGGCGTACCTTGAAAACGGTACAGATATCATTTAGCTCAGGAAGCAACCTTTGATTTCAAAGCCACCGAATTCATTGACAAGATGGCCGCCTGGTAGATATTTATAATATTTTTTCTTACGGCATGTCTATTTAAGTAGACGGCTACCTCCTTTATGGCTAGGACCTCTGCTTGATAAACACTGCAGTGGTCGGGGAGACGGAAAGAAAGTTCCAGTACCAATTCTTGTGAGAAAACTCCAAAACCGACTCTATCGTCGTGTAGAAATTAAGTTCCCCCCTTCTCCATGGCATTGATGTTTGCCACTCTCTTCTAGACGGAATATATGTCTGGAAGTGCCTATTGAACTTGAGATTAGTTATAGAGTGGTCAATGTGTTGGATAGAACTACTCCAGGTATGCGCAATAGTCGAGCGACCAATCTGCCGATCATGCCATAACGCCGCACATTTCAGTCTTAGTGCTGATGTGGCGGCCACTTATTTCCCTACCAGCTCTAATGTAGGTAGGTTGGGTATTACTTCTAAAGCTTTAGTAGGCGTGGTTCTTAAGGCACCAGAGGTGCATAAATAAGCCGTTCTTTTGGACCTTGCTCAGAAGCTTCAAATAGCTTTGTTTCTGCGTGGCTGGCCACCATACCAGTATTCCATATAGCAATATGGGTCTGACCCAGTGCATAGCCAGTGCATAATTCGTGGGGATAGCCCACACCTGATTCCGACCGCTTTTTTACATGTGTACAAAGAAATATTGGACTTTCTGACTCTTTCGTAGGCATGATAACACGACGGCTGAATTCGCCCAACAGTGTATGCGGCAATCAAATACTTGTGTCTTCCTGACCGATTCCAATAGGTCAGCAAGTAGCGAGGCTCCGCATAACTCGAGCTCTGTTACGGTGAGGGTCTTTAATTGCGCTACTCTTCATTTAGGCTGGTTTTGACTTCATCGATGTATTTCGTTCGAACAAATACAGATGCACCGTACGCAGTTAGGCTAGCATCACAAAATGTGTGAAGTTCTAATTGAGAATTTGACATTAGTACATATTGCGGAAAATTAAAATTTTACATTAAATCAAGTTCACCACCGAAATCGGTTCAACTCTTGTGCAAATGTTATGGCAAACTTCCTTCCCAGTGAAATTGTTGCTCCCACATCCTTGGTATGAATATTTTTGCTTGATTTAGAACTGTGGCGATGAGTTCTCGTGGGTCGTAAGAGCGAGTAACTCTTGACAATACGATGCGTTTAGTTACCTGTCTGTGATTTCTCATAGGTGCAAACGAAAAAATGAAGTCATCTGATTTTGGGTCTCACACCAGTCCAAGCGACTTGGTAATGGGCGTACCATCGTGAAACTGTAGCAGCGGCTCACGGTCAGATTCAGACACTCCATCGAGATATACAGAAACGTTTGAGCATCACTTTCGAAGATCGAAGTTTCCCCTTTGAAGTAACTGTGTTGTTTGGGGTCGAACTTCAATCACTTTCTCCAGGGTGTCTGCACCGGTGATAAGGTCGTCGACATAAACATTTTGGCGAACGACCTTTGCTGCAAGCAGGAAGTTGGCTTCTTCATCCATAGCGCGAATCGCCAAAAATGCAGCGGGCCTGGTACCATATGTAACAGTGTCGAGTGTGTATACCCTTAAATCAGATTTTGGGTCGTCTCGCCACAGTATGCATTGCAAGTAATTATCCGGATGCTAAATGATTAGTCAGCGGTACATCTTACAGATATCTACCGTTAAGGCTACCTTGAACATACGAAAACGCAAAAGCGTGTTGAAGAGTTTAGGCTGAATGGTTGGATCAACCATGAGAACCATCATTTAACGAATATCCACTAGTAGATTTTGCGGAACCATCGAACAGGACTCGCTGTCAGCCTTATGAACGGAATGCTGCGGTAGAAAGAAAGTTTTCATTTGTGGTTCTAACTTTGCATGTGACATATGCTTCAGTTCAGCATATTCCTTCATGAAAGATGAGTACTGACTTTTAATGTCGGGCTTCTGCTGCAGCCTTCTTTCTAAACTTAAGAATCGTTGCTTGGCTTCTGTGTATGAATCGCCAAGAGTAGTAACGTGTTGCTTCAACGGTAGTCGTACAGCATACTCACCAGAATCGAGGCGAATATGATTTTGTTTAAAGTGAATTTCGCAGAACTGCTTGACAAGGTTATCGAGACTAGCTTCCTCTTCTTTTGGGTGAAAATGAACTGTACCTAAAGCCGATGACTTGTGGAAATGTAGTCCTCCATCAGATGCGACCCATCCGAATCTGGTCTTCTATAAAACTTAATTTGGCCAACGCACATTAATTCGAAGAATATTGATGTTCCCAACAAGACATCAATGCGTTACGATTTATAGAAAAGCGGATCTGCGAGTTTTGTATTCGGAGGAATGTTCCATGAGTCGATGCTTAAGTCGAAGTTCAGCTGGTGATCGGTGATGGTGTTAGCGACGAGAGCTTCAAATGAGAAAGTGTAGTCATCACTATGTGCCCTTGCGAAGATGTCAACTGCCCTTTCAGTTATAAAATTGGATTCACCAATACCAGATATTGAAGTGCTAATCATTTTCGTGTCCATTATTAATTGATTTACCAGGCGCTATCTAACGAAATTCACGTGAGAGGCAGAGTCAACCACCGTGTGGCAAGGAACGTAACACCCTGTACGATTTTTAATAATTATGATTGCTGTTGCCAGTAAAACGAAGTTTTCTAAGGATGCAGCAGTGGCTGCTTGCTGCACTCGTTACGAGGACGTTGGGGTGTTTCAACCTCACTGTTGCTGGTAAAACGAAATTATTATTAACATCTACATTGAGAATAGAATTGTAGGTTTGAAAATCAACATGTCCGCACACATACCTCGTTTTAAATCCTATTGGTGGGAAATAATTAGCTGAAGTTAATGTTATTGACATTGCGATAGTTGAATAAATAATAAAATGATTGTTTAAAATGTTGTCTTATAAATATGCCACTTATAAAAAGTCCTTTTTACTCATCCAAGAATTGCTAAGAAGAATTACTAAATCCCATCCATTTCAAATACTCTTTATTTCAATTATTTTTTAATACTTTTTCCACAAGATATGATTTTGGATATTTGGTTTTCATCAATCCTTTTCATAAAATCCTTCTTTGATAATATGTTCCTGATAATCTTCTAACAAATATGTAACAGGGTTGGTATTTATTATTGGTTTAACTTTGGAAATTTCAGTTGTCCAATTGGGTGTATACCCTTTTTCGAAAACATGCTTATATTTACAAATTCGCACATAATCACTAACCTTAAAATATCCTTTATAAAAACTTTTCACACTAATATGTATTGTTTCTAATATTTGTTTATCGTTTGAAGAGTTTACTTCATTGTGTCTCATTTTTATTGTTCTATGACGTTTGATGTTGTATTCATCAAGTAAACTGTTATTCATGAACATTCATTTATATTTACCATTGTGACTGAATTTTTGCACATCATTCCTTCTAATGTTCTATTAAAACATTGAACAATCGATGGATTGATTTAGCGGACTATACTCGTATGTCGAATAATTATTAACCTGATACTTGTTCATTAAAATTGTAAAATTACTATTAAAAAGTTCTTCCTCCATATCAGTTTGTATGTTTTTCGGGTGTCGACCTAAATCAAAAACACTTTGCATTGCTCTTGTTGTCGAATTTTTCGTTGAAGCGCTACAGCACAGACATATTTTGAGAATGCATCGATGTTTGTAAGCAAATATCGATAGTTTCTATTATAATAATATCATTTCCACCAAATCAATTTGCCAAAATCTTCAAAACCTTTAATGATAACTCTAAATCGTTAAAAAATTTTCCGAGCTTATTTCTGAAATTCATTTATTAGTTTCTGCTTAGTCGTCATTAGATGTTAAATATTTATTTTTTTTTTTAATTTTTTACCTTTTTCTACATTCGAAAAGTATTCAAAAATGCTGGACTCTAAGTTATTTAGTATGTCTGAATTTTCAATGAGACGATCTAGAACATGTTCTATTTGCTTATCGACATTGAAATCAATGTATAATTTGAGTGTGCTTTCCGAATTTGTAATGGTTCTGCTGAACCGCTAACTGTGTTCGATAATCTCCATTTCAAATAATTTTTTCAATTTTGTTTGTTCAGTAAGTAAATCTTGTGTAATTTGATTAATTAATGACTTTACAAAGAATTTTGTAGTGGCGTGGGTCTCCATTCTTGGTTATTTGAAATTTTGCAATTGTTTATTATTAAAGATGAAAGTCTTATCATAATCTAAATGGAATCCGTACAGTTTAGGAATGTCTTTCTATAAAAGTGTGTTTATTAGATGTGTGGCGTCCAAATTTATCTACATACATTATCGTAATGAATATGCTCAATTGTAAGTAGACGGTTTTTACATAATAATATCGGCTTCTTTCAACTCTTCAATTATTGAGATTATTTCATTATAATCACTTGTATGACCAGCTGATTATGATGCAATTAAAAGTCGTAGACCATCTACTAGTTCGTTTGGATCATCCGAATATACATAATTTAGTTTTTCTTTTTTAATTACATTAAATCGTTACCAACATGCGTTTGATCGATTGAATCATCATCAAACAATTTTTTAATAATATAAGTATATTTGTATGCTTTACATCCTAATTCTATTTGTCTGACAAAATAATATTTGACATATGACATATGTCCGGACAGTGTATTCTAAAAAATTTCTCTGTCAAAAAATACTGTCATAGACAGAATTTTTTAAAAACATCAAGATTAACTGATGAACATGCTGGTACGAAAATTGAAAAAAAGATACAATTAGAACCGAATAAATAAATAATAAGCAAGTAAATATAATAACAATGAATCCCGAGTGCTGAAAAAAATGTTGGAGAAAAGGAGGTGCTTGAGGCCATTGAGGGATGACATTGGCCTTTTTTCTAATCCGGAATATTGTTTTTCTTTTCGGTTGCTACATCATCGAATAGGAATATAGAATTTGAATTCTCTTCATCTGGTGAAATAAGATCACCGTTTGAAGAAAACTCATAGAAGCCTATTCCATTTATTCTGCTTATTAAATTTTTCAAGTAATCATATTTTCGTTGATATGCCGACTTTAAATGCAAATAAATATTACAAAATTATAACCCATTCGGGCACTTCAGTAGACTAATCAAACGATTTCTTTTACCGCAACTTGACGGACCGATAATTAAAGCTCGTATTCAGTTGGGTAGTAAAATGCGATGTCTTCTTTTAGATGAAGATTTACAGTAATTATCTTCATTTCTTACAATTATATTCTTATGCTGTTTAATTAAACGCATTTTAAGAACTGATGAAGATCCTCTTTTATTAATTTTCATTTATTACACATTTGTATGTTCAATCATAACAACAGCAGATTTACTTTCAAATGAAACACAAGACGCCGTTGGGAAAGATCTACTGAATAGCTTAATACATAACCTTCCCATTGAACTTGATTTACCTGGTTATCAGTTTTGTGGACCTGGTGCAAAATTGAAAAAAGTCTTGCTAGTGGAGACATTGGTAATGCTAATCTCTCTATATTAATAGCAGAGTATCCCTATCTGTAATTGAATGATCGAAATAATCTGCTACCGTAGGGTCGCCCAGACTCTTCTCACGCACGTAACTAGCTGTTTATCCGTTGCTCTTTCAGGTCTTCTTTTCTTTTGTAGTTTTTGTAATGCCACTGATGCAACTTGTTCGACAGCGTGCAGATCTTCATACGTTAGACCAAATAGCGCGTCACTCATTTTTTGTGTTGATCGTCGGACCTATTTCGTCAACTTCTTGCCAGAGTTTATTGCCTGAATCCCAAGCAGGTGGTTCTGATCTTCTCTTACGATACACAGAAAATATCACAGGCGTTTCTGCAGCTATGCTCGCTTTCCACCATGTTTCTTTAATGGTGGTCAGACCTTATTCTTTCCTTGTAGGTTTCCTCTTGTGATACCAGGATTGTATCGTTCTTCCTTCTGCAGGTTTTCATAAACAATCTGGATGAGCAGGCAGGATCCGGAATGACTATGCAGCGTCAATATGGTATTATCAGCTACATTTAATTCGAATTATTTTTTTTTTCTATATCTCCACTTTATTTCATTGCAATCTATCCTAGACAATTAGGCAATTATTATATCTTAGAAATAGATTCAAATCTAAAATTATGTTAACCATGGATTTAAATCTAAACAATTAGAATATTAGGCAGTGCTAAAATTCACAAAACTGTTTACCTATTAGGTAATTTTTAATTTTTTTTTATTATTATTTTTTTTCTTTTAATTAAATTTTTTTTTTATTTTAATTAAATTTTAAGTACAATTATTATTATTATTATTTATCTTTATTTTTTTATATCACAAAGGGTCAATGTTGGCCTAAGTGCACCCTTTTCGGGTGGCCGCTTTACCATCTTTATTTTTAATTAAGAGCTGGAGGCAGCTTCATATAGGCTTCAATATGATTTTGTCGAGTAGAACTTTAGATTCAATTGAGAGCTGGGAGTTGCGACCCAGACCCAGTTCAACGAGTTTAGTTTTAGCCCCGACTGTTTTCTTTTCGCAAAGATATGTTTCTGCTAGGTCATTCGACGATCTAAATGAAAACCAAGGTACTTAGTATCTGTTGACTGTGGTAGTTCCTCATTGTTAGAAAATACCGGTCTTTCTGAGAGTGAAAGTAACTTGGGTAGACTTGATCGCATTTGCTTTCATTCTCCACTTTTGTAACCATTCTTCTATATAATAGAGGCTTAATTGCAGTTCAGCCGATGCTGTTAGCTTGGGGTGAGTTACCATAATCACTGTATCGTCAGTAAAGGTAGCAGTTGTCGTCTTTTCTGTTGTTGGCAAATTAGCTGTAAATAGTGTGTAGAGCACAAGACCCAAAGCGCTTCCTTGTGGCGCGCCCTATTTGATTGGATATAATTTTGTGACTTCATCGTTGAATTTGATCATGTCTACCTTCAAGATATGATTTCAGGATATAGTAATAATTAGTAATAATAAGAAATAATTTATAAAATAATCCAGGGTGCCATTCTTTGTCAAATGCCTGGGTGATATCCAGAAATGCGGCAGTACAATACTTTTTACTTTCAAAAGTTTCTCTAATAGCCTTGTATATTCGATGTACCTATTCCGTGGTCGCGTGTTGTTTTCTAAACCCAAATTGATGGTTAAGTATTAGGTGGTTTTCATCAGGAATGGGCATTAGTTTTTTGAGGAGGAGTGTTTCTAGTAGCTTTGAGACAATGGGTGGGTAGCAAACTAATGGGTTTGTAGGATGTTACTTCCTCCTTTGGTTTCACAGGTTTTGGTATAACGACTATTTGTGCAACTCTCCACTGTAGAGGGATGTAACCAAGAGTTAAAATACAATTTTACAGTTGAGTCAAGTACTGCTATCCAGTTTCAGGTAGTTCCTTTAGTATTTAGTATTCCTATACTAATACTAAAAATCAAAGGAATGATCTGGCAGGATCCGACATCTGATGTGCCAGTTTAGTTTGGCAGGATCTTAAATAAAATATACTATGTAAAAACGATCACAGGAACGCATTTGAACAGGATGGCCATGTAATGTTCGGTGTTAATATATTATTTATGTACGCTTAAAGGCGGATCGGCAGGATTTTACCTTCGACGCAGCTGCTGACTTGGACAAATATTCCAAACCACATTTGTTAAGCTCGCGAACCAATTTCCGTGAAGAGAAAATAAATACTTGAAGTTCTGCTCAGTTCTGATTTTATGTCTGAGTTGACGGCTCTTTTATACCCTCAAATCCCAGATATTTTTGTTTACAATAATTCTCTTATATATGCTCACATAATATATTTCATACAGTCTCTTACATAATGTAAAGAATAGTGTCAGTATGTAAGTGCGTATGTCATGCATCGCATTGCGGCTCACTGCAAGTATTGCTGACCGTCGCACTATAAAAAGTATGTAACTGTGCGCTACCAATTATTGTAGCATTGGTTGACTTGAGTGTCTGTTGCTTGCGGTCGTGGTGATAGTGTTATACCACTACAATGACAATTTACAAAGTTTCGAAAGTATCCTACTCGAAGAACTGCATTGAACAAACTTAGAATCAAACTGATTGCGCATTTGCGTAATTGAGCTATCGTCTCTATCGTTATCATGTCGTAGCTAGGAGCCTTGCTCACTATAAGTTCGTTTTGTCAATTGATTAAAACTGAACTTTACCTGATGGTGAGTTTTAGAAACTTCAATATTTGGAATTGCGAAGTTGTTTGAAGGTCGATTTGGCTTAAACACACCTTCGAGATGGTTTGCAAATATATTTGCTTTTCAGGATCGCTTCTAGCCCATTTCCCATTTTCAATTCTAAGAGGTGGATTGTGTTCTTGCAGACTTTTGATGAATTTACATGTTTTCCACAAAGAGTAGTTTGTGTCCTTGCCTGGAGAAATTTTTGCCGTGAACTCTCTTAAACTTATATCCATATGATTACTAAGTACTTCTCTTAGGCGTTGATAAGCTTCAGCTAGTTTTTGCTTCAACATGTGTGATCGAGCCCTCTGCCACTCGTTTCTAATACGTCCTTTCTCTCATGCCAGTGCGTCTGTATCAACGGAAAAGTATGAATATGATTTAGTTGCAGCAGTTGCAGGCACGGCTGCTGAGACCAGTGGTACGCTAAGTTCGTCAACAAGGATGTTTAAATCCTCTGCTGTTTTTTACAATGTTTATCTTTAGATGGCTGGTAATATATTGGCGATATTTTAGCCAACTGGTGTGCGGTTTTTTCTTTTAACTGGCTGTGCATTACGTATGTTCATGTTTCTGCAAGTTAATTATAAAGGGGGAATGATCTAACGATAAGTCGAAGCATTCTTCCGCTGAGAAGTATATGTCAATGTTAGATACGCCAAAATCCAGTAGGTGCGGAATTTAGCTGGAATCAGATGGCCAGTAGGTGGGTTTACCAGTAGATAGCATTATATGCAGTTTATTTACGTGTTAATTAAAGCAGAGTACAGTTGCCTTCCTTTTGGGTTTATAACCCGAGAGTCCCAAAGTGTATGCTTGGAATTAAGGTCTCCTGCTACCAAAAATGTTGAGACGAGAATGTTGAAAAAATCAAGAAATTGATCTTCAGTTATACTTTGGAGGGCACTACAACTGCGCTTATTATAATTTCATCAACCCAGTACTGACGCGAGACCGATGTTGCTTGTATATACTCTTTTGTGTATGATTCGATTGCATGGTGTTTAACTAGAATTCCTGTTCCACGGGCTGTAAAATTAATAGCTTAGTAGTTTGAAATGGTTGTTGAATGGGTTTTAGATAGCAGTAGTATGTCAATTTCATTTGTTTGTAGGAAATTTTGAACCTGGTTTTTGCGTTTGCAAACACCGCTGGCATTGCAATGACATATTTTTAATATGTTAATTTTTTGGATAAAAGTAATTGCATCAACTGATTTTGTGATTCACAAATTCTTGAAACATATTTTGGATGGTATTCATGAATTGAATCATGCTGGACGTTAAATTGTTAATGAGAGCATCTAACGACGGAGAGAAAGATGTCTCTTTGGATTGTTTGTTTGGCATACCTCTAGCAATTTCAGAATATGATGGCTTTCTAGCCAATGTGCTGTTTGGAACGATATTAGCTGAAGCGCGTTGAACAGGGTTTAATTCTACATATCATTCTGGTCTTGGAATTTGAGAATATTTATTCCTCATTTCTTTAAAGACGGGGCACCCCTGATAGTTGGCTGTGTGATTAACAGAGCAATTACTACTGTTGCGAGTCAAGATGCGACTACCTGCGAGTAGTTGACTCGCGACAAGTAGCCATTTACTATCGACCGGTTGTAGCTATAGTTAATATTACGCATATGAACTTCACAGGTGTTACAATTACATAGTGACCCACAAACTAGGGCTAAAATGCACCATTGGCATTTTGTATGAACAGGCTCATTGCCATAATTGTTTTGGTCAACACCTGTGTAATTAGAACACCTAAGTAGATTATAAAAATATGATGTAACTAGAATTAAGACTATATATAAGAGTGTTTTAAGAATAAAGGCGAGTTGTGTATTTCTAAAAGCGAAACGGTGGTCTTCTGTTTTTACGCCGCAGTTGGGCAAGTGTTTAGAGATCCACCAGCCGTCAGACAACTGTAGTGCATGTTGCACTAGCTAACGCATGGAAAACGCAACAATTGGCGCAGCCGGTAGGATCCTACGTCGAGTGACAGGACAGAAGCACTCTTACGCGAGAACTTAAAAGCCGATAAGTACTACAAGGACTGGCAGTACGTTTAATTGAAAGGACAATGGAGGAAGCAAGGATAGGGTGAGTACATGTTAGATTTGAAGAATATAATAGGAATTTTGTCGACGATTCCTCGGTGGCCGTGTGGGCGCTTTAGCGCCAGTCATTAAGAGGAAGCATCACCAGGTCGATTCTTAGAATTTTTAATGGTCAGGTCGTATAAGATTATTTCACTTAGTGTAGGCTTTTATATTAATGAATGTGTTTGTGTTATTTAGGGATATTTGAAATGTGACGGTACACATATGTTGTATATGTGGCGCAATTACCAGTCAGGGCAGTAGGTACATTATTGTTTTTTTTTCGGTTCGATTCTTTGCGGAACGTAAGTCGAGTGTCTGGGAATGAGTTCGTGTTTCGGTGATTTCCCTCAGTTTTGAAAATTGATATTGCTATCTATAGCTATTGTCGAGTTTTGTTTTCCGGAATTTTATGGAAGGGAACAGTGTGCACCAGTTGTCTTGGTGTGTTGGTTCCTTCTCGCGTATCGTTGTACGTCATTTTTCTGGGTTTATTTTTATGGGAATATTTTTTTAATGGACAGGTATAAAAACCCTATTTTATTTATATTGAAAGGAGCTACCTGGACATCCAGCGAAGACAATACGGAGGCGCGCCCAACGCAGTTTATTGTGAGAAGAAGATTCGCTCAGGGGAAGGAGTGGTACACCCACGACCCTACGGAAAAAGGCGAGGTGGAAAAGCAGCGCGGGAAAGGAAACGGATAACGTTTTTGAGGAAATTTCTGGAAAAAGAGCAGGAGAAAGAGGTACCTATTCCATGGGACGAAGCGAATTAGCTGTGGCAGGAGCTTATCGATTGGGGCAAGAAAAAAACCTTCTATGGCTGACGTTGGTGTCTAGAAGATTTTATTATACGAAAACATTTGCGAATAAAATATAAATGTTTAATTAAGTTAATGTAGAGAAGTATAATGTTTGTGTAGTGCTAAATTGTAAAGGGGTTACGATCTATGCGTGACACAAGTATCTTTGATTCCAGCGGGATATATTTATAATAAAACCTTTAATTAAACCGTGGACAAAGATTAGTAGTGCTGTAAGCAAATTATTTTTAAGATAAATGAAAACATTAATAGTATATATAATTGTTTCCTTGATATTGGGTTGTTCAGCGGATTAGGCATAGTCCATGGGGTTACCGAAGGAAGTGAAGGAGTTGCTGAAATCCCAGGAAGTGGTGGGCAAAGAGGTCCAGAGGTTGATTTCAAACTTCAGGAAGGACCGGAAGGATGTAAAAAACGTGAAGTACTATCACAGATGCATCACCGATTTGCGAGGTTTGGTGGATAAATTTAACAATAACCACGTAAAATTACTGGCGCACAAGGAGGTCTGTAGGGACAACGAATACTTTGCGACGAGTTTTCCTGGATATGTGGGAGATATAGTGTCAGAGTGGCTTAAAGTATTCGAGACGGAATTGGCAACGATTGAGGCACCGAGTGGGTCTCCGTTAAAGAGAAAAGAAGACGCACAGGACGAGTTAAAAGCAGTAAAAACAGAGGTGAATCTTTTCACCGAGAGGGTATTCCAACATTTCGAAGCAAGCGCGGGTAAGACTGGAGCCCAGACGTTGTGGGAGGAGGCCAGAGTAAGGAGTGGAATATCGCCTTTGGAAGCAGCCGATTTGGCGCTGACTACTATCTTGAGCAGGAGGGGAAAGGAATTAGAGGAAGTACGTAAGAAAAGGAGGAGCTGAAAGCTGATAGAGAATTCCTTCAAAATAAAACTAAGTCACTCTCAAGACGGCTCGAGGAAACATAGGAGGAAGCTTCTTTGATAGAGCAAGAGAATTTCAGGTTTAGGGGAGCGACGGTAGACGTGAAGCCATCCCAGGTGAGGCCCAGGTCGGTGTCGACGTCGGAAATACCAACGCAGACGGTTCAGGCTTCGATACCGGAAGTAGGGGGATCAGGATACTCGACGCCCCAGTGTACCCGAAGACACCTCGTTCCGAAAATAGTAGTGAGGGATTGCGATTTAGGAGCGCTACTGAGTAGTTTCATTGGAGACCAGGCACAGCGCGAATCGCAGGTGAATAAGAAAGCAGCGACTCAACCGTCGAGCGTAGGGGAAAGGATAAAGCGCCTCAGTCAGAGGAGCCTATATACGACACGCCAACTCGGTTGGAAGCATGGCGGCCACTAAGTTTGCGCCCGGATCTGGTTAAGTATCTATTGGAAGAGGGGATTAATAGCCAATTAGCTACACAGGAGGTGAGCGGTACAGTTATTCCTGAGGTGGTTGACTCGACAGTCAGAATCAGCATTCTGGAGGTGGCCAAATCTGTGGAGAAGCTTGGGCCTATGTTTTCTGGCGTTGAGATCTACGATCTCAGGACGGAAATCAGGAGGTTCTAGGAAGGATATGAGCTTGCCCAACAAAGTCTTCCGTGAGCGGAAGTTGAACACTTAATAAGATGCATAAGACACAGAACAACAGAGGACGCGTTTTATTTGTTGGCGCATAGCCCGGTGGACAATCTGACTGATTTATATGCTCTCCTAGACAGGACATACTTCAAACAAAAATCGTACGACGTACTCATAAGAGAGATCCAGGAGTCTACTCAGAAGCCTGCAGAGGAATTAAGAGCCTGGGGCCGTAGGCTCCAGTCACTGGGGAGTACAGCGAGTGCAGAAGCAAACAAGCAATTCCCTGAAAGTGCGTCGGTATACAAATCGCAAATAGAGAGGGCCATGGCGACGGTGTTCAAGGCCGGTTTAGTAAACAAGGACTTGGCCAATTACACGCTAAGTCTGACACAACGATCAATGGTAGATTTGATAGAGGCAGTTACGTCTGCAGAGGTGGCCATTCAGCAAAGAGCCACGACGGGGGCATATGCTGGACGAGTGCACCCGCGACAAGAATTGGAGGGTAATGAGAAACGGGGAATGGAGCATTGAGATCGACGACCGGCTGTAGAGGTCGCATGCTCATTTTGTAATAGGCATGGGCATTTCTGGGATGAGTGCCGGACGAGGAGGATTACTCCGTTTTGTGAGGATTGCGGTAATTATGGACACCAAAGTGGGATCAGTTGTCCAAGGAATGCATCAGCAAGGCAAGAGGGTAGACAGTACTACTCCAGAGAAAGCTTCGGAAATCAGCAGCAAAGTACCATTGCCAGTCAGCAGAGACCCGTGTTGTCTCGTGGAAACCCAGGGGACTGCACATGGTATCGGAACACGGGCGGTACTAGTAATAAACATCATTCCTATGGTTCGCAGCAAAACCAATCATACGATGCAAGGAACGAATTGAAAGGAAGTCGTCAAGCGACTTGTACATGGTGTAGGCGCATTGGCCATATGGCAGAGAACAGCAACAGCCAGAATCAGGGAAACCGGTAGGGGGCCAACCTCAGCCTAGAGGTTGGAAACCCCAGAACACTGCTAATATACAGGCACCAAACGTGGTTCTCACGTCAGCGACAGTCGAGAAACCACAAAGTCCGAAGATACAAAATGCAGCACTCTTATGGACAATAAATTTCTTTTGTCTATTGCTAAGCCTGTTTGGGGTATTTCGCCAGAGAGCAGTGGGGTTAGTCAGGAACAATCATACGATGCAAGGAACGAATTGAAAGGAAGTCGTCAAGCGACTTGTACATGGTGTAGGCGCATTGGCCATATGGCAGAGAACAGCAACAGCCAGAATCAGGGAAACCGGTAGGGGGCCAACCTCAGCCTAGAGGTTGGAAACCCCAGAACACTGCTAATATACAGGCACCAAACGTGGTTCTCACGTCAGCGACAGTCGAGAAACCACAAAGTCCGAAGATACAAAATGCAGCACTCTTATGGACAATAAATTTCTTTTGTCTATTGCTAAGCCTGTTTGGGGTATTTCGCCAGAGAGCAGTGGGGTTAGTCAGGAACTACATACCTGGTATATTAATATAAGGAACAAATTTTAATAATATTAGTGAAAGATGCAGACAGGTAATTTAGCCGGCCAGGGGCATGGCAGCAGGTTTAAAAAACTGCATGGGGAAGATGAATGATAGTACGGCAAATTTTAAATCGCGTTTAGGTATATTTGTTGGTGGCACCGCTAGATTTATGAGAGATATGTGTAGAGATCCTCCTCGATAAAAACATTTTTGGCTAACAATTTCAACAGTCAGTCTACCTACATGGGTGATTCTTATGTGGTCATTCCGTGCAAGGAAGCAAAAACAGGTCATCTGGTATTATTGCTGGACACAGGTGCGGACATCAGTCTAATAAAGGGTGAATCCATGCGGTCATTTCCCAACGTACAAACGTGCAGAATAAGCAGTTTAAGCAGGGCATTTGGGGGAAGTGTTAAAACCCTTTGCCTAGTGAAACTCGTTATTCACCGTACTGAGAATTTGGAATGGGACTTCCACATTATCTAGACCCAAGACGGTATCCCAGCAGATGGAATACTGGGAAGAGATAATTTGTAGAATTGCTCTATAATAGATACAGTACGTAAACGCTTATCCGTATGCAATGGGAACGGGAAAACTGTGAAAAATTTTGGACTTTGTGCAAGGGACAGTATAGGAAGGAACCCGAGTAGAACACGGAGGGACAGTTTAAGCAAGGGAGCAGGAAAGTCAATCAGAAGGCATAGCGAAGGCTAGGGCAATAACTGTAAAGAAGGTAAGGGTACCTGTGAAAGAGGGTTTAACAATAGTAAACAAGCAAGAGATACAGCCTGGCGTGCATATGAGTGATACTTTGGCATACGCCACAGATTATACAGTTGAGGCACCAGTGATGAACTCTCAAGAATCGGACGTAGTGTGGGATCAGAATTACGAGACGACATGTTCCAATATCTCGGAGTACGACATTAGAGAAGTGAGAACACCGAGAGAGTGGAGAAACTGAAAAACGAATTGGGAACGGGGAGTACTTTGAATGAGGAGGAAAGCCGTTCAATAGCAAGAATGTGCGCAGAGTATAACGATGTTTTCCTACTCGATGGGGACGCGCTGCCGTTCACATCTACAATTGAACACAATATTCCCATAGCGGAGGGGCAGTTGCCCATAAATCAAAGGCAATATAGAACTCCAGAGGCTCATCGTGACGAAATGAATCGACAAGTGGACAAGTTGTTGGAGGACGGCATAATAATGCCGAGCAATTCTCCATGGAATTCACCTTTATTATTTGTTCCGAAAAAGTCCCAGGACAACACCAAGAAATGGAGATTGGTGGTCGATTTCAAGAAATTAAATGACGTCACGCTGAAGCAAGTTTTTCCGATCCCAGGAATTGACGAAATTCTGGATCAGTTGGGTCATTGTAGGCTAGTGGATACCATCAAGTCTTGATGGGTCCGGAAGACAGGGAGAAAACGGCATTCAGCACGTCTTTGGGTCATTTTGAGTTCAAATGAATGCCGTTCGGACTTACTGGTGCTCCAGGAACTATTCAGAGGCTCATGAATAGCATTCTAACTGGTCTGCAAGGTATGGACTGTTTTGTATACCTAGATGATATAGTGGTATATGGAAGGAATCCTTCAGACCACAGCAGCAAGCAGAGTAAAGTTCTGGATCGCCTGAGGGAGCATGGTCTCAAGCTCAACACGAAGAAGTGTAACTTTCTGCGACGCGCGGTGGAATGCGTCAAGAATATAGCTCAGCCAAGAAACAGGAAGGGCGTACAAGCATTTTTTGGTTTAGCAAATTATTATAGGAAATTCGTGAAGAATATGGCACAGTTGTCGCTGCCAACCTCGAAATTGCTACATAAGGATACAAAATTCGAATGGACGGAGTCATGCCAACAGGCGTTCGAAGGTTTGAAATTGGCTATTAAGATGTAAACGGACATTAATAAGCATTCCATTTTAACGACAGACGCCAGTGGTGAAGCTCTGGGAGCGGTTCTTTCACAGGAACAAGAGGCTCGATATCATCCCATAGCTTCCGCGAGTAGAGTGCTGAGCGAGACCGAGAAGCGGTACTCTACGATAGAGAGGGAGATGCTCGCAATAGTTTGGGCCACTCGTAACTTCAGATCATATCTTTTGGGGAGGAAGTTCATGGTTTACACCGACCACCAACCGCTAAGGGGAATCGTAAATTTGAAGGATCAAACGTCTAGACTGGCACGGTTCAGGCATAAGATGTCCGAGTACACATTTGATATTGTGTACAAGCCAGGGAAAACGAATTTGAATGCGGATGCGCTGAGTAGGGCGCCGCAAAATACGAGTGTTCTGAGAATCACTGAGAATATCGCGGGATATGGACAACGAATTGCGATCAGTGATGGGCAAACGGAAAGGTCAAAAAGGGAACGAATGATAGTGAGGGCATGGATTGAGTTAGACAGGGTAGAAGTGGAACTGGGGTTTTTGGAAGCGAGGGCAGTTTCTTTTGACATCCCAAAAGACTGGTTAGCATACATGTTCATCAGGGACTGGATGATATAAACGTACCAGAACAGGAAAATGTGCAGAAAGCGCTTGAGGATACAGCAGCGAGAGTCCAACAGGTAATAATTCGGTTAAGGGAGAAAGCGAAATTTCCACCAGCCGCGGGGTGTGACACAGCAACGCGGATAGCAGCTGTCCAAACAGGAGCGCAAGTAAGGGAGCGAAAGAGTACTGTGGAAGACTTCGCGAAGCAGGGGGACGCCATGGGTGACGGTACGACTCCAGAATTACCTTTTGTTACGAATGCTGTCGTTGAATGTGAATGTTGAACTGTCGGACCAGAAGGAGATTGAAACGGTGTTAAAAGATTACCATAATTCTCCTTTGGGGGGTCACCAGGGTTTCATGAAGACGTATAGGCGTAAACGCAAGAACTATAGGTGGCCTAAAATGATGTTGGATATACGGAAACTCATCGCTGGGTGTGAAAGTTGCCAGAAGAACAAGGTATCAAGGCTAACAAGGATGCCTATGCAACTAACTGATACTGCTAACAGACCATTCGAAAAGGTGTTCATGGATATGGTGGGACCATTGCCCGAGAGCTCGTCTGGGAATAAATACATCCTAAATTTCCGGGACGACCTATCTAAGTACTTTATAGCGGTTGCCATGCCGGATGCGGAGGCAACCACAGTAGCTAGGATTTTCTTTGGGGAAGCTATCGCAAAATTAGGTGTCCCAAAGATACTGGTAACAGATAACGGCTCTAATTTCATTTCGAGAATTTTTTCTGATACGTGTAAACTGCTAAAGGTGAAGAAACTTCACATCACCCCGTATCGCCCTCAGGCTAACGGTTCGTTAGAATGTAGCCACCGACCGCTAGCTGAATACTTGCGACATTTTGTGAAGGAGGATGGATCGAACTGGGACCAGTGGTTGGCGTCAGCAATGCATGTGCACAACAACACGGCACACGCATCCACTAAGCAGACGCCATTTTCACGTTGTTTGGTTTCCAACCTCAAATGCCATAGAATTTGAAACTGAAGCCAGCTCCTCTATATAATACAAACAACTACAAACATCTCTTGCGTTATCAAGTGCAGAAAGAGCACGAGTTGGCTAGGAAGGCGCAGGAAAGGGCAAAAGAGGTATCCAAGAGGCAATATGATGCTTCCACTAATCCCGTGCAGTTCGTTACTGGGGACACAGTTTTACTGCGTAACAGTAACAAGAAGGACAAGTTTTCTCATATTAGGCTTGGTAAATATAAAGTAGAGAAAATTTTGGGGCCAGTAACGACAGAAATAGGAAACAAATTGAGACGTTTCCATAACAATCTGTTGAAGCCCTACAAATGGAATTAAGAATTTTAGTGTGAAACTGGTTGCAATGATGAGTGAATTGAAGCAGAGGTTTTCTTTGCTTGACCTATCCTAAAATTCAGTTCGTGCGGAAAGTGACTGCGGAAATGAGTGAAATTTTTAGTAAATAATATCTACAACCTTGAAAGCGAGGAAAATTAAACGTAATCAAGACAGCGGTATGAAAGAATGAAACCATATATTATGATTCAAGGGCGAGACAGTGTACGAATGCCCGCGTGAAGTAGTAAACAAACAAGCTGAAAATATGACTTAAATAAAGAATGAAGAATAAATAGGAAACAATTAAATGCATATAATTTTTTGTTTGTTTGTGCGTTTTAGGCAGTCGCATGAGCAGCAGAATCAATAACCGGGGCGGTTATGCAATACGTTATTAAGTTTGTAGCCAGTCATAACGTACACGGGTAATATGTAATATAATGACAAGCGCATGTGCCATGTACATATGTATGTATGCCAATAAGTGTGTATGAGCGCGGGTAGCGTGCAAGTATAATATGAGACATGGTGGTTTGCATACATATGTTTAGGAGTAATGTTTTAATTGTTTTAACAGTGCGATATACATGAAGTCGTAGGGGTAGGCGCATGAAGGTAAACGTAAGTATGTTTGGAAGAGCAATAGGGAAGTATGTAGAAGTAAATAAACCCGGAAGCAGTGTAATTAAACAATTTTACAACTTTGATAGTCGTGATAGTATTAGTAATGATAATACGAAAAGAAGAAAATCAAGGAAATTGGAAAAACACAATTTTCTAAATATGCCTTTTATTGATATGAATAATGTAATACAGAAGATAAGTATGGAATACAATTGATTTCAATTAGTTTGAATACAACTTCCGGGTGTATGACCCTGGAGGTATCGGAGGCCGGTCGCCTAGCATCTGGTGCAATCGGTGCAGTAAGATGGTAAACCGTCCAAGGCAGGGTCTGACTCGTTTGACAATTACGAATGGGGTTGTTTTGAAGTAAGAGGGGAGGTTCGAAAGGGTCTTCTTAATATATTTAGTTAAGGTGACAGGTTGGTTTAAGCTAAAATAAGGTAGGGAGAATATGCAGTAGGTAACCAGTTAAGAGAGATAGTTGAGAATGGATAGAAGTAAAATCGAAATTAGGTTAGATAGACTAAAGTTTGCTTGTAAAATTATTGTGTGTATTAAGTTAAGTGTTAATTGAGAGAAAATCTGGGGCTTAAGGCTAGCTGACAACGGTTAGAAAGCTGACGTAAAATGGGCGGGGCTTCAGCGTAGTAGGAAGTAGGGTAGTGTTAATACCGAGGGGGGTGCCAGTATGTTTCGTATGCATTCCTAGAGGGGTTTTCCACACTAGAGGTGTTATGAATATATTCGAACCAGGAGATTTTTTTTTAGAGAAGAAAAAGAATTGGGTCATGCCATTGACACCGGAGAATTTTATATCAGAAGAGCTGGTGAACCTGCAAGGACGTCAGCAAAATCAAATGGCACTCGTGGATGTTTTCTTGCATGGGAAGTTACACCCTATGTTCACTTCCACCGAAGCCCTACTTAACGGAGCTCCCAAGACTTTGGGTGGCATGAACTGGTATTTGGAGAAGCCCGAATAGCTGTACGAGTTAGCAACGGTACGAGCAGCGAAGTCGAAAGTGGGGTATCTGGTGGTCATAAAAATACCACTTCCTCTTCCTGATGCATCTGCGCTATACAAGATATATCCCGTACCTAAAGCGTTAAACGATAACTGGAGCATATTACCGAAGACACTATATGACTACATCACAGAGAGTCGAGTGCATGATAATTATATCGGACTCACGTCGGAGGATATTAAGTCTTGTAGAATGGTGGATATTTCAGAGCGTGTGTGTCCACATCCGGGGAAAGCCCTTACAAGGAAAAGCAAATCTTGTGAAGTACAGGCGTTGAAAACGAGCAAGATAAGTGCGACTACGGGAGGATTGTTGGTAGTGACAGAGTCACCAAACCGATGGCTATACCATTTTGATGAGAAAATGTTTATGTCTGCAGTGTGCCAAGCAAGATCGACGAGACTAGAGCTGCAGGGGACGTGATTCATGCACATTGGCGAGGACTGCCGGTTGATTGGGAAAGAGATGGTGCTGGTGCATAGAGCACAGAGGAACCAGCATTACGAGTTTTCACCAGCAAGTATGGGAACTAGAGAGATGGCAGCCAACGATCAGGCCTTGTTAACAACTTTGCAGCGTTCGAAACCAATAAATAGTGCATATGTACCAACGACGATACAAGCAATAGCCCACGGAGATCTGCGGAAGATTCTAGTGACTAACGGCAAGTCAATTAACGAATAATTGAGGGATACGGAGAAAGAGCAAACATTGTTGAAACTTAAAATATCGTACGATTTAACGCACTCATCGTTGGAAAAAGGAGGGATCGCCGCGATCACAACGCTGGCAATGATCGTCGCAGTAATCTCATATATATTCTGCGAGTCAAATACCCACAACGAGAACCACAACCAACGCGACAGGTAGCAGAGATTGCAGTGTAGAGTAGCGTAGGCTAAGCAAACCAGATTTTAGAGTTAGGAATGTACAAAATGTTTGAAAAAAAATAAATATATAAATAAAAAAGAAAAAAAAAACTTAAAAGAGTAAAAATAAATAATGAATGAAAATAAAATATAAACAAAAACAAAACGAGTAAAGAAGAAGAAATAAATGTAAAAAGAGATGAAAATTCATCTGTGTACTTGAAAGGTTTTGAAAAATGAAAGCTGGTACGAGATTTGATTGGAGAAGACATAAATATATATATATATATATATATATATATATATATATATATATATGTATATACGAGTATATATATATATATATATATATATATATATATATATATATATATATATATATATATAAATATTTATATATATATATATATATATATATATATATATATATATATATATATATATATATATATATATATATAATAAAAACAAAAACAAAAAAAACGAATAAGAGATATATACATAAAATATTGCAGCAGGTTATACAATTTTAGAAGGTAGCTACACTACCCTCTTCCAGAAAATGGGGAGGAATGTTGCGAGTCAAGATACGACCACCTGCGAATAGTTGACTGGTGACACAACCCAAGTATCGACCGGTTGTAGCTTTAGTTAATATTACGTATATGAACTTCACAGGTGTTACAATTACGTAGTTACCCAAAATCTAGGGCTAAAATGCACCATTGGCATTTTGTATGAACTGGCTCATTGCCAAAATTGTTTTGGTCAGCACCTGTGTAATTGGAACACCTAAGTAGATTATAAAAATATGATGTAACTAGAATTAAGACTATAAAGAATAGTGTTTTAAGAATAAAGACGAGTTGTGTATTTCTGAAAGCGAAACGGTGGTGTTCTGTTTTTACGTCGCAGTGCGGCAAGTGTTTACAGGTCCAGCAGCCGCCAGACAACTCTAGTGCGCGTTGCACCAGCTAACGCACGGAAAACGCAACACTACACTTTTTTGCTGCTACTACCCTTTTTTGCTTAAAGTGCAATACGATTTGACCGTATTCCTGACAAATTGAGGCTTCACGCTGGATCAAGCTTCTTACAGGGTTCCTCAATTACTAATCTTTGGTGTAGAAGGTACCTAAGGTTGTATATTGGATGCACTTCATTTTTGGTAGCTTTTTCGTTACTGGCTCAAGTTCAATTTTGAACACCGGTTCGGGGATATTCTTTCTGTTTTTTATATTGACAGAAACAGATTTGGTGGGTAAGCTTGATCTTTTCAATTCCACTTTAACTTCGTTCAACTCAACATTGCTCTATATACCCTTGATCACCACTCATAAGCTTCTACTACTTTTCAGTTTGTAAGTTTCAAAATTTTTTTTTTTCATTTACGTCTTCTATCTATAAGTTTATAAAATTAATTCTTAAATTATAAATGCGTATATTACTGCAACTAGTTATCTTAAAACTAACGAGCAATTATTTTATAAATTTATTTATTTACCACTCCCTAATAAGTTAGGTTTGGTTCAAGTCACTAGGTTTAGTGCATTTTAATCTACGTTCTATACTATTTGTAATTAGCAGGTTAGATGCTTCTTCGTTTACATGTGAATTTATTCTGACTGCATGAGCATCAGCACACTGCTTTACTTCGTCCTTCACTGTTCCGAATTCAAGGTCACGGTGGAGGTCACAATTTCTGATGTACCAGGGGGCATTGGTAATACATCTCAAGAGTTTGTTTTGCAATCACTGAATGGTAGTTATGTTGTTCTGACTATCGCAGCCCCATGACCACACCGGCTTCAACAATTGTTTGTGTATGCAAATTTTATTTTAAAGTGATAGATAGATAGATATATTTAAGGGTGTTATACACTGCGACCTGAAAGATCTGTGGTGATGCCCCTATTTATTTGAAAGATGAGGATAGTCTCATCTATAGATCTTCTGTCATTTTAATTTCCCACAGGAAATCATATATTTTGGAGGAATCAAGATGATGCTCATATCTAAGATATATTCTCCAAAACACCTGAGTCTATTGTGTGCCAATGGACCGCAGTCTGTGATCAGGTGCAGTGAGGTTTCGTCACTTTCTCCACAGATCTACAATGTCCGCTAAAAATGCCTGTGATGATTCTTAATTTTCTCCGAGGCATATTTATTAACTCCTTAGCTCTTTTAGGATTAAAATCTACCTTTGGACTATCTAATCCCGGAAGAGTTTTGCAGATTTGACTTCTTGCATCATCTGTACACTTCTTCAGCAGACCTCCAATGGTATTGGATGATAGTCCACAGAAACTTTAGGGCCGTTAAAAGGAGAGGCCGCAAGTTTTCTAGCTAAGCTATCAGCCATCTCATTTCTCTACTGCTATGTGGCCTGGTACCCACATTAGAGATAACTTGTTCATACTGCCTAGGGAGCTTAACTACCAAATACAGTCCCACACAAGTTTAGACCTCACTAAGGGTGAGCTCAGAGTCTTAAGTGCTACTTAACTATCATATAGTATCACGATGTTTTTCCCCGATACTTCCTGTCAATGTTGATCTGGGGACATCTTTCAATAGCGTGAATTTCCGCTTGAAAAATGCTTGGAAAAGAACCCATTGGTTCCCAGTAGTTGGTTCTAGGCCCAAATACTCCTGATCCAGTTCCGTCCATTATCTTAGAATCGTCAGTATACCATAAGAAGGAATTTTCTCTAATTTTATACGTCTCAGCTAGACCATTCCATTATTTTTTTCAACTCATCATTGTACACTATTTGTGTGCAAAATTGAATTTTCTTGGCATAAAATCCTTGTGAGATTTTAGTATACCGTATTCTTGAGTAGAATTTTACCCCATATATTTTGGGTGTAATTTCATTCTCTCGAGAAAATTCCTTGTATTCTGGTAAGAGATTTCCTAGCAGAGTCTTGAATTACTAGATGTAAGGGTGTAAGATCTAGTATAACTTCCATTGTAGCCGCTGGACAGGTGAGAGTAGTTCCAGTGATAACAAAGCAAGCACGGCATTGTACTTTACTTAATGCAGATTTCGCTGTCTTAAGTCTGATTCTATTTGACCAGGCTACAGAACCATAGGTGATAATTGGTCTCACCATCATGGTATACATCCAGCGAATGATTTTTGGGTTACATCCCCTGATTTACCAGCAAGCCGTCTACATATCATTAAGGAAGCTGTAGCCCTCTTGGTGGTTGCTGTTAGATGAGCCTTTCACAATAACTTTTTGTCGAAAATGACTCCGAGGTTTTTGGTCTCAGAGCTAATGTCCACCTGTAAACCATTTAGAAGAATAGGTTTCATATATGATTTTCAATACTGTTCCCCTGCACCATTCACTAGCTGCTAATAAGACCCTCTGGATAATATCACAAAGAGTGGATTCAGATTTTCCTCTAGCTATTATCACAATATCGTCCACATATCCTTGAAATGATATGCCTAGATTTGTGAGTTTTACCAGAAGATCACCAACTACTATACTCCAGAAAATGGGTGATAGTACCCAACCCTGCGGACATCCTTTACTGACTTTGACTTTAACAGTTTTGTCACCTGCTTCAGCGTCAGTCAGTCAACTGTTGAGTAAAGCTCGTATTCAATTGGAAATGGTATTATCTATTCCACTAATGTTAAGAGCCATAATCATTTATTAGTGAGGAGTGTTGTCAAAAGCCCCCTCAAAATCGAGAAAGACACAAAGTGCTATTTCTTTTTTATCCAGTGCTGCCTGAATAAAATCAGTCAGATGGTATAGTGCGGTTTCAGTCGCTTTTCCCGCAATATATGCAAACTGACAAGGATGTAAAGGCTCCCTTTTCAATAGGTCTCAAGGAGATGTATATTAACTATTTTATACATTGCTTTTAGTACAAAGCATGTCAAACTGATAGGCCTGAAGGATTTGGGATGGGCCATATCCTTCTTGCCTTGGAGATAAATACCACTTTAGCTGTGCGCCATGCTTCCGTTATATACCCAAAAGCAAGACTTGTCCTAGTGAAATTCACCAGGCGCGGAATCAGTGTCTCACTACTCTTTTCTAGGAAAAGCATCCGAGAAATCTGCACGCGCAGCAAAAGGAGAGTGCGATCCTCTTCATTTGCCGTGAACGTCCCATCCTCAGATTTCAATGCCAGCTTTAAATTGACTTGGTTTTTCGCAGGAGCTCTTTTATGGAGTCGTGCTACATGAGGAATCGATTCTACACTTTCACAAAAGGATCCAAAGCTAGTCTTTTTGGCTTGTCTGATCTCTTTGTTATAGATCGTCATCTCTTTTATATTCTTCCCAGTCCCCCATACGCTTAGCTAGATTGAATAGCTTACGCACCTTAGTACGTCTAGTAGACAGACTAGAGTTCCACCAAGGAGCATTCCTTCTGTTTTTCTTTTTTCTTAGAGGACAAGATAAAACATAGGATTCGGAAATAATTTCATTCAGCTCATTGACACCCTCCTCTAGCTCCACCGGATTTTTATATATTCCTTGGATGTTTGAGGATGAGAGTAGTGAATGCACTGAAGTATTGAAGAATTCCCAGTCTAGGATTTCTAAAAACTACCATTTTTGTGACGGTACCCCCTATATCGAACTCAATTATGCTGTTGTCCGACAGAAAGCGTTCGTCCGAGACTTTCTAATTGTTAACAATATCAGTTAGCTCTGGACTACAGAAAGTCAGATCAAGAAGTTCCTCCCTAATTACATTTCTAAAAGTGCGTGAGTTCCCCTTATTTAATATATACAAATTAAGTGATAATCAAAATTCTAGAACTGGCTCACCCGTTTATTAGTGTCACTGCTACCCCAGATGGTATTGTGTGCGTTTGAGTCACAGCTTACCAAGAGTGAAATCCTTTTGGATAGACAATACCTCGTCAGCTTATAGACTTCTTCCGGGAAATCATTCATGTCGCCCGGAAAGTAGGCCGATGCAACGACTATTTCGCGAGACCCCATCATCTATGCACTCCACCATGATGGGTGTGAGATCTCGCGACATGAATTCTGAAAGACAAAAGTAATTAATATCATTTTTAATCAGGATACAGGTCCGGGGAATGTCAGCATTGGCATCCCATATTTCCTGTTGAAATATTGATTAAAATATGCTCGAGGTGCAGTGCGATCGACAGATAAAACAATTATATTCTATAGGTTATGTTGCAATATCAAATTTATTTAATAAAAGAATTAAGGAGAAAATTACAAAACGTGTTGCGAGCGAGTACAAAAGATAAAAAAGGAAAGGGAAGAAAAAACGGAAGTTTACAAAAATGTAAAGAAATGACAGATAGAGGACATTTAGAATTTGTTCGAAAATCAATGTAATAATATTTAAAGCGTTAATTTTAACACTCCCTCACGCTTTTAATATTCAGAATAAAAAAAAATTTCAATGTGTTAATCCAAAATTATCTACGAAGTATTTAAATTTGTCTTTGGTTAATGTCTTAGTTAATGGATCAGCTAACTGCTCGGTCGTTGGTATATACTGCACATCTATCTCGTCGTTGCGTTGCATATCGCAGGTGTAGAATGATTGGATGTTGATATGTTTTGTCCTCTTCGATGCCTCTGGAGTTTTAACTAGTGTGATGGCTCGTTGGTTGTCGCATTTGATCGGAGTTGGTTCGGTTTGAGTGCAACCGATTTCACCTAGCAATCGTCTTATAACAATCATTGCCTTTGTTTCTGCACATAATGCGACGAACTCTGCCTCTGCTGTATAAGTTGCTGTTACGCTCTGCTTGCGCGAGCACCAAGCTATTGGGCCCCCGTTCAGCATTGCTACCCAACCGGTCGTACTTCTTAGCGTGTCGACGTCGCCACTTCTTAGCGTATTTTCACCATCGCAATAGCATGTTGTTTGGTTGCGACTTGTGTTGAAATTGTATGTAATTCCATAATAGATAGAGCCTTTAAGATATTTAAAAACTATCTTTATACCTTGCCAATGTATAGTATCTGGTTGTTCCATGTATCGACTGAGTACGCCAACAATATATGTTATGTCTGGACGAGTGCATATTGTGAGGTAAAGCAATGAGCCAACGGCTTCCCTGTAGGGAAATTGTTTGGGTTTTGTGACGTCATTGCTCTTCGTATATTTGATTGTCGGATCAGCTGGAGTAGACATGGGGTGACAGTCAATATGGTTGAAACGATGTAAAATTTTGTTTACGTATGCCCCCTGATAGATCTTCAATTTCTTCTTTGCTTTGTCTCTCTTAATCTGCAAACCAACGAAAAATTCAGCTTCTCTGAAAGTAATCTCAAACTCATTATTAAGTTCATTCAGTAAGTTTTTGATATAATGAATATCGTTGCCACATACTAGACCGTCATCGACATAAAGTGCAAGATATGTCGTAGTATCATCAACATTTTTATTAAAAACGCATGTATCTACTCTTGATTGCGTGAAACCAAGGTTCAACAAAAACGTGGCAATTCTCTTATTCCATTGACGTGAACCTTGTTTTAGACCATACAGGCCTTTTTGTAAATGGCATACGCGATCGTCTTCCTCAAAACCATACGGTTGCTCCATATATATATTTTCATCCAGCACACCATGAAGAAAGGCGGTCTTTACGTCGAACTGATATATTTCCATACCATAGGCTGCAGCTATTGAAAGTAAAATACGCACCGAATCATATCTCACAACAGGTGCAAAAATTTCCCCATAGTCGATGCCATATTTCTGCGAACACCCTCTGGCCACTAACCTAGCCTTGTATTTATCGATCTCACCATTTGCCTTGTACTTCACCTTGAACACCCAACGATTTGTGATGACATTTATATCTTCCGTGCGTGGCACCAACACGAATGTTTTGTTCTTGTTGAGTGCGTTGATCTCTTCTTTGATTGCAGCTAACCACTGATTGCGATTGTCGCTCGCAAGTGCTTCTTCTAAGCGTTCCGGCTCAAAACGTAAAACGCGCACCTCTGCCACGACTCCAGACTCCACACCATTATTGCCTTTCAATTTCGAAACTGATCTTGTGTTATGTGGGCTCCGTGGTAAGGGTAGCCTCGAATTTTTGGATGTTTTCTTGTTGTTTTCAGAATTTTGTTGGTCTTTCGTAATTTCTGTTTGTTTGGACTGTTGTTCTTCTTGTTCGCTGTTGGATATTTCTGTGACGTCATGCAGTTGCGTACGACTTTCGTAGAAAATAACATCTCTGCGTATTAACACTCGCCTACCTTCTGGTTCGAAAATTCTGTAGGCTTTCCTCTCATCATTATACCCAATCATTACGCATTTCATAGAATTCTTTTCCCACTTTGTTCGCTGCTCCTTTGGAATGTGTACATAAACGTCACTGCCAAAAACTCTGACGTGTTTGACTGAAGGTTTTACACCAAACCATTTCTCATAGGGTGTGACGCCATCAATGACATTAGATGCTGTTCTATTTTTCAAATAAACTGCAGTTTGTGTGGCTTCTGCCCATAAATACAATGGCAATTTCCTCTCATGCAGCATGACTTTAGCACTCTCGACCACAGTTCGATTTTGACGTTCAATAAATCCATTTTGCTCTGGCGCTCTAGGTGTAGAAACTTCATGCGTAATGCCTTTTGCCAAGAGAAATTGCTTTACAGAGTCGTTGCAAAACTCAAGCCCGCCGTCTGTCCGCAGCTTCTTAATAATGTGACCATCTGCTTGGACCTCGGCATAGAACTGCATAAGATATGTTATTATATCTGTTTTGCTCTTCAGAAAATATACAAAACAATATCTGGAAAAATCATCTTTAAATAAAATGAAATAACTTGCGCGACCAATAGATGGTTCGCCCATTTTTCCACACAAATCTACATGGAACGGCTCAACCGGTATGGTTGATCTCCTTGCACCAGATTTCGGGAAACTCAGACGATGTTGCTTGCCATAGGCACAGCCCTCACAGAACGGTGTCTCATCGCCTGTGCTATCAATTTTGAGATCATTAACAATTTTGTTGTTGTTCATTTCCCGTAGCGTTTCAAAATTTACATGACCTAAGCGTTCATGCCATAACTTCAGCGACTCTGACGACGATGATGCAGCAATCAATTCGGTTGTATGCGTTACGTGTAAATTCATTTTATGCAACCTGTCGTAACGTACTCCATCAGCAATAACTTGGTTGCCCTTCATGAAACGTACACACTCAGCACCCTCCTCGAAAACGACTTTCATACCTTTTTCAGTAGCACACAAGATAGAAACAAAATTTCTATCAAGCTCTTCAACTAGTAGCACATCTTTTAAAATGTGTATTGCGCCACTGTCACGACTATTGTTTGTTCTTACTTCGATGTCACCAGTTCCTTGTACACTGAGCTTACTGCCATCACCAATGCGTACGTAGCATGTACCTGCCGAAAATGGCACAAAATTTTTAAACAGCTCCCTCTGGAACGACATGTGATCAGTGGCACCAGAATCTGCGTACCATACGTTTTTCGTCTTATTTTTCGAATTAGCATACATCAGCATAAATAAATATGATTTATCACTTGTTGATGCTAACTGTTCTCCTTCATTATTTGTTTTCTCCATCACGAGCGAATGCCCTTCGCTTCTCTTTTGATTTCCAGTCTCTTGTTTATTTTTGGATTCTCTTTTCTTCTTAAAACAATCTCTTGCCCAATGCTCCGGCTTATGGCAATAATTACATCTCCCAACGCGCTTTGATGAATTGTTGGTCTTGTTACTGTAACTGTTACTAGCAGCGCTGTAGGCAGCACTAGGTGCAGAAGTAGTGTTTTCGTTGTTGCTCTCTTTTGAACGGAAGTTAAGTAGAGACTCTTCGTTGACTAAGTGATCAGTCAAACGTTCGAGATTCTGCTCAGATCGAGGCACAGCATACCATGCAGTTCGCACATGATGGAACTCTCTTGGTAAACTGCCTAAAATCTTTGCAATCACCACTGGGGTCTTTTGCTCGAGATCCATATCTTTCAGCCTTTGCGTGAGCGACGTGATTCTGGCAATAAAATTTGCCATAGTTTCGTTTGTCTCCATCTTGCAGTTGATAAATTTTTCTAATAATACCTGCACAGATTGCTCGCTCCTCTCTGAATGTACCGTCTTCAACCTTGACCACATATCAGCAGCCGTGAAGCAGTCAGTTAAGTATTTGAGCTGCTCCAACTCCAAACCTCGCATGATGAATGCCTGTGCTTCTGCATCCTTTTCTTCCCAAGCATCAGCATTATTTTCTGACTTTTTAGTTGTGCCCAAAATGTAGGGCCGCAGCTTATTCTCAGTCATATATATTTACATCTGACGACGCCATAGCTGGTAATTCTGCCCATTGAAACAATGTATTTGGTACGATCTTGTCATCCTGGACATACTTGCCACTGCTGGTACTGAAGATGTTTGTTTTCGGTTTTCTGCTGGGTTATCCTCAAAGGGGCTAACCTCAAAATCAACAGAGTTGTCCGTGTCTGCCACAATAGCTGAATCTTCTACTGTTGAATTTGGTCCGGCGCCAAGTGTTTTATTATCCATGCGAAAACAATGTTATTTGTCGCTCTTGAGCACTGGGCCCATAACCTGTTGAAATATTGATTAAAATATGCTCGAGGTGCAGTGCGATCGACAGATAAAACAATTATATTCTATAGGTTATGTTGCAATATCAAATTTATTTAATAAATGAATTAAGGAGAAAATTACAAAACGTGTTGCGAGCGATTACAAAAGATAAAAAAAGGAAAGGGAAGAAAAAACGGAAGTTTACACAAATGTAAAGAAATGACAGATAGAAGACATTTAGAATTTGTTCGAAAATCAATGTAATAATATTTAAAGCGTTAATTTTAACATGCCCTTTGTAAACTTACTAGAAAAGCCCCTAATTTGAATTTTGTAACACCATGGCTCTTGAATAGGGGCCAGCCCCATGGTATTGTTGGCAAACACATTCCCAATGACAGCCGTGGCTGTTCTGGCATGATGGATGTTTGCTTGAGACACTTTCAGTCACGTCATATTATGGAACAGGTTGTGACGGGATGTTGCTATTCCCATCTTCGTCCTCCTCGTTCATATAGACATCCTCCAGACTGTGTACCAGTGAAGGGCAGTATGCGGCCCTTGAGTACGTTTGGTACAACCGACGTTGATCTTGCTAAATCGGTAGTTCAACGCATATCCCGAGCTCTTGATTAGTTGCATGGACCCATCATCTATTTCCACATACAACAACTGTCCGTAGCCCTCGTCCTTGCAACTCCATATGCTCCAGAAATTGGTGTTTAGCCCAATATTTTGGCTGGAGAGAAACTTATATAACACACCTACCTCATGTCCACTACTTCGAGGGAGGAAGACTGTGTGTGATCGTGGGATGTTCTCTCCCACTCTGGCGACCATACTGATGCCCTCTATCACTGATCCCTTTCCGCCAAGTTCGTCGAATGGCAGAAAATGCTTAGGAAGCCAGGCTTGAAGTGGATAGCATCGAATGAGAATTCTTTGGTCCACTCCCGAACCAGCATCTCTCAAGCAACATCTGCTCAACACTTGTCAGCTCCTTGCTAGTTAGTATGGAGTTCGGATAGTCCACAGTAACAACAGTCACCGTGGTGACGGATGCCACCATAGCGTAGCTACCTGCTGCCTTGGACCTTCTACGACTAGGTGGGCCCGACGGTGTTGCCGTTGTCCTCTTTTTGGCTGGGTCAGGATTAGGAGAAAAGGTGTTTTGTGTGCTTTTCTTCAGGTTCCTGTTTACGATCTGTTGTGATGTTGTGCCAGCCGAATCCTTGACAACCCTGTGCTCCTCTACCTTGGCAAGAGGAAACCCTGAGACAGGTAGGTGAGGTAACATCTGACTCCAGCTCCACTTAGCCCCTTTCTTCTCGGGTCATCCAAACCACAAGGGATTCCTCTCTTGGCCATCCTGGAGGTTTTCTCCGAGGTGGTAGGTCGGGATGAATTACTCCCTTTGTCCCTCAGTTCCACTCCCAGTGTCAACAATCTCTCCTTAGTGGAGATGGGAGTTTGTTGATTTGGTCCCATTTTTGCCCTGGCAGCAACAGAAGTGGATGGCACATCATCGGAAGAAAGTTTCCGAATTCCTGCACCACATATCCCATGTACTCTCATTGTGGACCCCATAGGTCCAACCACTGTTTTGGTTACGGACGAAGGTCTCCGTTCATTGACCGAAGCAGCATTTGATTTGGGTTTAGCGGGTGAACTTACCCCACTAAACATTGGCTCATTAAGGGGTATTTGCTCCATCTGAATTGCCAATTGAATTGCGGTGTTGTTCTGCGGAATTTTTATACCCTTTACCTTTAAAAAAGTTAAATAGGGTATACTAATTTTGTGCTTTTGAGAGGGGTTGCAATTTCGAGAAGGAGGCGTGGTAAGTATGGACATATATATGCAGATATGATCAGAATCACTTTCAAAGCAATTTTTATTTTGTCCGTCCGTCTGTCCGTCTGTCCGCCTGTGGCCACTTTTTACACCGTTAGAGCTATCTTAATGAAATTTTGCAAAAATGTAGCCTGCACAAAGATACAGATCCAGATAGCTAGCAGATGGGCCGATTTGGACAAAGACCACGCCTACCCCCCATATAAGGAACTTTTTTCACCTTTTTTAAAATGACTAAAACTTCGGTCCAATTGACGGAATCATGACATTGTTTGGCAGTTATGGAGATGTGGGTAGAGATTTACGGACGAAATTTTACGGGAAGGACATTATAAAGCTATCTGCAACAAATGAGGCTGATCAGAGAAAAGACACGCCCACTTTTGATATAAGGAACTTTCGGGTCTAAAATTTAAATTAGCCTAGCTATGCTCGTATTGACGCCAGCGGAATAGAAATTGGCAGAAACATATATGGGGTCCATAATAGTGTGTGTGCAGAATATGGAAATCATAATACAACTGCCACACCCACAAACAGCCAAAAATCATTACTGTGTTCGTATTAAGGATTTATCAATGAAAGTTCACAGGAAGGTTGCGGTTACTCACATTAAACACCACACAAAAAATGGGCGTATTTTTTTTACTTTTTTTTATTTGACTTATTATTATAACTTGCGACCTATGCAATATTTTTGGACAAAATTTTATATTTGTGATTATATTGACACTAGAAAGCCATACATAAGAAATGGGGTCGATATAATCATTTCAAGGTACCCTACCAAAAATTACCGTCAATATGCTCCTAATGATGATTTATGAAGAAAACATCCTCAATGTTGAACTCGCACGCACAAGAAAAGGTAAAGGGTATTTCGAAGTCGGTCTAACCCGATTTCAGACTTCTGTACTCGTTTTATTTAATTTATTTTTCTTCATGAAACTTCTTTTTTGCGGAGAATATAAAGATCACTCGGACAGAGATCCGCAATATCCGAGCTCGTCTATTACCACCGAAGGGCTCCGTTTACGACTAGACTATTTAACAGGGCATCTAGCCTGGCAGATCATCAGCACGGGCCGCGAGACACCTTGATCCAGCCCTTATATTCGAACCATAGTCAAGGTGTATTTCTCAAAGCTGTACTATTAAGGAGTATCAAACAATGAGTGCTACATCGTGACCTTAGCTAAATCCATCACCATCAGATAATTGATGCCATTGTAGACCTATTACCAGCCAGTATCCTTGGAGAGGGTTCAGTCGAAGGATTTGCTACCGGCCTGACAGAAACGATACACCCTAAAATATTGCTAATATTGTCCGAAGACATGTATCTAGTGGCAAAATGGTTATTTACTCCTATTTGGGTGATACAACCTACAACCAAATTCAGCAAAAACTCATTAATTTTTTTCTTGGCATTTCAAGCATAAAATTCGTGAAATGCAGTCATTTCGCAAGGGATATGAAAGACGAAGAAGAGGCATTAAAACAATTTGGTTGATAGGCAAGAGCGTGGAATTTTTATTGATGAAAGCTCTGATAAACTGGCGACGAAGTTTAGCCAACGAATTGAACATTCTGAGGAACAGATTCATCCCAGTCGAGGTTGAGCAACCTAAATCCTGAAGAAGGATTTTAGCGTTTATGATGATTGGTGCCAACAGACCAAATGGATCGAGGATGCAATTGAGAGGATAATTATTTTCTAACATCTGTGACCTCATTTTTTATGCGTGATAACTCTGCAAGCGTGTCAGCTCCAGACAACAAATCGTCAATGTAAAATGATGACCGTACAACATTTGAACCAGCTTCAAACTGTGCTGCGTGTTCTTCGGCGTGATATGGTACAGCTGTCATTCCATAAGTAACCGTGTTGAGTTGGAATGTTCGAACGTTTTTATGAGGTGTACTCCTTCATAAAATATATTGAAACCTTCGATCTTCTGGACTCACTATCACCTGTCGGTACATTTTAACGATGTCCGGAGTAATCGCAAACCGATTTAGGCGAAAACGCAGAAGTAGGAAATCGATGTGCTGTTTGGCTTCAGGACGCAGTGGTGTGGCATATAATAGTGTGCCTTGTTCAATTTGGGATTTTAAACTACGCTCATATGCCCCAAACTTTCAAATTCCTCCATGAAGGCGACGTACTGCTCTTGAGCTCTCGAGACCAAGACAACCCCCGTTCCAACGAGTTAGACCTTCGCAATGCTGTTGTGTGTAAGTCACCCAAGCAAGCCGGATCATCCTTGAATGGCGGTTTGACGATTACTCTGCCACTCTCTCGGGACACTGTGCCAGTGTATAAGCGTTCGCAACTGTGTTGCTCACGGGTCCACGCGTCTGCCGTTGTTGAGACTTCTTAAAGCACCCACAATCGTTCCAATTTGGATTGATCCATTTCAGGAGACATGTAGTGGTGGAGAACTTCGTAGTGTTCGCTGAATTGCGTCCAGCCTAACAATGTTTTCTGTAGTATTGGCAAACTATGTCCGAGTTTGATTTGACCGACCGCAAGAAACTCTCTCTTCCCAAAATCGATTTTCTTTGATTTGTGAAATTGACTATCTACCAGTACAATATTCGCTGGGATGTTTCAAGATGAGACATCTATGTCTGGATCCGGTTGGTATGCGATATGCGACGTTATACAAAATGGAAGCGGTAACACAAACTCAGTTGCTTGCGATTTTATGTTAGTATTAGTGAAAAATTTAATATTTGTGGCTGACTTACCAATATTTTGGATTTGAATGTTATGCTTGCTTCGTGGTATCTACAATTTATGTGATAACTCATCCGTTATGAGATTCACTTGTACGCAAGAGTCCAACAATGCTCTTTCCAACCGGTATCCACAACTTGCATCCCGAACTAAGACCGTAGCAGTCGCAAGAATAGTTTGATCCAACGACGAATTGTTCAGGTGGATGTGTACAGCAGCTTCCTTCGAGGTTCAAGGCAGTATTGAAGTCGACGAATCTGGAGCAGATCTACGAAGCAGCAAGCTGTGATGTTGTTGAGAACAAACCCTGCACTTATGCACTTTCGACTAGCAGTTGATGCAAAGGCCTTGTCTTTTTGCAAGGTCAAAGCATTGAGCTACAGTAAAGGCCTTGAAGCGCTCGCAGTTGAAAATCCTGTGGTTGCCTCTCGATCACATTAAACATTTTTAATTAGAGAAAACAAGCGAATATGCGTTTTGTTGGTTCCTTGATTTATGAGCCTTGTTTTCAGCTCGCGGTTAAATATGAGCATGTTCGATTTAATCCAAGTATTGGCAGTGTCTCTCCGGAATGTTTGACCAGTCATTCCAAGTCGGCAACGTTTTGAAATCCAACGACTCCTTCCATGTGCAATTTTTCTACTCAACAGCTTTCTGCAGTACAAGGTAAATCAGCATAGCCAGAGAAATGTGGCTATCAGTTCCCAATGACAGTACTGAACCGTAGATATCAGACGCCTTATCAACTAGGCTCCTTAACTGAGCACTGTTGGACTTGGAAACTGACGACAGCTCGAAAAGCGTCGAAATATTCTCCAAAAATATTAGTGTTGGATTGTCATACCTATCTTTAAGCCTTTCCAATGCCTTGGGTTAATTTTCATTTGTGACCTGGAATGCATCAGTGGTTTCTAGAGCCGAACCCTAGAGAGAATTACGCAAATGGTCTAACTTTTCGATATTTGACAAGTTAAATTCCCGATCGATTATTTGTATCAAGGACGTCCTGAAATTATGATACTCGGAATACTTGCCATTGAACGAGGGATGTTGGAGCTTCGAGCTAGATTCCATAACGCAATTAGTGGCATTGTGGTCTTGAGCTAGCTGCGATTGAATGGAAAGCTTCGCTGTAATATACAATTCCTCAAAGTCAGCATGACCACCATCTTCACAGTCTTGTTTTTCAATTTCCGTTTGTATTGATAGGACTTGCTTGAAATATGACTCAAGGATACCCAATCTGCATCGATATTCAGGCATGGAAATCAGCTTACCACCTGATGGCAACCTAGCTTCCAAAAAATGATACCGTATTCGACGAAAGCGTTACACAGCAGTGGCAACCAAATATATATGTAACATAGGAATACCGTAGTCACAAAAGAACTTGTTAACAATGCGACGACCAAGCGCAACGACAAATAGCAAAAACCTCTTAGATAATTTTTGTTGGATTACGACGATCTAGCGCAGAGAGATGAGCAGCGCAACAGAATTCAGCACAATTGAGAAGACTCAGCGATGTAGTGAGATAGCGGCAGATGTTAGTATTTGTAGCGTAAGCAGAGCATAGGCGAGAGTACAAAATGCGAAAACAGCGCAACTGGCGGAATGCTACGGCACAACAGCGGTGACACAGCGACGTACCAAGGTAGTGGCAGCTCCTAATAATTACAGTGGTAGAAAAGCAGCGGTGATGAACAAAAAACGGCGTTTTTTGGTCCTCCAAATGACGGCTGTATTAATATTACCTAAATGTATTAAATGATGATGCTCAAGAGTCTAACGTTGATCACCACTTGCGTGCGCGACACGAGCAACAAACCTCTATTTAAAGAAATTAAAATTTATTTAAACGCACTGGTCCTTGCTCGCGCGCCAAAATGTATGGTTGGGAACATTTTCCTCAACGGCGAAAGACACACGAAAATGTAGCGGATGCATTTACTTTGGGCTGTGCTCTTATATAAAAATTAGAACGATGCGATTGAGAAATGGTCTATAATTAGACTGATTTATTCTATATACGAATTTTATGAAGTGCATGATAAGAAAACCTTTGCGTATGTATGAGTTAATATGTATTGCAGCTGCTCTCACGTGATGGTGCAGCGACTCCCAATTTGTGAGCCACCAAATGGATTAATACGAGTATGCACTCGTATAACAGTTTACTTGATGAATACAACATCAAACGTCATAGAACAATAAAAAAAACCCAATGAATAAACTCTTCTAACCAGAAACAAATATTACAAATAGTTTATAATAATTTGAAAATGTTTGATAAAGGACATTTTAAGGTTAATAAGCAAGTTTTCGCAACAGGACAACTAAAATTTTCAAAGTTAAACCAATAATAAATATCTATCCTGTTACATATTTGTTAGAAGATTATCAGGAACATATCATCAAAGAAGGATTTTATGAAAAGGATTGATGAAAACCAAATATCCAAATTCATATCTTGTGGAAAAAATTTTGAAAACTAGTTGAAATAAAGTTTCTTTGAAATGGATGGGATTTAGTAATTCTTCTTAGCATTTCTTGGATGAGTAAAAAGGACTTTTTATAAGTGGCATATGTATAAGACAACATTTTAAACAATCATTTTATTATTTATTCAACTATCACAATGTCAATAACAGTAACTTCAGCTAATTATTTCCCACCAATAGGATTAAAAACGAGGTATGTGTGCAGACATGTTGATTTTTAAACCTATAATTCTATTCTCAATGTAGATGTTAACAATAATTGCGTTTTACCAGCAACAGTGAGGTTGAAACACCCCAACGTCCTCGTAAGAAGTGCAGCATGTAGCTAATGCTGCATCCTCAGAAAACTTCGTTTTACTGGCAACAGCAATCATAATTATTAAAAATCGTACAGGGTGTTACGTTCCTTGTCACACGGTGCTTGACTCTGCCTCTCACGTGAATTTCGTTAGGTAGCGCCTGGTAAATCAATTAAAAATGGACACGAAAATGATTAACACTTCAATATCTTGTATTGGTGAATCCAATTTTATAACTGAAAGGGCAGCTGACATCTTCGCAAGGGCACATAGTGATGACTACACTTTCTCATTTGAAGCTCTCGTCGCTAACACCATCACCGATCACCAGCTGAACTTCGACTTAAGCATCGACTCATGGAACATTCCTCCGAATACAAAACTCGCAGATCCGCTTTTCTATAAATCGTAACGCATTGATGTCTTGTTGGGAACATCAATATTCTTCGAATTAATGTGCGTTGGCCAAATTAAGTTTTATAGAAGACCAGATTCGGATGGGTCGCATCTGATGGAGGACTACATTTCCACAAGTCATCGGCTTTAGTTGCAGCTCATTTTCACCCAAAAGAAGAGGAAGCTAGTCTCGATGACCTTGTCAAGCAATTCTGCGAACTTCACTTTAAACAAAATCATATTCGCCTCGATTCTGGTGAGTATGCTGTACGATTCATACACAGAAGCCAAGCAACGATTCTTAAGTTTAGAAAGAAGGCTGCAGCAGAAGCCCGACATTAAAAGTCAGTACTCATCTTTCATGAAGGAATATGCTGAACTGAAGCATATGTCACATGCAAAGTTAGAACCACAAATGAAAACTTTCTTTCTACCGCAGCATTCCGTTCATAAGGCTGACAGCGAGTCCTGTTCGATGGTTCCGCAAAATCTACTAGTGGATATTCGTTAAATGATGGTTCTCATGGTTGATCCAACCATTCAGCCTAAACTCTTCAACACGGTTTTGCGTTTTCGTATGTTCAAGGTAGCCTTAACGGGAGATATCTGTAAGATGTACCGCTGGCTAATCATTTAGCATCCGGATAATTACTTGCAATGCATACTGTGGCGAGACGACCCGAAATCTGATTTAAGGGTATACACACTCGACACTGTTACATATGGTACCAGGCCCGCTGCATTTTTGGCGATTCGCGCTATGGATGAAGAAGCCAACTTCCTGCTTGCAGCAAAGGTCGTGGTGAACTTGATTTAATGTCAAATTTTAATTTTCCTCAATATGTACTAATGTCAAATTCTCAATTAGAACTTCACACATTTTGTGAAGTTCTAACAGCGTACGGTGCATCTGTATTTGTTCGAACGAAATACATCGATGAAGTCAAAACCAGCCTAAATCAAGAGCAGCGCAATTAAAGACCCTCACCGTAACAGAGCTCGAGTTATGCGCAGCCTCGCTACTTGCTGACCTATTGGAATCGGTCAGGAAGACACAAGTATTTGATTGCCGCATACACTGTTGGGCGAATTCAGCCGTCGTGTTATCATGGCTACGAAAGAGTCAGAAAGACCAATATTTCTTTGTACACATGTAAAAAAGCGGTCGGAATCAGGTGTGGGCTATCCCCACGAATTATGCACTGGCTATGCACTGGGTCAGACCCATATTGCTATATGGAATACTGGTATGGTGGCCAGCCACGCAGAAACAAAGCTATTTGAAGCTTCTGAGCAAGGTCCAAAAGAACGGCTTCTTTATGCACCTCTGGCGCCTTAAGAACCACGCCTACTAAAGCTTTAGAAGTAATACCCAACCTACCTACATTAGAGCTGGTAGGGAAATAAGTGGCCGCCACATCAGCACTAAGACTGAAATGTGCGGCGTTATGGCATGATCGGCAGATTGGTCGCTCGACTATTGCGCATACCTGGAGTAGTTCTATCCAACACATTGACCACTCCATACCTAATCTCAACTTCAATAGGCACTTCCAGACATATATTCCGTCTAGAAGAGAGTGGCAAACACCAATGCCATGGAGAAGGGGGGAACTTAATTTCTACACTGACGGATCCAAACTTGACGATAGAGTCGGTTTTGGAGTTTTCTCACAAGAATTGGGACTGGAACTTTCTTTCCGTCTCCCCGACCACTGCAGTGTTTATCAAGCAGAGGTCCTAGCCATAAAGGAGGTAGCCGTCTACTTAAATAGACATGCCGTAAGAAAAAATATTATAAATATCTACCAGGCGGCCATCTTGTCAATGAATTCGGTGGCACTGAAATCAAACGTTGCTCAGGGCTGCCGAGCAGCCCTAAATGATATCTGTACCGTTTTGAAGGTACGCCTTAAATGGCTTCCGGGGCATAGAGATATTGCGGGAAACTGTAGGGCTGATGACTTAGCCAGACGGGGTACCAACCTTCCTTTAGGCACGGACAGATGTGAGATTGGAATACCAATTGCCACCTGTAAACTGATGCTGAGGGATAGGGTCGTTACTGAGACCAATGGGTCTTGGGCACAAGAGGGCACTTGCTTAACGACTAGGCTAATGTGGCCGGAACTTCATAGTCGGAAATCTAGAGACTTGCTTGCCCTGCCGAGAGAGAATATCTCTAAGGTCGTGGCATGTATAACTGGTCACTGGTTTTTCGGCAGACATCCTCTCAGGCTGGGAGTATTCTCTCATGAATACTGCAGAAGCTGTGGGGATGAGGAGGAGGAGGAGACTGTGGAACATCTATTCTGTAGTTGCCCCGCTCTGGCTAGAAGCAGAGCGAGCTCTTTAGGCAAATACGCTTTTAGCTCTCTTACAGAGGTGCCTAGCGCGAAAATCAAACAAATCCTGCGCTTTATTAGGGCTTCAAAATGGTTCGACGAGTGAATCGGTGGTGCGGTGGTATCACAATGGACCCATGGTGATCTGAGTGAGCTGGTCCTTGGACTGGCTGCCACATTAACCTAACCAATCTAATGGCTACGGGAGGAGTCTTCAAACTTCAATATCTTTGTTTTGAACAAGGTCAGCCGTATACAGACCCTAACTAAGGGAATGTTATGGAATCACATTCCAACTGCGCTGAACCCAGCTGACATCTTATTGCGGGGAACATCCCCAAGAGAGCTTCTCAATTCACAGATTTGGATGCACGGTTCGTCGTTTCTACTTGGAGATCAGAAGGATTGGCCACCAGCACCTGATTTTCTCACCGACGTACCAGAACGGCGACATACTACTTTGGCCGTAACAATCCAATTAGAAGATATTTCACTTCGCTGCAAAGTATATAAACTAATTCAGCACAATGCAACGAGTTTTTGCATACGTTCCAAGTGTTCTGTCAAAAAAAGATCCCATAACTGCAAGGATGTGTGGCGCGCTTACACCTGAAGACATACAACTTAGGATACAACTTTTATTACGCCTGATCAAGCAGATTCACTTCGCTCCCGAGTACTTAACTTTAAAGGTCAAACGAAGCATCGTCCAAGTCAGTATATCCATTTTTGGACGATTATGGATTAATAAGGTCGCCTTGAAATCTGAAATCTGGATTATGAAGCACGCCATCCAATCACATCCCATTAACAACGCAATTATTCAACATTTTCATCAAAAATGTATGCATGCTGGACCACAAAACTTGACAGCCTCAATTCGCTTACAAGTTTGGGCGATTGGTGGGCGAAAGAAAGTAGCCGGTATCGTAAGGTGCTTTCGTCTAAAACCAAAAGTTATGGAACGCATTATGGGTGATTTGCCATAACACAGAATGCAGCCATGCAGGCACAATGAGCATTGATTTTTGTGGTCCTTTTTACAAGTCAGAGGTGTGCAACAAGGGTCCCGTTAATTGCTACATTTGCTTATTTATTTGTTTTGCTACAATGGCCACGCATTTGGTGTTGGTGTCTGATTTCTCTAACGCTTCGTTTTTGGCAGCTGTCAAGCGATTGATTTCGACGCGTAGGAGACCAAAAACAATCTGGTCAGATAATGCTACATATTTTGTTGGAGCTAGGAATGAATTAGCTGCGCTGAAAAACTCCTCTGGTCCACGTCCCACAGAGCTTGGCTTTTCAGGGGCACTGTCTGGACGATGGCATTGAATGGCGCTTTTTCCGACCACGATCTCCGCACTTTGGCGGTCAGTGGGAAGCAGCGGCAAAGGCGGCTAAATTCCACTTCTATCGTATTGTCGGTCTCTCTGTGCATACATTCGAAGATGTGCGGACTCTTATATGCCAGGTATATGATATAATCAACTCTCGACCTCTTGATGCAATTTCGGAGAATCCTAATGATTTGGAGGTTTTGATGCCAGCGCACTTCTAAGAGTGGCGCTTATCCAGACAGATAATCGTGTAATAAAACGAGTCGTTAATAAAATTTTACTTCTCCCTATCGAAAATTTTGAAGGCCAGAGTCCTTCAACGGGGAGCATGTTAAGGGTTATGCTTTGATGAGCATCTAAAGGTTAAGGGTGTCTGCGCGATCGGCTATTTCATCAATTGTCTGCCCACCTCATTTGCCGCAGTCTACTCCAGCTCGCCTATTGCTTTGTATATATGTATTTCTGGATGTACATAAATAGCATGCATAATTATGTAGGTCTACGTATAAATATACAAATATATTTCTTGTCGCATTAAGTGAACCGATAACTGTAACAAATAGCAGTTTATAAATTAATAGAAGTACCTACTACATACTACGCACTTCTTTAAATGCTTAACATACATTTGCACATACATACGCATAAGGAGTATGCATATAAATTCCGCAAAGAAAATAAAGTGGTTGCTTCTTTTGAAAACTGGAGACATTGCAGTCGTTTCGTTTATTTTCGCACCAGCTGGCAAAACGGCTTGTTGGCTCAAACCAAGTGTATTTTATGGAAAATTTCACATGCCTAATTAAACGATGCATTTAGCTACAACTTTATCAATCGCTTTTCGAAATTGTTATTCATATTTTTAACCAGCATTAAATCAATGAACTAATCATCTATGGAACATAAAATTATCACAAAACGAAAGACCACAATATATTTTAATGGTTTTTAGTCACCGACGAGTTCATGCATTTCGATTGGTCAAACATTAAAGTATTTCTAAAAATTCTGAGTCATATCCGTATGATGATTTGAATACACGATTTGAATTAAATCGTTATGTTCTTCTGTGTGAAAAGTATTTAAAACTTCAACAACAATATTACTTACATGAACCGCTTCCATTATTGGATTTGGAAAACTAGAAAAATAATGCTCCAATATTTGCTATTGACGTCACACACCAAAATAAAATTATAAAAACTGGAAAACTATTGTCCCTACTAATACATTAGCTTACTAATTCTTTCTAATTTTACATGATAGTCTTGTTCAATATACACCACTAACGATGGAAACCATATACATAAATTATATATATATATAAATATGCCAGTAAGAACATTCAACAGATCTACATGGAAAATAGCAAATTTGTATTTGTCGACATGCGACGCTTCAATAACAATGAATATCAAAACTATATTATTAAATCGTATGCAATACAAAAATTATGTTGTAAAATGCAAAAACTAGTAAAAGGCTTCTACTAATTTTCATCATTTGAAGTGGAATAGTGGATCCGTAAGAAAAAAAAAAAAAATGTTTAACCATTAACTTAAATAATACTAGAATTTATGTAAATGGAGCAGAAAACGTCCAATGGTTGAAAACAAGTGACAAATGTCTTTGACAATAAAAAATTCATAATTTATAGTTTGGAAGAATTTGGTATGAATAGCCAAATAATACCATTTTCCCACCGACAGAGTTTGCTCTCATTTTTGTGTTTAACCGAGTTAGGTAGTTAACATTATATAAACCATGGTTTATGCCCTTTTTTTATACAGACATTCCTGCTCTCAGCTCCCAATAAACCATAACCACTCGAGGGTGAGAGCGAGTTTACTGGTGGTTAAGAGATCTGTTTTACTATTTGATAAGAGAGCTTTTTTTCTTGACATTTTTGTCGTTGTCAGATCTAAAAAGTGTGAAAACTTCAAACCGCTTTTAGTAAAATGTATGCAAAATAAATAAATTTTATAATTAAAGAATGAAATTGTAAGTTCTTTAAAGCAGTTTGCACAGACATATTGCACATTTTAATGTTTGTGTTAAAATTTGGCTGAGCGAATTCTTGGTGTGCCAACACTGCTCATTTATTTACATTCTGCGGAACGCTTAAAAATCAAAATCAAAATTTAAAAAATTAATTAGTTATGGATGGTACTCCAATTAAAAAAAAGTGTGGACCGAAGCAGAGGAAGTACTATTTTTAAATTTATTGGAGGATAAAATGCCGGATCTTCGTTGTATGCACAGAAAACACGCAATTAAATTTTATAAAATTGTGTTCCTCCGTATCAATTCAACATTTATTTTAGTGATTAAGTAATAAAATTTTTCCAATTTTATTCGACATTGTTTATTTTGTAATGCTTCGACAGGAAAAATTTTGGCAGGAAGCTTCACCACAATTAAACCTCTTTTCGGTGGGAACGATTGACAGATAGTCACGAGTTTCGCTCTCTCAAAAAATAGTAACCCACGGTAGAGCTTTAGAAGGGAACATGGTATAACAATTCATCAGGATTACTCAAATATTAAACAATGTGATGTGCATACAAAATGTATTAGTTTTAAGAAAAGCTCATGAAACTATATTTATGACAAGTAATTGAAATATAATTTAAAACAAGATATAAAAAATAAAAATAGCAACAACGCAAAGCATAAAAAGAATTTCGTTTTAATTTATTTATTTATAAAAGTGAGAAACAAGTGATAACGAATTTCAATTAATTAAATGTATTTTATTAAACAAACAAATATATTAAAACAATTGTGCATTTTTTTCTAGTTATAAATAAATAAAAACAACAACAATACACAAACATTTTCCTAGAGAAAACCACATAACAAAACATAATATATATTTTTCACAGAACAAATATCAATATTTGAACTGATTTGATTAAATCTAGTCTAATCTTGTCTGTTGTCTTATCTCATCTTGTCTGATACCTGATCTGATAGATAAGCTAATAGCTGGTTCAAATATTGGAAGATTTTAAGGCATTTGTTGACCACGATTAATAGCAATAATTATTGTCCTCCATTCACCTTCAAAGTTACATATATTTCCAAAAATTTACCAGCTGACACCAGTACACTACTTAACATTTTCATTAATAGGTATATATTTGAACTGATCTGATTAAATCTGGTCTGATCTGGTTTTGATATGATAGCTGATCTGATAGCTGGTTTAATATATGTACATTTTGTGTCAATTTAAAAATTGGTTGATAGTGGTACTGGGGTGGATGTAAAAATTTCATGCTGGTGTGGATATGTAAATTTCATGTTGTAGTAAACTTTTTATATTTAACAATACCACAATTACCTAATTGTTGACCCCTCCGCCTCGTGTATAATTTAACACCCTAATTATAAGTTTTCTCTCATATGACAGTTTCTGTATATTTTCTCAGATTACAAGACAGAAAACTTTTGTATCCCAACTTCTAAATTAAGAAATTTAACGCCAGGAATTAGAGCGTGAATGGCATTTTTGTTTTTTGTGTATCGTGGCAACTCAACTCCTGAATTAGATTCCAGGCCAAATCTTTTTTCCCTTACTCCAACCTCCTTACATTCCCTACATTCGTCATTGTCCGTAATTCCTATTTTGTGTGCATGTGCCGCCAATAAATTATGGCCTGTCATTATACCTATGATAATTCTGCAGTATTTTCGTGAGAGCGCGAGTATAAATCTGGTTTGATTCCTATCGTTGACCTTACACATAACTTTTGCAATTTTGCAGGTGTTTAAACTGTGCCACCTTGGTTTTACCTGTCTACTCATTTGTCCATCCCTTTCAATGAATAGTTCTTTAAGGGGTTCCTGTATGTCGTTTTCTTGTTCAAGTGGTAAATAAACTTCATTCCCTTCTATGCCCTTATGACCTTGAAAGCTTGAAAGATACTGCTCTGGTCAGGCAGCTTTACAGGCTGCCTAATTCCCAACTCTGAGCAGTAGCTTGATTGTTTTTTTTTAGAAGTGATATATTTAATCACTTCTAAAAAAAAAATAATTTTTTTTTTAAATAAGTTCTCACTTTTGGCACCAGTAGGTTCTTGTCAGCGCCTCTTGATGTGCTGTCTAAAATTACAGTTTTGACAGAGAGCTTTTTTAGAATACACTTTCCTGATAAATGTACAAAGTGGTGTCAAATGAAAGAAATGCTATTTTGTCAGACAAATAGAATTAGTGTGTCATTTTTAATTTTAATTTAATAAAAAGCGCCACCACAAGCTTTGATATGTAGCAAATATACAAACCGCAAAAAACTTTTTTGCGAAGACACAAAGCAAAACAAGTCTTTTTAGCCAAAAAAACACAAATCAAAAGCTGACATGACATCACTTAAAGCTTTCTTCTTACTCATTTGTCCCTAAACATCCCAACTCATCTACCCAGACACCAAAAAGTAAAGAGGCGCGATGAAGTCATCACAAAGCCCTTTAGCGAAGCACTGAAAGCATATCAGTTAATGGCGGTCGTAGACCGGAGCGACCCTGATGGGGCCATTTCGCCTGAGCACTGGAAGAAGGTAGAGGTCAGCCTCTCACCGATCTACCTCCAGTTAATTAAGGAATACTCAGGCAATTTCCCATTTTTCGCGACAGCAGATGGCATCAATGTCATGTGAAGCTGGTCGCTTGTGCAACCCAGAGGACCTTTGTGAAAGTGCGATCTTCAGGAACGGCGAGGCATGGCTATTTGCAAAGATTGAAGTCGTACCTAGGGCGATGATCCCTAAAAAGCCAAGCGCTTGGATCCCAGCCGAGGCATATGACCCGTAGGCAATCCTGGAGTTCTTTTAGATTAGCAATCATCAGCTCCCGGCCAAGGTAGAGAAATCAAGGGGGGATTCTAGGTTGCTAACCCTTGTGCTGAACACCAAATCTCTGGCGACTCAAGCCAATTCCAATTGAATCATGGGCTCTCGTCCATGAGCCGTAAGGTCTATAAACAGTACGGGTAGACATCTGACGCAGCTCAAGAGGGCGCGGTTCATACAGTTGTAGCGTCTGATCTAACTACTTTTAGTGATGGAGTCCGCCATGAACCCGAAACGCAGTGACTCTGTGTGAACTGTGGTGGCTTCCAGAGTCTCACGTGGCAACTTCTCTCAGTGAGGAAGGTCTCCTGTTAGAGTCAGATACGGAAGTATCTTACCGTTGTGAAAGTGTCCAGCGCTACTTGTTGCAGGCTGCTTTTGCCAGCCTTCAGCTCCGGCTTTTCCTGATCCAAAAATCGCGAATACACGAGAACTTTGGTCTGCCGTCTCATGACTAACAGATACAGCTAGTTATATACCGTGAATGAAGTCCTCGGTCGTGGATTTCCCTAAAGAAAAATGTTAGCTCATTTGTTCTGCCCAACTATAATAACATATATTTTACGGCTGTCTGTTTGGAAACTGTCATAAGTCGCTACTGGCTGCTCTCGACATAAGTAGTGTATCAGCCACATATGAAATATTATACACGTATAGATGTCCATACTCTTTAATGAAAAGAATGGAAAGAAACGCAACATCACGAAAACTCTCTAAACAAACATACGCGAGTTAACTTACCTCATTACTTCAACAGCGAGGAAAATTCAAACACGAAAATTTCTTCCGTTGTGTTTGGTTTATTCTTACAAAAATTCTTAATGCTAAAAATGACCAGTATAATTGATTTTGTTTTTGCTTCTTACACTGAAATATGATAAGTATAATAATCCAAAAAGTGAATTTTAAAAAATGTATGGTCCAAGTAAGCAATCAAGAGTTGCTGATCAGTATAAAAAAAATTAATTGGTATTGAGGAAAAACAAAAACAAAAGAAAGAAGTTTGTCAGCGGTTAATGACATCTATCAACGCTTTTGTTCATATCTTTGCAATATTTCTTCGATGTCTGCAATGGTCAATGAACTTCCTTTAAAGTCATTAGCAGATGATATTATGCGCGTGGTGCGGGATGGGTTATTAATCAACTTAGATAAATTCTATATATAAACCGCGTTGATGATGGAAGCTTTACATTTGTAGCTTTAACCGTCATTCATTTTTTAAATGGAAATGTATAAAGAAAAAATATTAGTGATAACAATATATATTGTATCAAATTCATTCCAAAGGAAGTGAACATTTCAGGAGCAGTAACAATGATAAAAACATTTATTATTGAATCGAGATTATCGAAGGAAGAAAGGAAAAAATTAATTTGTTGCACAATCATCATCTACATGGATTGATTACACTGGCACGATGGAAACTCAACGCAAAAGGATCTCAAAGAATATATAGCAATAAATGTAAAAAGAGATGAAAATTCATCTGTGTACTTGAAAGGTTTTGAAAAATGAAAGCTGGTACGAGATTTGATTGGAGAAGACATAAATATATATATATATATATATATATATATATATATATATATATATATATATATATATATATATATATTTATATATATATATATATATATATATATATATATATATATATATATATATATATATATATATATATATATATACATATATATATATATATATATATATATATATATATATATATATATATATATACATATATATATATATATATATATATATATATATATATATATATATATATATATATATATATATATATATATATATATATATATATTTATATATATAAAAGAGAGTGATGTTAGTTACTACGCTTATAACTCAAGAACGCCTGGACCGATTTCGATGATGAGCCCCAATTCGGTTAGGTCTCCACCCAAACAAGAAGAATACCCAAGAAAATTCCGGAAATTTTCCCGAAAAAGAAAATTATGAAGCAAATTCATTTTCCCATACATTTCGTATGAAGCGATTTTACAACGCCATCTTAACTCAAGAACCAATAAAAACGAACATAATTTCAAATGCTGGTTCTGGTATTGCCAGTAGATGGCGTTGTGTGCATCAACTACTGACAAACAGAACATTTGAACAGTTTCTCAAATTTGTATCAGCTTATGACAGTTATTGTAAATAAATTTGATTAAATACATTTATTGTTTTGAAACGATTTTTTGTGAATTTGCTATTACCAGCGAAAAGAGACGTTAATTTAGGATTGTTCAATTTATTTTTAGGTGGATTACTTTAAAAATCAATTCTTATTCGCTGATTATTTCATTCAGAGTGATCATTTTAGTGTGGAATTCTATTTTCAAACGGTAAGTTGCAATGAAAGTTGTTTATTTTGTGAGGTTATGAGCACATGTTTTGTGTGTTCATTTCTCAGTGTAATTCAGAAGATCTAATCTTTCGCGTCGAACCCGAAATGCAAGTAGAGTTAGGAATATCGCCTATCAATTGACGACGGATGATATATATACGGATATATGACGGATATATATATATATATATATATATATATATATATATATATATATATATATATATATATATATATATATACTTTTGGGTTACGCTCGGGTGTAGCGTATCCAATAAAAAGAGAAAGAAATAAAATTGAATGCTTATTTTAATTTACTATATTTAAAATATACTATGATGTCAAGCTTTCACACAAAAGTACAGTATCAGGAATAGATACAGATGAGAGCGTGTGCACGGCTCCAGCGCTGCGAACGGAAAAAAAATGGAAAGCCGGAAACACGAAGTGTGTTGCTCACACAGGCCAGTTCCGGCCCTCCCATAAACACGCTGTGCGACAGCGACAGCGTGTTAATAGATGGCGCGCGGAACCAACGCCTGCTTGCGCTGGCGTACCCGACAACTGGGTGGGGGTAGTGGTGTCACCACAGGTATTCCTCCCCCAGTGATCGGCGCAGGAGGCGCGGAGAACGATACCCGTTTCGTCGGTCGACTCCCCGGCTGTGGTGAGGGTTGGTCCCCTGATCGGGGCGGTGGTTGACTCCTCAGATGACTCCTTGGATGGATAGCTAGCGGGTCATTTGTCGCTGACGAAGACGACGATTGCGGCGATGGCGATCGGGTTGGCGATGATTTTCGGGATGGCGATGATGATCGGGATGGCGATGATGATCAGGATGCCTGCAGCGATGGCGACGATGTTGAGTCACTCACCTCGAGGTGGGCCGGCTTCAAGCAGTCCGTAGAGATGGCTTTCTCGACGCCGTTCAAGTCGATGATGAAACTATTGTCGTTGACCCGGCGAATTACCTTATGGGGGCCCGTATATGGCGGCTCGAGTGGCCTCCGGATTTTGTCCAGCTTGCAGAATACGTGCATGCAGGTGCGCAATTCTTTGAAGACGAACGGCTTCTGTCTCGAGTGGTTGGACGCTGGTACTGGCTTGATCGCTTTTACCAGATTGCGCAACTGCTCGATGAAAACTGGTTGGGTGGTAGGGTCGTTTTGTTGTCCGAAGAATTCCCCCGGCAGGCGTAGTTGGGTGCCGAAGAGCATCTCGGCTGGAGTTACTTTGAGGTCCTCTTTGTACGCCGTCCGCATCCCCAATAGCACTGTTGGCAAGGCGCCTCCCCTTGGTGTGTCTGGACTGCACATCAAGGCCGCTTTTAGTGTGCGGTGTAGTCTCTCCACCATGCTTTTTGACTGTGTGTGGGAAGGCGTTGTGTGAACATGGTTAGCACCCGTCATTTTCGCGAGAGCCGTGAATAGCTCCCCCTCGAATTGACCCCCCTGGTCGGAGGTGATGGTGAGTGGCGTGCCGAAAGTGCATACCCAACTGTGGAAGAACGCTCGTGCGACGGTCACAGCTCGAATGTCCGGGAGTGGGACAGTCACCGGCCATCGGGAAAAGCGGTCGATGATGGTCAGGCAGTGCGACAGTCCTCTCACCAGCGGTAGCTTGATCAGGTCAAAATGAACGTGGCAGAACCTGTCATCTGTCTCCCCGAAGCTTTGCAACTCGGCGCGGTTGTGGCGATGGACCTTCGCGCGTTGGCATGGTTGGCATTCACGGGCCCAGCGGAGCGCGTCCTTGCGCATGCTTGACCAGAAGTATTTGGCCACCAGATGTTTCGCCGTTGCTCGACCACTCGGGTGGGATGATCCGTGTACGATGCCAAACGCCGTTCGACGCAGGTTGGATGGCAAATAGGGTCATGTCGCCCCATCGGTAACCAGACAGTAGATCTCGCTGTTGTTGAAAGCGAGACGATCCAGTTGGATACGCGGATTCTCCAGCAGGTGAGGCAGCTCTACGTCAGAGGCTTGCTCCAGGCTGATAGTGGCTTCGTCGAGGATGGAAGGCATCGAGACGGTACAGGTTCGTGAAAGTGCGTCTGCCACACATTTTTTCCCCCGGGAACGTACACAAATCGTGTGTTGAACTGGAGGATGTAGTCCAGGTGTCGGCTCTGCCTCGGCGTTGCCTTGTCCGAGCGTTGTTGTGCGGCGTAGGTGAGTGGCTTGTCCGTGTGGATTGTGAAGGCGTGTGCCTCCAGGATCCTCCTGAAGTGCCTGACTGCGGCATACACCGCGAGCAACTCCCTAGGCGCTGTAGCGAGTTTCTGGGGGACTGAGCTTCCTAGAGAAGAACCCCAGAGGCTTCCAGGTCCCATCGGGTTGCTCTTGGTTGAGTGCCGCTCCGATGGCGGTGCTCGATGCGTCGGTGTAGAGAGCGATTGGCGCGGTAGGCGAGAGGAAGGCTGAATCTGCAGCTGCTGCGATACTCGCCTTGCACTGCTGGAATGCCTGCTCCGTTTGCGTCGTCCAGCTAATCGCCGCCTTCTTCTTCGTTAGGTTCCTCAGAAGCTCGTTGAGCGGGGCCTGTAGTTCCGCGGCGTGCGGTATACACCTGCGGGAGTAATTAACCATACCCAGGAAACGTCTCAGCAGAGTAGAGTCTGTCGGGCTTGGAAAGGCGTCGATCGCCTCGATCTTTGGGCGCGGGGCCTAAACCCCTCTTTCGAGACCCGATACCCAGCGAATGTAACCTCCTGAGCACCGAGTTGGCATTTGTCCAAGTTGATGCGTAGGTTCGCCGCTCTCAGCGTCTCCAACAATTGGCTCAAATGATGCAGGTGCTCGTCATGCGTCTCGGATGTGATGAGCAGTTCGTCTACGTAGCCCTTCACGAAGGGGAGTTTCCTCAGTAGGTGATTAATTACCCGCTGAAGCGTTTGCGCGGAGTTACGCAGGCCTAATGGCATACCCACGAACTCGAAGAGGCCGAAAGGTGTTGTAACTGCCGTTTTCGGGATGTCAGCTTTGGGAACCGGGATTTGGTAGAAGGCTTTCTGCAGATCGATTACAGATAATACTTTTCCCCGGCTCTCCTGGATCAGGTCCTCGATGATCGGCAGAGGATATCGGTCTGGCAAGGTACACGCGTTGAGGCGGCGGTAGTCGCCAGTGACTCGCCAGCTTCCATTCGGCTTTGGTACCATGTGTAGCGGACTGGCCCATGGGCTCGATGATGGGCGTACCACCCCCTTGTCGAGGAGGTCGGTGAACTCTTCTTTGGCAGCAGCGAGTCGTTCACCGACAAGTCTACGGCGGCGCTCGAAAACGGGAGGGCCCTCCGTGACGATGAAGTGTTGTACCGGCAAGTCTGGTACAGTGGCCATGACCCCTGCTGGTGAAGCGAGTTGCAGGTAGCGCTGGACGAGCTCTCTATACCGGTCGCCGTGTGGTCCCATAGATGCATCAATGCGAGCCACTGTGGAGATGCCGTAGATTCGAGCCGAGTCCATGCGGCCCGTTGCCGCGATATTGGTAAGGGCGTCTACGATGCGTCATCCCCTCAAGTCTACCAGGAGCCCATAGTATGCCAGGAAGTCCGCCCCGAGAATGGCAGTTTGCACATCGGCCACAGTGAACGCCCAAGTAAAATCCCGTCGCAGGGCGAGGTTCAACTTCAGCGTGAGCTGCCCGTATGTGGCTATCGGCGACGAGTTGGCGGCGTACAGCGTGAGGCTGTTTCGCTGTAGTTTGCGGGCGACCGTTCCCCTCGGCAGTAAGGAGACCACTGAACCCGAGTCCACGAGAAAGCGAGTGGATGTCGTTCGATCCATTACGTGTAGGCGTTTTTCGGTTGGTGGTCGGCCGGCGTCGCCCAAGTCGGCGTCGGCAGCGCTAGTTTCCCGACGGCGTCGAGGTGTCGGCCACGGCGGCGGCGAAGATACACGGTGGTCGGCACTGCTGTGCTGTCGCCCCGTACTTCAGGTGGTACCAACATTGGCCAGGCGCTGTAGAGCGATCTCGATGCCGGCTGGGGCTGCGGGTTTCAGCGCGACCCCTATGAAGTGGGGGCGTTATTTTACGCAGCAGCTCCTGATTCTCCCGCGTTAGTGCCACGAGCTGTGCCACTGACTGGCGCAGTGCGGCAAGCTCTGCGTGCACGGAGTTACCCGTTGAATCGTGCGAAGATCTGTTCGCGAATGGAGAGCGGGGTCTCGGAGACGAGAGTGGAGGAGACGTAGCTGCCACTGTAGGCCCGTTGTCGACCAGCTCGTCAGCTGCCTCTGCGAGCTCCTCCAGACTGGTGCCTTTCAGGATTTTGAGTAGCCGTCGCGTTGACGGCGGCATCAGCTCGAGCCACTTCACGCGGATGATGTCATCCGTGGCCCGGTCACCTGCTAGGGAGCGTATCTGTCGCAGGAGTTGGGACGGCTTCCTGTCCCCCCGCTCGAGTTGGGTGAGTAATTTGTGGAGCTGTCGATCTGCCGAGTCGGTGAGGCGATTTAATATTGCCGCCTTCAGCACCTCATACTTGCCCACGGGCGGCACTGTGCGGAGTACATCCGCAACCTCGGAAATAGTCTCCGGGTCGAGCGCCGCAACTACTAGATTGTAGCGGCTGTTGTCGTTGCGCACATGGTGTACTTGGAACGCGGCCTCGATCTGTTAAAACCACAGATCGGGGTTACTCCTCCAGAAAGGTGGGAGCCGACAGCTGCTCACCGCCTCGATCGCGGGCGGCGACGAAAAGGAGGCGTGTCCCCCAGGTTCCCCTGCACGGTGTGGCGGCAGGTGGTGTGTCGGTATCAGCAATCGCGTGGGCATGGCCAGCTGTGCCTGCGCATGCACGTGCGGTGGTTGTGGCTGCTGGTGTGGAGCGTACGTTGCTCGAGTCGGCGGCTGCTCCGATGGTGCCGGCGGCGCCGGTCCTGAGGCTGTTGGCGAGTGGAGCATCCTATGCGTGTTTTATACCCCTGTATGGGGCGCGTGTTTTTCGATCACGTCGGGGTCACCAATTTGGGTTACGCTCGGGTGTAGCGTATCCAATAAAAAGAGAAAGAAATAAAATTGAATGCTTATTTTAATTTACTATATTTAAAATATACTATGATGTCAAGCTTTCACACAAAAGTACAGTATCAGGAATAGATACAGATGAGAGCGTGTGCACGGCTCCAGCGCTGCGAACGGAAAAAAAATGGAAAGCCGGAAACACGAAGTGTGTTGCTCACACAGGCCAGTTCCGGCCCTCCCATAAACACGCTGTGCGACAGCGACAGCGTGTTAATAGATGGCGCGCGGAACCAACGCCTGCTTGCGCTGGCGTACCCGACAACTGGGTGGGTGTAGTGGTGTAGCCATATATATATATATATATATATATATATATATATATATATATATATATATATATATAAATATATTTAGATGATTTTCATTGTTTTAGTTAAAATATTTATATAAATCTAATGTCAATATAAATGTTTGTGAAGAATATACAAAACATTGTAAATGTATAATAAACGAGTACAGAAGTCTGAGGTGGGGTTAGACCGACTTTCAAATATACTTTACTTTTTCTTGTGCATGCGAGTTCAACAATGAGGATGTTTTCTTCATAAATCATCATTAGGAGCATATTCACGGTAATTTTTGGTAGGGTACCTTGAAATGATTATATCGACCCCATTTCTTGCGTATGGCTTTCTAGTGTCAATGTAACCACTAATATAAAATTTCGTCCAAAAATATTGCATAGGTCGCAAGTTATAATAATAAGTCAATAGTGGGGGTGGCAGTAAAAATAACACGCCCATTTTTGTGTGGTGTTTAATGTTAGTAGCCGCAACCTTCCTGTGATTTTCATTGATAAATCCTTAATAAGAACACAGTAATAATTTTTGGCTATTTGTGGGTGTGGCAGTTGTATTATTATTTCCATATTCTGCACACACACTATTATGGACCCCATGTATGTTTCTGCCAATTTCTATTCCGCTGGCATCAATACGAGCATAGCTAGGCTAATTTTAATTTTTGACCCGAAAGTTCCATATATCAAAAGTGGGCGTGTCTATTCTATGATCAGCCCCATTTGTTGCAGATAGCTTTATAATGTCCACATGTTCCGTCCCGTAAAATTTTGTCCGGAAATCTCTACCAGATCTTAAGTTATTAATATTTGTTAATAGTGGGCGTGGCAGTTATTATATACCGCCCACTTTTTGCACAGTGTTTAGTAGGACCCGCATCTCCATAACTGCCAAATAATGTCAGGATGCCGTCAATTTGAAGTTAAAGTCATTTTAAAAAAGGTGAAAATAAGTTCCTTATATGGGTGGTAGGCGTGGTCTTTGTCCAAATCGGCCCATATAGCAATCTGGTTCTGTATCTTTGTGCAGGCTACCCTTTTGCAAAAGTTCATTAAGATAGCTCTAACGGTGTAGAAAAAATGTGGCCACAGACGGACAGACGGACAGACGGACGGACAAAATAAAAATTGCTTAGAAAGTGATTCTGATCATATCTGTATATATATATATATATATATATATATATATATATATATATATATATATATATATATATATATATATATATATATATATATATATATATATATATATATATATATATATATATATATATATATATATATATATATATATATATATATATATATATATATATATATATATATATATATATATATATATATATATATATATATATATATATATATATATATATATATATATATATATATATATATATATATATATATATATATATATATATATATATATATATATATATATATATATATATATATATATATATATATATATATATATATATATATATATATATATATATATATATATATATATATATATATATATATATATATATATATATATATATATATATATATATATATATATATATATATATATATATATATATATATATATATATATATATATATATATATATATATATATATATATATATATATATATATATATATATATATATATATATATATATATATATATATATATATATATATATATATATATATATATATATATATATATATATATATATATATATATATATATATATATATATATATATATATATATATATATATATATATATATATATATATATATATATATATATATATATAACAATAGAATAATTCGAGTGTCAAGAAGCTGATCGAATGTGATGTGAAAAAGTTCTATTGCGCGCCCAGACACATGATCTCTTCGACTTAAAACATAAATGTACCTCGTTATAGTCTTAAATAACACATTGAGTTTTCGTTTACTTACTGCATCACAATTCCCAAATATTTCACAACCATACAACATAGTTGGGAGAAGGTAGGACTTGGCTAGTATCATTCTAATCCTGAAAGGCGTAAAATATTGCGTAGCCCATAGGGATCGTAGCATACCATAGACTTTACCAACCGTTACTGCAATATGATTATTCTACGATAGAGCACCATCAAATATGACCCCCAAATTTTTAATCACATTAACAGAATTAATTGCCGATGAATGCATAAATATCCCAGGGAGGCCCGCGGTTACGATTTGTTTCTTGTAGATAACCAAACACTTAGATTTAGCCGGATTAAGACATAATCCATTCCTTCCTGCCCATACATATATATTATTCAGGTCTTTATTCATTTTGGTGACACAATCGGCAACTTCGTTCGGTGTAAAACTGATGTAAATTTGAACATCATCGGCATACATTTGAATATTACAATATTGTAAGACAGTCGGCAGGTCATTTATGTATATGCAAAAGAGAAGTGGACTCAAAATGGAGCCTTGTGGCACACCTCGCGCCACAGAAAGAAAATTAGATGCCACAACAGTACTGCTACACTGTTGGTAAACCGCCTGTATTCTATCTGTGAGGTACGATTTTAATAACTTTACCACAGTGGGTGAGAAGTTATACATTTTCGATAGTTTTGTACATAAAATATCATGGTTAACACAGTCAAACGCTTTAGAATGGTCCAACAGTGTCAAGAAACACATCCTATTAGAGTCAAGTGTCACCCGAATATCTTCCACTACATCAATTAGGGCCGTTATACAGCTCCGCCTTGGTGTAAAACCAGATTGTCTTTCAGTGATAATCCCATTTCCCGATAAAAATTTCCTCATTTGTTTAGCCATAAGTAATTCAAATACTTTAGACAAATATGGCAAAATAGCAATTGGTCGATAGCCATTGTCTGACTTTGGTGTGGGCAGAATTTTTGCTACCTTCCAGCATGTTGGAAATGTTGATGTCATTATCGCTGTATTAAAAATATGGGTAATAACCGGAAGCAGCCCAGGAAGAAGTGCCATAACAAAAACGGGATGAATCTCATCAGTACCACAAACATTCGACATTACACTCAAAAGACACTCCAACACATCAGACTCCTCTACACCACCAAAACCAAACATACACTCAGAAGACACAAGACTACAAGATTCTAAATAACTATTCCCATGCACTGGTTCGATCGGGAGGTTAACAAACCTCTGATTCAGCTCGTAATGATCAGAATCAATATTTGGAAGTGCACCGCTCTTCCCAAGCCAATGCCCCGAATCTGTCATCACGTATTATGGTCTAGAAAGAGGAAGATATAATTTGAGCCACAACCCGAGGTTACTCCGTAGTTTTAGCGAGAAACGGCTATAATAACAATAACAGCCACAACTACTATCGTTCAATTAGCTTCGCAGAATAATCTCCTGGCGCGAAAAATCGTTTTAACCACGAAAAGGTCGAGCATAACATAGCCAAGCTTTGTCGGCTAACTTTATAACGATTTCCCCAACTAAGTAAAGATACACTACACTGTCACTTAGTAAGCGAATATTTATTTTACTTCGTCAGAAGCGCATCTAGTCGCACAGGTTTGCATCATCTTTTTACGTACCTGTCCAGAAAGAAGGGAGGTGTATGCAGAGTTCATCGAGGGACTTCACTCTCACAGGACGGGCGTTACCAGGACCAACAATTGCAGAGGACCGTATTTATAAGAAGCGTAGCTAAATATGTAATTAGTTTGTAATTTTGTTTGTATATACGCCAGTGAGAAAAGAATCGATGAAAGACCAAATATAAAAAGGGGAATATAACTAAAAAAAAAGAAGGAAAAGATAGAACAAAATAAAACAAAAGAAGTACAAGAAAAAAAGCTATAAAAGAAGTAGTAAGAAAAAAAAGAAAAAAACACAAAAGTACAAAAGAAAAGAATATAATAATAGAACCCAAGTAAGGCGATTTAAAAAAAAAAAGAGAAAAACTATACATAAGTACTATAGGCTTAAGAAAATGCACAGATTGTTTAAAGTGCAGAAAAGAGAAAAAATATTGTAAAGATTCATTAGAAGTTAGTTACACTAACTTATTTTGGAAAGAGGGGGGTGATGTTGTGAGTTACAATAGAGCTGCCTGCGCGTAGTGTCTCACATCATCGACTCCTAACAGATGCCACACATTCTGTGTGATTAGCATGTATTAAAGTTACTGAAGAAAGCACATATATTTAGGGTGTGAGTATTTTGAATACCTATGTAATATTTATTATGTAAACTTTTAGGGTGCTACAGTTTCGCACTCGAGCCACCGAAGGGCATTGAAATTTAGAATGCACCATCAACACTTTCAGAATGGCGTAGGTGAGTTGGCTTGACCAACTGACACCAATTAACAGGTGCGAAACTGGAACACCAGAAAGGACAGTTTTTGTATTGTAATTGTGAATTGTAAATAGTATACGAGTATAAGAATTAGTATTCTAAGAATAAAGCGGCTTGTGTTTTAAAAACTAAAAGCGTAATCTGGTGATTTTCCCAAAGAGTGATTTTGGGTTTTCAGCCACACGCGCACAGCAGAAGGACGTCCCCCGTCAACCAAACACGGACCCCAAGAATTCCAACGCCTACAGAGAGACAAGTAAATGGTGCCACATCTAACAGAAGCAGCATCATCCGTAAATAACAAGCGTTATTAATATCTCTTCGCTGGCTACATTCTGGATTGTCGAACATCATAACCGAGCAACCACAGGAGTACTACGAGGATAACATTAAACGCATCAACAAACTATGGGACGAGATCGAGACCATAAATTACAAGATCTGTGAGGAAATATCAACACATGAATGCGAAGGGTATGGCCATTCAGCATACCTGGACATGGAAGACCAGGTTCATCAGCAGTTGATTGTTTTGTCCACCAAAGCAAGGGCTCCCACTTCCACACTGCAACCTGAATCGCTTGCATGTCGTTTGCACAAAATTCCCACCAAAATTTGACGGCAACTACCTAAAATGGCACCAATTCTTTGATGTGTTCTCAGAAATGGTGCACAAAACTCCAATTACCCCAAAACGAAAAATGTGGTACTGGAAGTCGAAGGTCACTGGAGAAGAGAAAGATTAATCAGGACCTACCATCAACCCTTCTCGATGACCGATACCACAACAAACGAGTGCTGGCCTCCACACTACTCCAACAAATCATAGGGCATTCAAGCCAATCACTCGAAAACAGGTCCACAGGAGCAATAAAAAACCTTCATTATGTTGTAAGAGAAAGCATCTTGGCCATCAACAATATAGGAGTTGACACATCCTCGTGGTACCCTATTTTGCTACACATCCTCGTGAAGAAGTTAAACCGCCAGAGTCGCTTGCTCTACGAGCAGCTATTAAAGAATCAAAAGGATATTCAAACGTTGGAAGACTTTCTGCACTTTCTCGAGCATCGCTTCCAATCTCTGGAAACTCTCGGTGGCCGAGAAATACCACATTCATCAAGGGTAGTGTCAACAGTTGCAACTGCGACTACGAAATGCAACTTTTGTCAAGGCACATACCTTCCGCTACTATCAGCAGTAGCTCGACTAAACTGGGCTGAAAGGCAACAACTATGCGTCTTGGCAACCACACGTCAAAAACATGTACCGTACGCGGCTGTTCAAAATGTAACAGAAAACACAATTCTTTGCTGCACTTGAGAACGAACCTCCCACCATCGCAAGAGAGCCAACAAATCCAAACATCAAAAAAATACGATAGAATCCAAAGCGGCCAGTTCATCCGTTACATCAGTAGCAGCCAATACATTGTCGGCATCCCAAGGCCAACAGTCAGAGTAATCATCACGGCAAGCAACGGACAATCTAATGAGTTCAGAGCCATCTTAGATTCTGGCTCACAGGTCAACTTAGTGACCGGACGGGTCATCAAGCGGCTAGCAATTCCTCCAAGCAACGCAACGCTCCGCATTGAAGGCATTGGTCACAGCAGAAAAACGGCAAACCAGCGCGTGAACATCCAACTCTAGCCCTAACAGCCAGTTTTTCTACAAGGTTAGAGGCATCCATATTGCCAGATATTGTCGCAATGCAACCGGCACAAACTCTGAACAACTCATCATGGAGAATACCGTAAGAAGTGTTACTAGCCGATCCTCGCTTCACACGCGCAGGCAAAATCGAAGTTTTGCTTGGCGCTGAATTTCAGCATCAGCTACTCCTAACCGGGCAAATAAGGTTAGGAGAAAATCTCCCAATCCTACAAAATACAGTGCTTGGTTAGGTAGCTGCTGAAAAAATCGGTGTTCAAGATTCACCGCAGCATGCGGGGTACTGACAAATGAGGATAAGTTGTTAGATGAGTCAATCGAAAATTTTTGGAACCTTGAAGAAATGGAAGAAACAAATCCAACAATGTCTGCCACAGAAAAGCTATGTGAAACTGATTTCGGTCTGAGCTCCTCTCGAAACCAACAAGGTCGATACATAGTCCAGATACCATGCGCAGAACATACATCAGCTCTAACCGACACAAAGAAAATCGCAAACCAAGCGATTCTATCAACTGGATATCAGGACTTGAGTATTCAGTATACAATATTCATGGACGAGTACTTATCATTAGGGTACATGAGAAAAACAAATCCCGACAGTATAACATCACCACGATTTGTCTTCACGTCTGACATACAAAAAATGTACAGACAAATCTTTGTTCATGCGGACGATCGAAAGCTAATCGTTTGGAGGAAAGATTCCATCGAAAACCTGCAATTTTACCAACTAAACACGGTGATATACGGATCTCGGTCAGCACCATACTTGGCAATCAAGTGTCTTCAACGATTAAGAAATGAGCACAGTTCTCAATAGCTCTCCGAAACAACTTCTACGTGGATGACTGTCTAACTGGGTCCGACAGTTTAATCACAGCAATTGAAATGCAACAACAGCTCACGAACATTCAACTCAAAGGCGATTTTCATTTGCGGAAACTATGTGCCAACCATCTAAAATTACTTCCAAATGAAGACAAGGAAGTTAATCTCAACTGCAACAGTAACATCAACTATGCAATCAAAACCCTAGGACTCACATGGTTACCGAAGACTGATGAATTCTGCGTCAAAGTCAATCTCACCACACACACTCGAATAACAAAAGAACCATCGTCTCGGATATAGCCAGAATATTCGATCCATTGGGTTTACTGGCACCAATAGTGGTAACAGCTAAAATTCTCACACAGGAGTTGTGGCAGACAAAGCTGTCATGGGATGACGAATTGCCGACTGAACTACATACTAAATGGACCACTTTCTACCCACTAGGAGATCACTTCAATTGCATCCATTTGCTGATGCCTCTGAGAAGGCATACGTTGCCGCAATTTACGCTTGATCAATACGCCCTGACGGAACATTTGTCGTAAGATTTCTATGCGCAACATCTCGCGTAGCACCACTGAAAGCACAAACAATACCACGGCTGTAGATCTGCTCACCATTAGTCAGTGCCCAGTTAGCAGCACGATTAAAGGAGGACGTAAACTTAATCGATGACGCAACGTATCTGTGGACTGACTCAGAAATTGTTCTCTCATGGACCAACGCACAGTCAACGTCAATCCAAACCTTTGTCGCTAACAGATTGGGAAGAATTCAAGAGGTCTATACCGCCTCCCAATGGCAACACGTCCGTCCGCAGGAAAACCCAGCAGATATACTATCCAGAGAATTAGCACCGCCTGAGTTAAGCACCCGCAATATGTGGTTTTATGGACCTATCTTCCTTCCCAGAAAAATGGACGATTGGGCAAAACCATACTCAAAAGAACTGGGTAGTCTCGTGACTACGATCGAAAGGAAACGAAGCGCGGTAACAGCAACTATCACCGCTGGAAACGACTTAGAGGATACGATCTACAAAATTAACCACAAAAACTTATTAAAAACAAACAAACAATGTAGCAAATGTATGAGATTTATAAATCAGTCAAAAACAGGAACGAAAAAGTCACACTGCTCTAACTCCTGAAGAACTAAGAAAAGCTCTAACAGGCATCATCCACGCCATGCAAGTATCTGAGTTCAAAGAAGACATCAAGGCTCTCACCAAAAATACAAATCTGAGCAGAAACACTCAGTTAGCCAAACTCAACCCATTTGTGGAAGCCGAAGGGATAATGCGTGTGGCAGGACGCCTTCAACAGCCACCATTTCATATGATGCCAAGCATACAATAATCATTCCATACAACGACCCCCTGTCAAAACTTCTCGGAACAGAGTATCACAAAGAACACTTGCACTGTGGGCCACCAACTCTATTAGCTCACCTTCTTCAGCGGTTCTGGCCTATAAAAAGCAAATCCATGGCATGGTCAATTGTGGAGGCATTACTTTAGCTGCACGAAAGCGAAGCCTAAACTTTTCCAACAAATAATGGAGAGGTTATCTGCAGACCCGTTCCATCCAGCACGACCATTCATCAATTCAGGAGTTGACTTCTGCGGCCATTTCTGGATTCATTTCAAGGCGCCAAGACCACACAAAGCTTATGTAGCAGTGTTTTGCTGCTTTGCCACCAAGGCGATGCATCTTGAAGTAATCAGTGATTTAAACACAGAAGTATTCATTGGATGCCTAAAGCTCTTCATAGGGCGACGATATCACTGTCAAAATTTGTACCCCGACAAATTCAACTTCATTCCACCAAGAGCACCACATTGTGGCGGAACATGGGAAGTAGCAGTCAAATTTGCTAAAGCCCTTTTTATAAGAAGTGTGGGCATTGCTTCATTAACGTAACAAGAATTGGAAACAGTGATGGTTGAATTAGAAGCCATTTAAACTCAAACGTCAAGTGGAGTATGGAAGCGTCCAATGCACATGCTCATACCGCTTCCAATAACGGCTTCCTGATGCGGATACCGATTTCAATAACAACCTAAACAACGTCCCACTCACAACCGCCCAGCCTCGTTCAACCGAATCGAATGTAATACCAACAATGTAATATGTAATGTAATACAACTCACCGACCAGCTCTCTCCTGTTAACAGTTATTGTTTCTTTGCTGCTGATCCTGGCAATATTAAGAAGCTCAGTCCATGTCAACAACTTCGTCATCCGCTTCATAACAGTATCCGCCAAGTCAATTACCTTTGGTACCAGTAGGTGAAACACCAATATGATGGCGAGTCAGCAGAAATAATCATGCCCCCTAACATATAGGGTGCATTCTGGCGAACTATCGGTTGCCTATCGGGTGAGTGAAGCAGCGCACTTTTTTTGTGAATGTGCCGCTACATTTTTGATGAAAAGAACAGCTGTTTGCAGCTGATTGTCGGTTAACGCTAAAAGTTTCAACAATGTCTGTTTTTTCGAATCACTTGTTATTTTAAATAAAAGGCATAAAATGAACGCGCAAATATTATATAAGAAATTTTTATGATGACGAAGTGACCGCAACTACGTTGCAATTGATTCCGGATACAATTGAAATCTGTCAAATTTCAAGTGAATTTTTTAAAATGAAGGAAGAGACTAAAGAGCGGAATAAAGAATATTTTGAGATAAAAATCCCAAATTATAATTTTTACCAATTTTACGAGCACTTCAGGATGACCAAAACTACATTTGAGTCTCTATTAAATGTATTAGGTGATTATTTGAGTGGCTCAAAAGTAATTAACGAGAACATGAGCCTGGAAAATAAGGTTCACCTGACAATTTGGTTATTGAGTAAGCCAGAATATTTCCTAACAGCTGGGGATATATTTAATATTGCCAAAAAAAAATGTTCACTTAATACTCGTACATACTAGAAAAGACAGTTAGATAGATAGATAGATTGAGAAGTTTAAGTTTTTGTTTCTTTCTTCTCCGAGTCATAAACTAAACAGCAGTTCTACAAACAGCTGTATTAAGTGTTGAATATGGTAGCGAAGAAAATTTCCGCTCAAAGAAATTGCGTCCGCTGAGTCAGCTGATTGCAAAAAATTCGGACAATTCTGATCGGTTGGGTATTCGATGGGGTACCACAATGCAGCCATTGACAACAATATAACGTTGCGTTGGCCTTGAGTCAAAGTCAGTTCATTCATTCATAAGCCAATATCCCATATTCTGCTGCATTTGCATATTTCAATATTTTGTTGTGTATTCATTTTTACAGTACCAATTAAGTGTCTTGTTATTGTAATTAATTGTACTTAGAATTGTATTTAAGGCCATAACTGGAAAATAAAATTGTGAATTATAACCAAACTTACAACAAGTGAAGTTTATTTCATCCCTCAGCAAGTTGTTCAAGTTCAAGTGCTTGAAACAACTAATTCAATTTCCTACCTCCTATCCAGGTTAAAGTGCCTGTAGAGGAATCAAAGTTAGGAACAAAATAATTAACATAACATAATTTATACAAGTCACCCTCTGTGGTCTAGTGGTAAGCATGCCACTGCCACAGGCTTGGTTTCCAAAATGCATCTTTCTACATAATCCTCTTTTCTTCGAGTCGAAAGCCTCTGTAGCTAGTACTCATTCTCCCAACATCTTGCACTCATAATTAGTTATAGTGTAAGATAAAGTAATAATTTTGTGCTTTTGAGAGCGGTCGGTTGCAATTTCAATGAAGAGGCGTGGTAGGTATGGATATATATATATATATATATATATATATATATATATATATATATATATATATATATATATATATATATATATATATATATATATATATATATATATCCATACCTACCACGCCTCTTCATTGAAATTGAAATATTGAAATATATATATATATATATATATATATATATATCCATACCTACCACGCCTCTTCATTGAAATTGCAACCGACCACTCTCAAAAGCACAAAATTAGTATACCCTATTTAACTTTTTTAAAGGTAAAGGGTATAAAAATGGAGGAAATTTGTATAGAAATTATTATTATTATTATTATTATTATTATTAATATTATTATTATTACTTTATCTTACACTATAACTAATAATGAGTGCAAGATGTTGGGAGAATGAGTACTAGCTACAGAGGCTTTCGACTCGAAGAAAAGAGGATTTTGTAGAAAGATGCATTTTGGAAACCAAGCCTGTGGCAGTGGCATGCTTACCACTAGACCACAGAGGGTGACTTGTATAAATTATGTTATGTTAATTATTTTGTTCCTAACTTTGATTCCTCTACAGGCACTTTAACCTGGATAGGAGGTAGGAAATTGAATTAGTTGTTTCAAGCACTTGAACTTGAACAACTTGCTGAGGGATGAAGTAAACTTCACTTGTTGTAAGTTTGGTTATAATTCACAATTTTATTTTCCAGTTATGGCCTTAAATACAATTCTAAGTACAATTAATTACAATAACAAGACACTTAATTGGTACTGTAAAAATGAATACACAACAAAATATTGAAAAATGCAAATGCAGCAGAATATGGGATATTGGCTTATGAATGAATGAACTGACTTTGACTCAAGGCCAACGCAACGTTATATTGTTGTCAATGGCTGCATTGTGGTACCCCATCGAATACCCAACCGATCAGAATTGTCCGAATTTTTTGCAATCAGCTGACTCAGCGGACGCAATTTCTTTGAGCGGAAATTTTCTTCGCTACCATATTCAACACTTAATACAGCTGTTTGTAGAACTGCTGTTTAGTTTATGACTCGGAGAAGAAAGAAACAAAAACTTAAACTTCTCAATCTATCTATCTATCTAACTGTCTTTTCTAGTATGTACGAGTATTAAGTGAACATTTTTTTTTGGCAATATTAAATATATCCCCAGCTGTTAGGAAATATTCTGGCTTACTCAATAACCAAATTGTCAGGTGAACCTTATTTTCCAGGCTCATGTTCTCGTTAATTACTTTTGAGCCACTCAAATAATCACCTAATACATTTAATAGAGACTCAAATGTAGTTTTGGTCATCCTGAAGTGCTCGTAAAATTGGTAAAAATTATAATTTGGGATTTTTATCTCAAAATATTCTTTATTCCGCTCTTTAGTCTCTTCCTTCATTTTAAAAAATTCACTTGAAATTTGACAGATTTCAATTGTATCCGGAATCAATTGCAACGTAGTTGCGGTCACTTCGTCATCATAAAAATTTCTTATATAATATTTGCGCGTTCATTTTATGCCTTTTATTTAAAATAACAAGTGATTCGAAAAAACAGACATTGTTGAAACTTTTAGCGTTAACCGACAATCAGCTGCAAACAGCTGTTCTTTCCATCAAAAATGTAGCGGCACATTCACAAAAAAAGTGCGCTGCTTCACTCACCCGATAGGCAACCGATAGTTCGCCAGAATGCACCCTATATGTTAGGGGGCATGATTATTTCTGCTGACTCGCCATCATATTGGTGTTTCATGAAGCGGATGACGAAGTTGTTGACATGGACTGAGCTTCTTAATATTGCCAGGATCAGCAGCAAAGAAACAATAACTGTTAACAGGAGAGAGCTGGTCGGTGAGTTGTATTACATTACATATTACATTGTTGGTATTACATTCGATTCGGTTGAACGAGGCTGGGCGGTTGTGAGTGGGACGTTGTTTAGGTTGTTATTGAAATCGGTATCCGCATCAGGAAGCCGTTATTAGAAGCGGTATGAGCATGTGCATTGGACGCTTCCATACTCCACTTGACGTTTGAGTTTAAATGGCTTCTAATTCAACCATCACTGTTTCCAATTCTTGTTACGTTAATGAAGCAATGCCCACACTTCTTATAAAAAGGGCTTTAGCAAATTTGACTGCTACTTCCCATGTTCCGCCACAATGTGGTGCTCTTGGTGGAATGAAGTTGAATTTGTCGGGGTACAAATTTTGACAGTGATATCGTCGCCCTATGAAGAGCTTTAGGCATCCAATGAATACTTCTGTGTTTAAATCGCTGATTACTTCAAGATGCATCGCCTTGGTGGCAAAGCAGCAAAACACTGCTACATAAGCTTTGTGTGGTCTTGGCGCCTTGAAATGAATCCAGAAATGGCCGCAGAAGTCAACTCCTGAATTGATGAATGGTCGTGCTGGATGGAACGGGTCTGCAGATAACCTCTCCATTATTTGTTGGAAAAGTTTAGGCTTCGCTTTCGTGCAGCTAAAGTAATGCCTCCACAATTGACCATGCCATGGATTTGCTTTTTATAGGCCAGAACCGCTGAAGAAGGTGAGCTAATAGAGTTGGTGGCCCACAGTGCAAGTGTTCTTTGTGATACTCTGTTCCGAGAAGTTTTGACAGGGGGTCGTTGTATGGAATGATTATTGTATGCTTGGCATCATATGAAATGGTGGCTGTTGAAGGCGTCCTGCCACACGCATTATCCCTTCGGCTTCCACAAATGGGTTGAGTTTGGCTAACTGAGTGTTTCTGCTCAGATTTGTATTTTTGGTGAGAGCCTTGATGTCTTCTTTGAACTCAGATACTTGCATGGCGTGGATGATGCCTGTTAGAGCTTTTCTTAGTTCTTCAGGAGTTAGAGCAGTGTGACTTTTTCGTTCCTGTTTTTGACTGATTTATAAATCTCATACATTTGCTACATTGTTTGTTTGTTTTTAATAAGTTTTTGTGGTTAATTTTGTAGATCGTATCCTCTAAGTCGTTTCCAGCGGTGATAGTTGCTGTTACCGCGCTTCGTTTCCTTTCGATCGTAGTCACGAGACTACCCAGTTCTTTTGAGTATGGTTTTGCCCAATCGTCCATTTTTCTGGGAAGGAAGATAGGTCCATAAAACCACATATTGCGGGTGCTTAACTCAGGCGGTGCTAATTCTCTGGATAGTATATCTGCTGGGTTTTCCTGCGGACGGACGTGTTGCCATTGGGAGGCGGTATAGACCTCTTGAATTCTTCCCAATCTGTTAGCGACAAAGGTTTGGATTGACGTTGACTGTGCGTTGGTCCATGAGAGAACAATTTCTGAGTCAGTCCACAGATACGTTGCGTCATCGATTAAGTTTACGTCCTCCTTTAATCGTGCTGCTAACTGGGCACTGACTAATGGTGAGCAGATCTACAGCCGTGGTATTGTTTGTGCTTTCAGTGGTGCTACGCGAGATGTTGCGCATAGAAATCTTACGACAAATGTTCCGTCAGGGCGTATTGATCAAGCGTAAATTGCGGCAACGTATGCCTTCTCAGAGGCATCAGCAAATGGATGCAATTGAAGTGATCTCCTAGTGGGTAGAAAGTGGTCCATTTAGTATGTAGTTCAGTCGGCAATTCGTCATCCCATGACAGCTTTGTCTGCCACAACTCCTGTGTGAGAATTTTAGCTGTTACCACTATTGGTGCCAGTAAACCCAATGGATCGAATATTCTGGCTATATCCGAGACGATGGTTCTTTTGTTATTCGAGTGTGTGTGGTGAGATTGACTTTGACGCAGAATTCATCAGTCTTCGGTAACCATGTGAGTCCTAGGGTTTTGATTGCATAGTTGATGTCACTGTTGCAGTTGAGATTAACTTCCTTGTGTTCATTTGGAAGTAATTTTAGATGGTTGGCACATAGTTTCCGCAAATGAAAATCGCCTTTGAGTTGAATGTTCGTGAGCTGTTGTTGCATTTCAATTGCTGTGATTAAACTGTCGGACCCAGTTAGACAGTCATCCACGTAGAAGTTGTTTCGGAGAGCTATTGAGAACTGTGCTCATTTCTTAATCGTTGAAGACACTTGATTGCCAAGTATGGTGCTGACCGAGATCCGTATATCACCGTGTTTAGTTGGTAAAATTGCAGGTTTTCGATGGAATCTTTCCTCCAAACGATTAGCTTTCGATCGTCCGCATGAACAAAGATTTGTCTGTACATTTTTTGTATGTCAGACGTGAAGACAAATCGTGGTGATGTTATACTGTCGGGATTTGTTTTTCTCATGTACCCTAATGATAAGTACTCGTCCATGAATGTTGTATACTGAATACTCAAGTCCTGATATCCAGTTGATAGAATCGCTTGGTTTGCGATTTTCTTTGTGTCGGTTAGAGCTGATGTATGTTCTGCGCATGGTATCTGGACTATGTATCGACCTTGTTGGTTTCGAGAGGAGCTCAGACCGAAATCAGTTTCACATAGCTTTTCTGTGGCAGACATTGTTGGATTTGTTTCTTCCATTTCTTCAAGGTTCCAAAAATTTTCGATAGACTCATCTAACAACTTATCCTCATTTGTCAGTACCCCGCATGCTGCGGTGAATCTTGAACACCGATTTTTTCAGCAGCTACCTAACCAAGCACTGTATTTTGTAGGATTGGGAGATTTTCTCCTAACCTTATTTGCCCGGTTAGGAGTAGCTGATGCTGAAATTCAGCGCCAAGCAAAACTTCGATTTTGCCTGCGCGTGTGAAGCGAGGATCGGCTAGTAACACTTCTTACGGTATTCTCCATGATGAGTTGTTCAGAGTTTGTGCCGGTTGCATTGCGACAATATCTGGCAATATGGATGCCTCTAACCTTGTAGAAAAACTGGCTGTTAGGGCTAGAGTTGGATGTTCACGCGCTGGTTTGCCGTTTTTCTGCTGTGACCAATGCCTTCAATGCGGAGCGTTGCGTTGCTTGGAGGAATTGCTAGCCGCTTGATGACCCGTCCGGTCACTAAGTTGACCTGTGAGCCAGAATCTAAGATGGCTCTGAACTCATTAGATTGTCCGTTGCTTGCCGTGATGATTACTCTGACTGTTGGCCTTGGGATGCCGACAATGTATTGGCTGCTACTGATGTAACGGATGAACTGGCCGCTTTGGATTCTATCGTATTTTTTTGATGTTTGGATTTGTTGGCTCTCTTGCGATGGTGGGAGGTTCGTTCTCAAGTGCAGCAAAGAATTGTGTTTTCTGTTACATTTTGAACAGCCGCGTACGGTACATGTTTTTGACGTGTGGTTGCCAAGACGCATAGTTGTTGCCTTTCAGCCCAGTTTAGTCGAGCTACTGCTGATAGTAGCGGAAGGTATGTGCCTTGACAAAAGTTGCATTTCGTAGTCGCAGTTGCAACTGTTGACACTACCCTTGATGAATGTGGTATTTCTCGGCCACCGAGAGTTTCCAGAGATTGGAAGCGATGCTCGAGAAAGTGCAGAAAGTCTTCCAACGTTTGAATATCCTTTTGATTATTTAATAGCTGCTCGTAGAGCAAGCGACTCTGGCGGTTTAACTTCTTCACGAGGATGTGTAGCAAAATAGGGTACCACGAGGATGTGTCAACTCCTATATTGTTGATGGCCAAGATGCTTTCTCTTACAACATAATGAAGGTTTTTTATTGCTCCTGTGGACCTGTTTTCGAGTGATTGGCTTGAATGCCCTATGATTTGTTGGAGTAGTGTGGAGGCCAGCACTCGTTTGTTGTGGTATCGGTCATCGAGAAGGGTTGATGGTAGGTCCTGATTAATCTTTCTCTTCTCCAGTGACCTTCGACTTCCAGTACCACATTTTTCGTTTTGGGGTAATTGGAGTTTTGTGCACCATTTCTGAGAACACATCAAAGAATTGGTGCCATTTAAGGTAGGTGCCGTCAAATTTTGGTGGGAATTTTGTGCAAACGACATGCAAGCGATTCAGGTTGCAGTGTGGAAGTGGGAGCCCTTGCTTTGGTGGACAAAACAATCAACTGCTGATGAACCTGGTCTTCCATGTCCAGGTATGCTGAATGGCCATACCCTTCGCATTCATGTGTTGATATTTCCTCACAGATCTTGTAATTTATGGTCTCGATCTCGTCCCATAGTTTGTTGATGCGTTTAATGTTATCCTCGTAGTACTCCTGTGGTTGCTCGGTTATGATGTTCGACAATCCAGAATGTAGCCAGCGAAGAGATATTAATAACGCTTGTTATTTACGGATGATGCTGCTTCTGTTAGATGTGGCACCATTTACTTGTCTCTCTGTAGGCGTTGGAATTCTTGGGGTCCGTGTTTGGTTGACGGGGGACGTCCTTCTGCTGTGCGCGTGTGGCTGAAAACCCAAAATCACTCTTTGGGAAAATCACCAGATTACGCTTTTAGTTTTTAAAACACAAGCCGCTTTATTCTTAGAATACTAATTCTTATACTCGTATACTATTTACAATTCACAATTACAATACAAAAACTGTCCTTTCTGGTGTTCCAGTTTCGCACCTGTTAATTGGTGTCAGTTGGTCAAGCCAACTGGCCTACGCCATTCTGAAAGTGTTGATGGTGCATTCTAAATTTCAATGCCCTTCGGTGGCTCGAGTGCGAAACTGTAGCACCCTAAAAGTTTACATAATAAATATTACATAGGTATTCAAAATACTCACACCCTAAATATATGTGCTTTCTTCAGTAACTTTAATACATGCTAATCACACAGAATGTGTGGCATCTGTTAGGAGTCGATGATGTGAGACACTACGCGCAGGCAGCTCTATTGTAACTCACAACATCACCCCCCTCTTTCCAAAATAAGTTAGTGTAACTAACTTCTAATGAATCTTTACAATATTTTTTCTCTTTTCTGCACTTTAAACAATCTGTGCATTTTCTTAAGCCTATAGTACTTATGTATAGTTTTTCTCTTTTTTTTTTTAAATCGCCTTACTTGGGTTCTATTATTATATTCTTTTCTTTTGTACTTTTGTGTTTTTTTCTTTTTTTTCTTACTACTTCTTTTATAGCTTTTTTTCTTGTACTTCTTTTGTTTTATTTTGTTCTATCTTTTCCTTCTTTTTTTTAGTTATATTCCCCTTTTTATATTTGGTCTTTCATCGATTCTTTTCTCACTGGCGTATATACAAACAAAATTACAAACTAATTACATATTTAGCTACGCTTCTTATAAATACGGTCCTCTGCAATTGTTGGTCCTGGTAACGCCCGTCCTGTGAGAGTGAAGTCCCTCGATGAACTCTGCATACACCTCCCTTCTTTCTGGACAGGTACGTAAAAAGATGATGCAAACCTGTGCGACTAGATGCGCTTCTGACGAAGTAAAATAAATATTCGCTTACTAAGTGACAGTGTAGTGTATCTTTACTTAGTTGGGGAAATCGTTATAAAGTTAGCCGACAAAGCTTGGCTATGTTATGCTCGACCTTTTCGTGGTTAAAACGATTTTTCGCGCCAGGAGATTATTCTGCGAAGCTAATTGAACGATAGTAGTTGTGGCTGTTATTGTTATTATAGCCGTTTCTCGCTAAAACTACGGAGTAACCTCGGGTTGTGGCTAAAATTATATCTTCCTCTTTCTAGACCATAATACGTGATGACAGATTCGGGGCATTGGCTTGGGAAGAGCGGTGCACTTCCAAATATTGATTCTGATCATTACGAGCTGAATCAGAGGTTTGTTAACCTCCCGATCGAACCAGTGCATGGGAATAGTTATTTAGAATCTTGTAGTCTTGTGTCTTCTGAGTGTATGTTTGGTTTTGGTGGTGTAGAGGAGTCGGATGTGTTGGAGTGTCTTTTGAGTGTAATGTCGAATGTTTGTGGTACTGATGAGATTCATCCCGTTTTTGTTATGGCACTTCTTCCTGGGCTGCTTCCGGTTATTACCCATATTTTTAATACAGCGATAATGACATCAATATTTCCAACATGCTGGAAGGTAGCAAAAATTCTGCCCACACCAAAGTCAGACAATGACTATCGACCAATTGCTATTTTGCCATATTTGTCTAAAGTATTTGAATTACTTATGGCTAAACAAATGAGGAAATTTTTATCGGGAAATGGGATTATCACTGAAAGACAATCTGGTTTTACACCAAGGCGGAGCTGTATAACGGCCCTAATTGATGTAGTGGAAGATATTCGGGTGACACTTGACTCTAATAGGATGTGTTTCTTGACACTGTTGGACCATTCTAAAGCGTTTGACTGTGTTAACCATGATATTTTATGTACAAAACTATCGAAAATGTATAACTTCTCACCCACTGTGGTAAAGTTATTAAAATCGTACCTCACAGATAGAATACAGGCGGTTTACCAACAGTGTAGCAGTACTGTTGTGGCATCTAATTTTCTTTCTGTGGCGCGAGGTGTGCCACAAGGCTCCATTTTGAGTCCACTTCTCTTATACATAAATGACCTGCCGACTGTCTTACAATATTGTAATATTCAAATGTATGCTGATGATGTTCAAATTTACATCAGTTTTCACCGAACGAAGTTGCCGATTGTGTCACCAAAATTAATAAAGACCTGAATAATATATATGTATGGGCAGGAAGGAATGGATTATGTCTTAATCCGGCTAAATCTAAGTGTTTGGTTATCTACAAGAAACAAATCGTAACCGCGGGCCTCCCTGGGATATTTATGCATTCATCGGCAATTAATTCTGTTAATGTGATTAAAAATTTGGGGGTCATATTTGATGGTGCTCTATCGTAGAATAATCATATTGCAGTAACGGTTGGTAAAGTCTATGGTATGCTACGATCCCTATGGGCTACGCAATATTTTACGCCTTTCAGGATTAGAATGATACTAGCCAAGTCCTACCTTCTCCCAACTATGTTGTATGGTTGTGAAATATTTGGGAATTGTGATGCAGTAAGTAAACGAAAACTCAATGTGTTATTTAAGACTATAACGAGGTACATTTATGTTTTAAGTCGAAGAGATCATGTGTCTGGGCGCGCAATAGAACTTTTTCACATCACATTCGATCAGCTTCTTGACACTCGAAGTATTCTATTGTTGCATAAGATTATTTGCACTCAGGAGCCTCCATATTTGTTTAGGCGCCTTAAATTTACTCGCTCTGGCCGTTCTAATCGGCTTGTCCCGTTAAGACATTCCTCACTTATGTATGTCTGATCGTCAATTTTTCGTTAATGCTGTGAGACTTTGGAATTCACTGCCTGTACGGATTCAAGGTATTGGCAATGCTAATCTATTCAAAATTGAGCTTAATAAACACTTCCAGGGGAAATGAATTTATGAGCTGAATTGGGTTGCGCTATGGATTGTGTGTGACCGCGTACACTGTTTATATGTATGCATCCTTTTGTGACTAATAACAAATTTAAAGCTGTACATTTTTATTGATTCAAAGCTGTATTGTATTGAGGAATTGAAAGATGAATTGTTGAAATTCATATTCTAATGTTCTGTTTTTGTACTCTGTGAGCTATTGTATTTTAAAGTATAAGTTAAATTATGTCCGGATTATTGTACTAAATGTATCATTTCATGTTATTGGGACAATCTTACAAGGTTTTGCCTTAATGTCCCAAGGTGAACGTAAATTAATAATAAATAAATAATAAAATAATACAATATACATACTGACATATGTAATAATGGCAGACACGTTGGATTTTTTATACGGACAACGTACATGTTAGTGTTTTTCATACCATTTCCTCAGTTATGCAATTAAACTCAAGTATTATTAGACTTTTACTTGTCAGATAGAGACTATTGTATTCAGCCGATACCATCTCCATTTTTTCATAAGCTTAAATCGTAGTCATCTCGCACATGGGAAGTTGGAAGCTCTTCCACTCTTCCATATAAAAATGAATTCTCACTAATTTCGTTCTCATTTTCTTCCAAACCAAAAATTATCTCGGTACATCATCGTTGCAAATTTCGTATTATCATTTTGGGGCTTACTGATTACCCTTCTTCTACATCTTCTTACTTTTTCTTATTTGGTCAGATTTTGTCTGCTGCTAGTGCATTTCATCTGCCGGTCTCCTGGATGTTGGTTAACATTGTACTCTGTCTTCGACGCTGCAGGAAGTCCCTTCCAGGTTCATGCTGCACAGTATTGTACCATCCAGATGTCCTTGTTTGTTCACCAGCGCCTGAGTATCTAAAAACAATACGCTTGTAGGTGTATCGGACTTGCCGAGTTTTAATTATTCTTACTGGCTATTACATTCATTCAATTTCTAATATTTTTCCAACGTAAACAGTAAATTGTATTTAAATCTATATATCGCTTATCTACTACGTCTTAACAAACAAACTATAAATACTATAAAAACTATTGTATAAAAACTATAAAACTATTTCCTTTACAAATACTTTTAATTAACAATGATACATTCTCTTTTTTTTTAAATTGCATCTTAAAAATTTTGCCCATCTTATATAAGCGAGTATATAAAAGATAAATTTATTATTTATTTTTTCTTTTCTTTAGACAATTCATAATTCCATTCATATCATCTTTCTTTTTATATATCTCTTTAAATTTTTCAATTCTGAGCAAATTCTTTTGCCCTCTGACATAAACCAGAATATTTAAGATAAACCCGTTTATGTGAAAACATTGTCCATTCCATGACTCAATTATTCATTGCATCTAATTAATTTATATATTTAAATTTTACTGCTAGCCCGGTATGTATATATCCATTAAAAAGTGTAGTTCCCTACAACATGTTTTATATGAATACATACATACAACCTGCATTTATATGAATACATACATACAAGGCACTTTCAATTGTTTAAAATTAATTGCTACAGTTATTACCTAATGTGTAATATTAAGCTAAATATATTGTTCTAATTCAATATATGTATAAATATATACATTACTATTCCCCACACGCTAATTTCCTAGACATGTCGCCTGCTACAGTATGTAAATATCTGCGAAAATATACATACGTACGAGGTGTGATGAAAAAATAACCGTTATTTTCAAATTTCGTGAGTTACGTATGTTCGATGTTCGCATTTTTTTTTATGTTGGTACACATGTCTGTTATATATGTTGGCAATACCAACCATTTTGGATTGTCAGTTTGTTTTTGACAGATAAAAAGGTTAGTCGTGTTTTAGTGTGCTCTTCGATTTTGAACTATTCGAAAAAATGCATCAAAGAAACTGTATTCAGTTTTGTGTAAAAAATGAAATTAAATGCGCAATGACATTTGAAATGTTGACTGTGGCTTTTGGCGAGTCTACTATGAGCAGAACACAAGTTCAATTGTGGTATAACCGGTTTAAGGAAGGCCGAGAATATGTCAATGACGATGCTGGTCGCCCGAGCACGTCAACAACCGATGAAAACATTGACGCAGTGAAGAAAATGATTTTGGATAATCGTCGAATCACTATCAGAGAGGTTGCTGATGATGTTGGCATATCGTTCGGCTCATGCCAAGCAATTTTTACGGATGTTTTAGGCATGAAACGAAGATTGTTCCAAAATGGCTAAATTTTGAGCAAAAACAACGTCGCATGGACATCGCTCAGGAGCTGTTGAACATCGTCAACGACGATCCAGATTTCCTCAAAAAGATAACTGGTGACGAATCGTGGGTGTATGGCTATGGCATTGAAACCAAAGCCCAATCATCCCAAAGGAAACGTCCAGATGAGCCAAGACCGAAAAAAGCACTTCAAGTTCGGTCGAACGTAAAGGTTTTGCTGACAGTTTTCTTTGATTGCAATGGCGTGGTGCATCATGAATTCTTGCCACAAGGTCGTACGGTCAACAAGGAATACTACCTTGAAGTTATGTGCCGTTTGCGAGAAGCAATTCGTCAGAAACGCCCAGAGTTCTGGAAAAACCAATCATGGATTTTGCACCATGATAACGCACCAGTTCACACATCGATGCTTGTGCGTAATTTTTGGCCAAAAACAAAACCGTTATCATGCCTCAACCACCGTATTCACTGGACTGGGCCCCGCTGACTTTTTCCTCTTTCCAAAACTGAGCACCGATGAAAGGAAAGCGTTTTGCTACGATTGAGGAGATAAAAGAAAAATCGAAACAGGAGCTGTTGGCGATACCAAAAAAAGCGTTTCAGAAGTGTTTCGAGGATTGGAAAAACGCTGGCATAAGTGTATTATGTCTGAGGGGAATTACTTTGAAGGGCACAAGATAGTTGTTGATGAATAAATAAATACTTTTTGAAAAAATTGAAAATTATTTAATAAAATTATTTTTTGATAGAACCTCGTACATACCCATTTCTCATAACTAATATACTTACTTCTTTAAATATACGTTCGTACATTCATTCTGTATATTATACACATATATACATATATACTTACTTCACCAACGGTGCCGGCGCTACTTCTTATGCATCATATTACACTTCATTAACAGCCGTATATATGTATGTATATATTCTACGTTCACTTTAAATTACTTACCCACGTCTGTCTTATAATTTTATTTTTTAATATTTAAAAAATATTTTTCCCTACTGTCTTCATTCGGCAATAATGCCTAATAAGCAAATTTTTCTTACGTCAATTATACTAGCCCGATTTTAAGTGGCACACTTCTACTGGCCTTGACTTTGAAAACCGGAGCTGTGTGTGTTATTTGATATACACACGTACATGTTTACGTTGTTATTCTTGTGTTTACATTTGTAAAACACTGTTAACACATGTGTTTAGTTGTGTGGTCTAATGTGGAATAATTTAAATAAAATATTATGTAGTTTTTTATTCTTGCCCTTAATTGTTACGACTGTTTTAACTGGGCTGCGGATCTCTGCTACTACATACGGACCTATCCAAACAGGTGAGAATTTGTTTCTCCTAGCCTGATTCTTCATGAGTACTTGATCACCCACGTGAAAGATTACTGGATTTAATACCTTGTTATAGGCTTCCCTGGCTAGCCGTTTAGCACATTCCTGATTTTCTCTAACCAATTCGTGCGCTCGCTGTAGCTGGTACTTTTGCACTTTATTGGGGTCATCAGCATTGTACACTGGCGCACATTTGCGCTTCAGATTTGCTGGCATGTTGAAATCAAACCCGTAGAGTGTTCTGAAAGGAGTTTGCTTCGTTGATACAAGCACAGTATTGTTATGTACATGCATTGCAGTGGTCAACCATTGATCCCAATTCGAGCCGTCTTCTTTGGCAAAACTGCGCAAGTACTCGGCCAGAGGTCGATGACTATGCTCCATTCGCCTCTGGATGATATGGTGTTATATGCAATTTCTTGATTCCTAGCATTTTACACGATTCTGAGAATAGTTTCGATACAAAATTGGAACCATTGTCGGTTATCAAAACCTTAAGTATGTTGTATCGTGCTATAATTTCATCAAAGAATGCTTTGGCTACCGTACTTGCTTCAGCATCGGGTATAGCCACGCACGCCATATACTTTGAGAAATCGTCAAAATGTATTTATTTCCCGAAACTGTCTCAGGTAAAATACCTACAATATCCATATAAACTTTATCAATTGGCATCTTTGTTAGCCTTGAACTCTTATTGGCCTGGCATTTTGGGCAACTCTTTACATATTTTTTAATATCTCGGAGCATACCTTTCCATCCGTATACTCGTCTAATTCTGTCATGAGTTTTCCAGAATCCCTGGTGTCCTCCTAGAGGTGAATCATGGAAACCCTTTAACACTGCCTGGATATCCTTTATATCCTCCAGCCATTCCACACTACTGGCTCTTTGTTCATTGGCATCGTCACCCGCATTGTTAACATTTCTTGTTGCATCAATTTTATTTTCCTGACTTCTCTCGGCCTTCTCCTTATTTGACCGTGCTTTGGCCCGCGTTTGCACTACTGATACCTTCTGTACCTGCGGTACTCTGCTGAGTGCGTCCGCATTCAGATTCTTCTTCCCAGGTTTGTATATGATTTCAAAATCATACTCAGACAATTTGTGTCTAAACCTAGCTAGCCTAGACGTTTGGTCTTTCAAATTGGCTATGCCTCTCAACGGCTGTTGATCAGTGTATATCTTAAATGGGCGTCCTAGCAGATATGCTCTAAAATTCTTTGTAGCCCACACTATGGCTAGGAATTCCTTCTCTATTGTGGAGTATATTTTCTGCGTATCGCTAAGCGCTCTGCTTGCGAATGCAATTGGTCGGTCATTACCGACTTCCCCTTGTGACAACACTGCCCCCAATGCTTCATTGCTAGCATCAGGGGTCAACAAAAAAGTTTGCTCAATGTCGGGGACGCCAAAATCGGTGGTGAGCTAATTATTTCCTTTAGCCTCTCGAATGCTTGCTGACAGCTCTCTGTCCATTCGAACTTTGCTTCTTTTCGTAGCAACTTATCAATCGGCTAGTCCTTCCACGAACTTTCTATAATAGTTCACTAGCCCTAGGAATGCTTGCACTTCTTTCTGTTTCTCGGAATCGCTAAATTTTTAACGTATTCCGCCTTCTGCGGGTCAGGCAGTGCTCCTGCTTCAGCGCAACGACGGCCTAAATAAACCATCTCTCTTCTCAAAAATTTACACTTCTCCGTGTACAATTTCAAATTGTGCTCTCGTAATTTCTGGAGCACCTTGCACAAGCATTGCGAATGCTGCTGCAAGTTCTTCCCATAAATTACAATATGATCGAGATACACAAAACAATCTAACCCTTGCAAGCCAGTTAGCACATGGTTCATTAGCCGTTGGAAGGTAGCCGGTGCTCCTGTTAATCCAAAAGGCATTCTGTTAAACTCATAATGCCCTAAGCCGGTGCTGAACGCGGTTTCTGTTTATCTTGGGTATCCACCAGAACTTGGTGGTAGCCACTAGCTCAATCAAGTGTAGAAAAATATCTACTGTGTCCCAATTGATCCAGAATCTCTTCTATCCTTGGTATCAGGAACGCCTCCTTGATAGTGGCGTCGTTCAATTTCCTAAAATCGACGACCATTCTCCACTTCTTTTGACCCTGAGCACCTCCCTTCTTTGGTAACAAAATTATTGGTGAGTTCCAAGGCGAGATACTCGGTGAAATTATGTTATCCATTAACATTCCTTCTACTTGCCTATTTACCTCATCTTTGTGAGCTTGTGGCAATCTGTACTGTTTCTGGTTAATTGGTGCTTGATCTACCCTAGTAGGTATTTCATGCTCTACTTCTCCCTCTATTTCATCTTCTACTTGTCAACTGGTCTCCTTCCAGCAAAAATATGTCATGGAATGACGCACAAATAGGTTCTATTGATGCCTTCTCTTCTGAATTTACGCTTGGGTCTAACTTCAGTGATTCTAGCACTCTCTCCATTCTTTTTCTTATATCAACTTGTTTAATCTGATTTACCGATCTATAATTCGGTTCTTTAAAATTATCATAGCTAGTGAACTTCGGCCTAAAATCCTCATCCATCAGGTAGTCCTTTTCTGAGGCGTTGAGTACGCAAGCGTACACCTTACCTTTGTCAACGTGCGTTATGGTTTCTGCCATATATACACCCTCCGCTAGCTGCTGCTTGTGCAGAACAGCAGTCCTAAGTTTCGTGTTTACATGCATAGAAACTACTCTGGTTAACCTTGCGTTTACTACCTCCATACCACACTTCTTAACCCTATTCACGGTTCCTTCCTGCCATGACATTAATGGAAAAGTAAGGATTCTATTCTTATTATTATCATAGAATGATAGCTTTTTCTCGAGCGCATCCAGTATGGTGCCCCAAAGATTATCGCGGCCTTCCTTTCCTATCCACTTCCACTGCGTGCAGTCTAAAACTCATGCCTTTAAATTCAGTGTACCCTATTCTGAGCGACCCCAGTGTCCTGATGCAACCTCCAAACGCTCCATTAAGCGTTCTTACATCCTTTGGGTTAACAACTAGTCCTTTCCGTAAAACACTAGATTTTATGAGGCGGGTGTCCGCGCCTGAGTCTACCAAAAGCACTAGCTTTCCACTAGCTGCCTCCTTGCAGGGTAGCTCGATAAAAGCATCACCTATCCTGCTCACAACGAAACAATGCCCTTTTGATTCCAAAATGGACGCGTATCCACTTCCTAACCCTTCGCTATATTGGAGAGCCTCTTGCTCCTCCTTCTCCTGGACTGTAGTTTCTACATTACTACTCGCATGCACTTCCGGCCTGATTAATACTTTCTTTCTTTTGGCTCTTTAGAGCGGATTTGCGGAGACCCACCACGAAAGTTGTTAACACCGACTCGTCAACTTCGTGTAATAACGCTGTATCTCCAATGCCATTGTACTTATTCCTGATTATTTCCTGGGCCATCATCTGGAGCGACCCTAAACGCCTGGCAAATGCACGTATGTCTTCACTTGCCAGCTGCTTCCCGATTATTATTTCTTGGGTTATGTCCTCCAAAGTTCTCTCCTTCAAATAAGTTCACCTTAGAAGACCGCAAAGCTCGTCCACACTGGCGATCTGCTTTGGCAACACAAGGTTGTACGCGTCTCCAAATAACCTTTGCTTAACACAGTCGAAGAAGTCCTGCAATTCATTAGGGCTTATGCTTTGCTTTGCAAGCTCACAACCTTGAATGAATCTGTTAACTTCTGACCGTAAATCTTCTGAAGCTGCACCAGTAAACACAGGTACTAGCCTGGCCACTGTCTTTGAAATCTCCTCTATACCCATTTTGCGTATTTTTGTTTTAGTTATGACCGGTAAAACTTGAGCGCTATCTTTATGGGTGGTTTCCAAATTCACTTCTCCCGGATCTGAGATGTAGTTGACCAATGACGGACTCAAACTAATTAGTCTTCGATCGTTTGTTCGTGCAGGCGAAATACATGCGCCTGCTTCCACAATTCCTGAGCTTCTTCCCTGCTCGTACTCGCTTCGAACTGGTCAACTATTTTCCCAGTAAACAGCTCCACCTTTGACTGTATTGATTTCAATCTGTTCCTTATTTCCTCGTCTCGCGAAACCAAACTCACAGTTTGTTGTCCTAATTCCTCTAATTCAGAACTAAATGTATCTGCCCATTCGTTGACCAGTCTATTTATGTAGTCTGCGTAATTTTCCGCAAAATATTTTCCCTTGCCGTACTCAACTGCGTGAGGCAACAACAGTCCGTGATTATTGTTGAACTCTCTCCCCAGATCTTGCAACTGTGTTATTCGCTTGCGGTAATACACGTTGTCCTTACGTAACCTGCCGTCTTTCTTAAAGTTACGGACCAGCTTTTCAATCGTTTCGCCAATTTGTTCCTGTCTCAGCAGTAATCCTTGCGCTTCCTTCGTCATATCCCAAATGCCAGAACAGATGTCGTATCCCAATTACAAATAAAAATCCAATAATTGATAAAACTTGTTACAATATTTTATTCTATCTTACTTAATGATTCAAAACAGAGTTATTAAAAAAAAAAACATTCCACCGTAAATTCTATCTTTATATACATATTCTGCTATACTTGTTTTCCATCACAAAGTTCCGCTGCCTACCGGCGTCCATTAATTCCTTCCATCAATGCAAATTGGTCCTTGACTTCCTCACAGATACTCCTTGTTTTCCTCATATGTATCCCCATATCCAATCACCAACTTTAATACTCCCAAAAATCCTCCCAATTCGCAAAAACCGAAATTTGATTTACAGGCAAAAGTGTCTTGATTCATTCCGGGAAATTTGAATCCATATTTAAAAATAAACCCGTAACGTATGTTACACGTAATAATAGCATTGAAAGTTCTTTTCAACATTGCTACGCAAATTGTAGTTTCCGAACTACAAAAACTTTGATGCAACAACACGTGTTGTAAACACTTCTTGAAATATTTTTGCCTAATACCCTAAGCTTATAATGTCAAATATTTAAATCAAATGTTTTATGTTTGTTGTCAAACAACATAAATTTAGAACATCTGAATTTAAATAATACAAAATCAATTTAAATGTCTCCAATATAGATTATACGGCTCTATATCAATATAGATGTCCCTCACGACAAACCAACTCAAATCCCCTACAAAAAAAAATCTTCACAGCTAGAATGAACATACATTGACCGTCCGATCATACTGACGGTTTATGGTTGCCATTCAAAACTGCGTGCATCAGCGCAAACGCGCCTGTATGTTGCGACTTCTTTTACCAGCGCTTCAGGGTCGCAGAATTATCTACTTAGATTACGCTATTATAGACTCTACTCACCATTATTTTATTTGATGACAACTTTATCTTAGGGTCCTCTGTCCTTTTGGGTCCTTTGACTTTCGTTGCAGGATGTTTCCCTGCTTCAGGTTCCTCGCCCTGGGATTCCTGCAATAGGTCCTTTAGACCGGTGCGCCAAAATGTTGGGGTCCGTGTTTGGTTGATTTATTTATTTTAAATTGGTCTAGATCGAAGATAATTTAGCAAAAATTGACTTTAGCAAGACATGGAAAAATAGGATTAGGAATATCTTTAGGTAAAACGTTGGATCAGTAAGTGGGAATAAAAGAATCAACCAGTAATGCGAAACAAAAATTACATATAATATTTCCTTGGGGTATAAGCGAGTTTGAGTATTATGTACGAGACAGAATTATGCATTTAGGAATGAACGTCCCACATAAGTACCTATAAACTTAAATTAAATAATGTGGGCATACTCTTATATACACACATGCATGCAGCAGAAAAGTGCTTAGTAAATAGTAGTGACAACAGTACAAGAGCCCTGGGTCTTTAGGGGTCGCCTCTGTGGCCTTGGCTTGTTGAAAGGGGCCACGATACTATATGACAGAAACTCGATTAGACCTAGAGCCGGTCTTATACTATCATCCCATCTCGCAGCGACCTGCCTTGACGCATTCTGTTGTCAGGATCTGGTTGCGGCAGAGATTAGTTTTAAGAGTATGCACGGATGGTCGAGGTTTGTGATTGCATCTGCTTACTTTCCTTACGATGCTTTGGAGGCGCCACCACCTGGGAAGGTCGCTACTCTCGTAGGGTTCTGTGAGCGGCGCAGTCTTGGTCTGGTTCTTTGCTGCGATGCTAATGCCCAGCATACGATCTGGGGCAGCAGCAAGTGCAATGAGTGGGGCTCTCGACTTTTCGAGTATATTGCCTCCTCCAGCCTGAACATCCACAATGTAGGCAGGCAGCCTACTTTTGTGACTACGAGAATGCAGGAGGTAATTGACGCCACCCTGTCAAATCCAAGACTGGGGTGGTCGATCAACAACTGGAGGGTCCTCGCCGAAGACTCGTGCTCGGACCACAGATACATTGAGTTTCAGTGTGGTGAGCGGGCGCAGATGCCATTGCCCACCAGAAACCCAAGAAAAACAGACTGGCCGAAGTTCAAGGAGGCACTGCGTAACAATCACGTGACGCCACTGAGACCTCGCAAGGAGCAGAACATTGACGCGGCTGTTGAACATCTCAACACCGCTCTAACAAACAGCTTCGAGCTAGCCTGCCCAACTAGACCTCCTCTTAGCCGGACTCCTGTTCCATGGTGGAACCGAGAGCTTCAGGGCCCTCAAGACGAATCTTGACGAGGACTGGGAACGATATCGACGTGTTCAGAGGGACTACAAGAAGCTAATTCGGGGCTCGAAAAGGACTTCTTTTAGAGACTTCTGCAGTGATATCGAATCCCTGAGTGACACGGCAAAACTGGTCAAAGTCCTGAAAAAGGACCAAACCGCTAAGCTGGGGTCGCTCAGTAAACCTGATGGCTCCTATACGGAGAGGCAAAGTGAGACACTCAGCTTGCTGTTGGAGTCACACTTTCCAATAAATCAGGTAAGCATAGCCCGTCAACAACCACCTTTGGTCGGAACTGTTGTCAGGGTAGCTGCACCCTCTGGACATGATTGGTATGTCGCCAGAACTGTGGCGAATGAGGCTGCTATTGGATTTGCTATCAAATCCTTTGACAGCTTCAAGTCGCCCGGACTGGATGGCATATATCCGATTGTGTTGAAGGAAGGCATTGAGTTAGTGATGGCAGCACTGAAGAAGATCTTCACTGCATGTCTCGCACTGGCCTATGTACCACGCTCTTGGAGGATGGTGAGGGTTGCCTTCATTCCTAAGGTTGGAAGAGACGACTACACCAATCCCAAGAGCTTCAGACCTATTAGTATGACCTCGTTCATGCTAAAAAGGTTAGAACGGCTGGTGGAGCTTCGCAAGCGTAGGGAGTCTCTGAAGACGCATCCACTCTCTCCATTTCAGCATGCCTATCAAAGCGGAAAATCCTGCGAGACGGCTCTGCAAAACCTTGTTGGAAGGATAGAGCGAGCCATCGACAGGAAAGAATACGCAATAGGCATCTTTGTGGACATAGAGGGTGCGTTTGACAATGCTACTTTCGACAGTATGTGCGGCTATGCTAGGCGGCATGGCGTAGACCGGGTCCTAGTAAATTGGATACGTTCAATGCAGGCCCAGAGAATCATAACGGTGCGGGCGGAGAAAGATTTTCTGGTGTCGTCTGGGGTTAATAGAGGCTGTCCCCAAGGTGGTGTACTGTCTCCATTGCTCTGGTGCATGGTAATAGATCCCCTGCTTAACGCCATTAATGACTCGGGGGTATACGCTCAGGCATATGCGGATGATGTTGGCTGTCTTGTGACAGGTCCATCCCTTATGATTGTCTGCAGAAAGGTGCAGAGAACTCTGGATATGATTGACACGTGGTGCAGTGCGAATGGGCTATCGGCTAATCCTGCCATGACTGGTATTGCCCTCTTTACCAGAAGGAGTAAGCTTGATGGACTTATTCTGCCTACACTAAAAGGAGTCACTATCCAGCTATCCAAAGAAATCAAATATCTTGGAGTCATCCTTGATAACAAACTTCTTTGGAAAACACATGTCGAACTGAAGACATCCAAAGCACTGTCAGTTTTCTGGTAGTGTAAGGGTGTTTTTGGTAAGAAATGCGGTGTTTCCCCTAGTAAGGTCCTATGGATCTATACAGCTATGGTAAGACCTATTATCACCTATGCATCGATGGTTTGGATGAGCAGACTCTCTCTGGTAGAGGTCAAAAAAGCTCTATCAAAACTACAACGTGCTGTGGCCATATGTTGTACCGGAGCATTTCCGACTACTCCAGGCCCGGCACTTGATGCTTTGGTGAATCTCCCGCCACTAGATGTCTTCATCCGCGGAGAGGCCATTAAGGCCATCTGCAGAGTGAAACATAGTGGCCACTGGTATGGGGTGTGCTCGATGTTGGACGACGGCGCAGGCACTGACATCGATTCTGCAATCCTGTCTATGCCCCCGGACTCCATGTCGTCAACCGTCATACTAGAAAAGCGGTACAATGTGTTGCTGCCAGAGGCTCGTTCATGGTTAGATCCCGATAACGAGCCCGGCAAACACTGCTGCCGTATTTTCACTGATGGCTCCAGGACCGAAGAAGGTTCAGGTTCTGGTGTCTTCGTGGAATCCTGTGGGACCCGTCGGTTCTTTGCCCTTGGTCTGCATGCGTCTGTGTTTCAGGCGGAGGTGTATGCGATACTTGAGGCGATGGACTTTGTTGTGGAAAACAGGTGGAAAGGCAAATCTATTTGTGTCTGCAGTGACAGCCAAGCTGCGCTCATGGCCTTGGATAGTCCGACCACCACTTCCACGATAGTCAGGTCCTGCAAATCCAGGCTAAATTGTGTTGGGAAACATAATAGTCTGACGTTGACTTGGGTCCCGGGACACGCTGGCATTGCGGGTAACGAGACCTCTGACTCCTTGGCCAGGATGGGCTCCGAGGCTGTTTTTATTGGCCCTGAGCCTGTTCTGCCACTCCCTTCCGCTGCCATCAAAGCCACTGCAAACAAGTGGGTTGTTTAGACCCTCAAGCGAGCATGGCGGGCTGAGAGAGGCTGCGGATGGACGAAAATTATGCTACCTGCTATCTCTGACCGATGGTCACGGTTCCTTCTATCTTTAGGTAGGAGGGACTGCAGGCTGTTGGTTGGCGTGATGACAGGGCACTTTCTATGGGCTAGGTACATGGAAAGGATTGGCATATCAGACAGTGCGCTGTGCCCAGCCTGTGGAGAGGAAGACGAGACGGCGGACCATTTTCTTTGCGTCTGCCCTGCCTTTGCTCGAATCAGGTTCGGGATTTTTGGCACTGATGTGCTGAGGAGTAACCAACTTGGCTCCTTGGCACCACAGGATCTACTTCTACTTCTTCGGAGGTCGGGTAGATTTAAAACAGAGTAAAAGGGAACCTTAAGTGCAGTACAATGGATATATACTTTGTCTGAGTGCTGCGCTTACTAGATTGTTCCGACAAAAAAAAAAAAAAAAAAAAAAAAAACTATTAAAGCTAGAGCTTCATCTGGGGATGTATTAAATAACAATTCCTGCGGAATTACGTTTGCCTGCAGATCGTAATTTAATTTCAGATCCCATAAGAAGCTGCTCCCCACTTGCATGTTCTTTTAATTCTTTTGCTTTTTTATTTTTGTTCTTTGGCTACACGCAGAAAAGTTCTTAACAGGTCTGGCAGCAGTTCTTTCCGAGATTGGCAGCGCTAAAAAAGATGTCAGGTCTACTTTTAAATTTAACCACTCGTTGTTATCGTGACAAAATTGAGACTTCGTCCTATGTGCCTTAATCCATCTATTTTGGATATTGAGGCAAAGACGCCTACAAAAGATTTTAACTTTTTCATTATCAGCTTTTGATTGCGATCCACTGCTGATATTAGTCGATATGTACTCAATAATCCTAGAAAATCGTTCCTTTTGTAGCGTTGACAACCATAAATCAAAAAATTGATTGTATGAAATTTCCGACTTCATATTGCAGAAATTTAAAAAAAGTAAAGAGGCCAAATTCGGGCCAGATTTTTTTTCTGTTTCAGAAATAAGATACTTCGGAGCTTCTTTTAGCTAAACTTAAGGCCCGTACTTGAAAGCTGCAGTTTAAAAATAATTTTTTTTTAATAAAAATTCATCAAAAAAGGATAACATAAAATCCTTCCAAACAAGAGTTACCTTCAATATTATCCAAATATAACAAGCAAAATTTATAAATAAATATGCAATTCTTTAAATGAAAACCAAAAAATAAAACACAATAAGACACAAAACGATTACACACTTCACAAATGCAGAAACATTTTACAATAACAAAAGCATTTATATTGCGTTATTAACATCTAACATTCGTGGTACCGTTAAAATCAGTGTGCATACAATATTTCAAATTTTAGTATGTTTTATTAATAATCAGATATTAAAGCATCAGAAAAAATTTTTGTTTTCAAATTTTTCACAAACTTAAAGGCAATGGGATGAAACTGATATGAAATGCCTCTCTTGAGATGTGAGACTGATGGCTATGTCTATTGGCGGGGACTGGGATGCTAACGTAGTAATAGCTGGCACATCGATTTACCCTGTTCTCTTGCGCCAGAGGAGAAAGGCGGCCGAGGCGCCCAGCATGATAATGAATAAATTTATTATCGTTGAAACACCAATATTCTCACTTAACCAGTCCAGGTGCCTTCCATTTTTCAGACTGAACATATTACAAATCCACCTTAAGTCCTTGATTCGTGATTTTAGTCAATACTGGTGGCAATACCTGCATGTTTGTCGAGGTTTTGGTGGAAAAACTATGATTGTTTAATATGATAGTTTCAATACTTACTTGAATTATATAGGTTCCATTCAGTGTGCTGGCAGAGTCATTTGATATACTTTTACCGTCGAAATTCGTAATAAATATCGTGTCATCATTAATGAGTTCTATGTTCTTCTCATTGTTGGATTCATATATGCAGTTAACTTCGTCACCCTTTAGTATTCGCGCTGTACAGCTATCCTCTGGAAGTACCTGTGGGGATTTCATTTCGCAAAGAGTTTCATTCGCAATAAACATCCAACTATTTACTAGTCCACACGTTTCCTGCTGGCTCAGCAGCATTTGACTGACCATTTTTCACAGCAGCGAGTGATTAACAGATGGCATTCTTCCTTCTTCTCTAATCATTCTGATAGGGAAACGTCTCCATCTCTGCCACCAATAGGTTGACCTCTTCCATATCAAGTATGTGAGTATTCACGATTCCTTGTTTATTTGACAAGCTGTAACTATTTCGCCCAATTCATCTTTAAGTATCATCAATTTGTTAAGCAATTCTTGATTCCACTGACTGCCAACTTCTTCATGCACTCCCAAGTTTAGTCGGGTCACTATATCCTTCATTCGCAGCATAGCCTCGTGTCGAAAGTTTCTCATTGACCTTAAATTTATGATTGTTATTTTCGATGATTTGGTCATGAGTTTTTACTACGGTGTTCCAGCCTGTCGCATCCGGCGAGCCTGCATTTCCAGGTCGTTCCAATCCAGACTATTAAGCGTTTTCCACGGCCTCTTGTTCCTTGTAGTTCTTCGATGCGGCTTGACATTTCATTTAGATACAATTCAAATATGGGTACTTCGGATCCATTTCGCATCAGAGGATTCTAATAGCACTTGTTTATATTGTTGTATATTTATGACATGGACTAGCTTGAAATATCCATTTATGATGTGACCGCTACCTTCTCGAACTGCAACTATAGCAGCCATGTAGTGGAAAACCTCCAGCGAGTCCACCAATGGTAACGTCATGGTTATATTGTAATCAAATTATTAATGCTTATGTCGAGTTATTAATATAATTAATATAAACTAATATTTTCTACCTAATTGCGATAATTGCGGTGAATATTACTTTGACACAAACACCAAATAGGTACCCTTTACCCTCAATTTTTAAATTTTTTATTTTTAATATAACATTTATTTTAGTGTGGTAATGAATTTTATAAATAATAAAACGTAAGGAAAATTTCAAATAAGTTTAATTTTGTTTTTGTAAAGTTTTTATATAAATATTTTTTTGTGTATAATTTTTATTGCGATCGCAAATTTTTTATGTGTGCCACTGACAGCAATTAAGGCAGTTTTGCCATTTTTTTTTACAATTTCTTTTTGTTATACTCGTAGAGGTTTATTTTTCCCCCGTATTCTTTTAATGGCAACACGCCCCCATTTTTATATTCTATTTGCATTTTCTTCTATTTGCATTTTAATATTTCTGATAATCATATTCTTTTGTATTAATTCCCGCAAGTCGTGGTTCATTTTCGACCGTCGATCAATTAACCCTTGGTAGTTAATCCGCTGGGATCTATCACAAGTCATCATGTTTTTTATTTGTGACGGAATGGATCGTGAATTGTTCCGGAATCACATTTTTCATTGGCTGTGATGGGGCTAGAGGTTCGCCCCTATCGAGCAGTATCAGTGCAGTGAGATGGTGTATTGAATTTTTAAGCCTGGAAAGAGAATCAGCAAAATGTTTTGACTTTCCTGGCTTATAAATAAGTAATTATATTCTACAATACATGCTTTCCAGCGCTTCATCTTTGCATTATAATTCCTATTACCCAGTGCAAAGGTTAAAGGCTGGTAGTCGGTAAATATTATGCCCAAACAATCGCAAGCATCTCTTTTTCTTTTATGGCATAATTTTCTTCGGTCCGATTGAAAGACCGATATATAAGTTAATACTCAAATATGCTAGCATCATAATAAAGTCATAAAAATACCACAAGCTGTAATCGAGTTTATTGATTCCAGTTTCTTTCTTCTCCTACTTAGTTCTTACTTTCTATTTATAGTTGTTCTCTTTTATATGTTTTAGTTTAAAAACAATACTCAATCCAGCAAGGTGCGTAAAACGATTTTTAGGTGCATAGCACCGTCTGCGCTTACTAGATTGTTCCGACAAAAAAAAAAAATTAAAAAAAAATAGTAGTGACGGTGAGGGTAGAAGCATGCAAGAGGGGGCAATACTTACCTTTGACCTGGAAGAATAAATGAGTATGAAGAGGTCCAAAGGGCCTCTGGACGGCACCATCCTCCGGTTCCAGCCGAAAAGTGTGTGCCAGCCTCCAGGCGAAGTCCAGCTCGTCTGGGTAGTCGCAGCGGGTCTCCAGTTCCGCTATGGACTACAGAAGAAACTGCGAAGACTGGGGGTTTTTCCCCATGGTCGATCCAACAGGTTCCGGATCTCCGAAGCGTCCAGGTGCTTAGCGGCAGCATGCACTCAAGGCGGCGACTCTTCCGTTAGGCTGGCCAACACTTGGTTAGAGTATAGGGTACATTACCCTAAGGTAGTCTCGGCAAACGACATTATGGTGTATAGGGCAATGTAGAATTGAGAGAAATACGATACAAAAAGTGGGTTTTTATTTGCAGATTTCCCGACGGAGTAATGCTTACCAATACAAAAGAATTGAACAAAGTACGAAGTCTGACAGGGCATATTGATACCAGCGTATGTCTAAATACAAGAAATACTCGGGACTGGTTCAGTACACGATGAATAAGGTAGAGTAGCTAAATTGCAGAACGGAAGTGTTTCGATGATTCAGCCATAAAATCACTCTTGGGAGCAGGTTACTGTACAGTATGCAAGATTTTTGAATACCGTACGGACCCTAATGGCCTAAACAATTTAAAATAATCTTGCCCAGAGTTAAATAAAATAAAGTTGGAACCTTATATGGCGATGTCAATGAATAGTCCAGTCCTCTTTTCCTCCGGGATATAGTAGTATAATAATAAATCCGGGAATGTAAGGGGAATATAAGAGTGGACATAAGTTGACTGGTATAGCATTCAACTATAGAATAAGCACACTATAAAGTATACTTCTTAGTAGCTTAGCATATTTTTTGTGTAAATTTTTTAAAATTTGTACTGTACTAGATCACGTTACTGATAATACTGGCGGGGATTTACAGAAACTTTGCAGGAGTGCTGTTGCACAAATTACCCAACACGGTCATATTATTGGAGACAACAGGGGACGTACGGTTCGCCAATGACTATTGGTGGTTATTCTGCAGCAAGAGCAGGAGATAACCAGAAAATTATGTGAGAAACATGCAGCGGCCAGCGAGTTAAGGCGTAGATGCGATGCTTCAAAACAGAAAATATGGGCAATAATAAGTAGGTTCCTGAAGATAGAAAAATCATTGTCTGTACGGGGTAGAATACGCTTGTCACTAACATACGCTGGCGGTGAAATACTGAAGTGGGCAAAAGGAACTATGGACCACCAGGACACGGACCGGATTTATTGTCAAATGCAGGAGCCCGATACTAAGCAAGCGAAAACATTATCACTGCTAGGAAAAGAAGTAACCATGATGAGGACAGGATACCAGGGTCTACATGAAGCAGTGAACAGTAGCTTCGCATATTTAGAGCAGATGAACTCAGCTTTGGAAAGCATTGGGAAGAGATAGGAAGATGCGCGAATTGGGTTGGCGGAGTTTTTCATGTGGGGAAACGTTATTTCGGAAGAGTTGATAAGCATTCAGGAACACCAACAAACGGAGATAGCGATGCTTGACGACCTGCTACATGGCAAGTTACATCCATTGTTCCTAACCGAAGTGGCGGAGAAGGGCCTAAGAGTAGTTATAAAAGTTCCGGTACCACTACTGGAGTTATTTGCGATGCACATGGTATACCCTATCCCCAAACGATTGAACCCACATTGGTGCGTAATATCAAAGACAGGATATGACTATATAGCCGCAAGCAAGTCCCAGAAGCACTATATCGGGTTGTCCACAAAGGAGGAGGAAAACTGCCGGGAGGTGGACATAACAAAACACTTATGATACCACCCTGGAAAACTAATAACTCGAAGAAGCAACTAGAAATAGAAGTCCTAAAACGTGAACGGGACCAGTGCAATCGCATAGCCATTCCGGCAACGGGATGAATTCTGGTAGCTACAAAAACTATAAATAGATGGCTCTATCAATTTGACGATCCAGTGATGTTTACGGCGGTGTGCTTGGACGAGACAACATGTTCGGAGCTGAGAGACATCGGCTACATGACGATTGGTGCAGGGTGCAGAACCATAGGTAAAGGAATAATCTTAGTGCACAGACCACAAGAGGAGTCACGGTACAACTTCTCCACATCCGTCATAGAAACAAGCAGGGTAGCAATAAAGCTACAGGAACTACTGGCAAACCTTCAGCAAACTAACTCAAACCACATACCCAAAACGCCAGAAGCGGTCTCGCTCATGCACTTCCAGGATCTATGAAGAACTCTCACCACGAATAGCAGAGCAATCAGCCACCAGTTAAAAAAGGCTGACGACAATGAAAAGTTATCATACCTTAACAAGTCCTACGAGAAAAATAACACCTGGATGAAGGGGGGAGTGGGGGCACAGCCGGGCTCCTCTTAGTAGTAACGACAATGATGACATTTTTAACGAAAAAATGGTGCGCAATAGGAGCTTTTCTTCGGGGCCTCGAATCAACCCAACCGGTAGCGCAGGACAACATCCACCCCGACAACGGAGGCTGTCACCCAGACCAGCAGGTAGCAGAGGTCGCAGTTTAGAGTAAGAACTTATACACATATAATAGAATAATATTATTAATAGACATTTGTAATTTTGTTTATACATACGCCAATGAGAAAAAAGTCAATGAAGGACCAAAATATAACAAAGAAGGGGGTTAAAAAAAGAAACAGATAGAAATAAAAAAAGAACACAGAAAAAAATAAAACATAAAGCAAACAACATATAAAAAATACAAAATCAAAAAAAAAATGTAAAAATGAGAAAGAGAAAAATTATGAACTCAAAATATAGCGATTTAGAATAAAAAAGAGAGGAAAAAAATTATTTTTTTTATAGGATTAATAAATTGCACAAGAAGAATAATAATAATAATTGTAAATATTCATTAGAAGATAGTTGCACTGCCTTCTTCTAGAAGGAGGGGATCGATGTTGTGAGCCAGAATCAAGCCACCTGCGTATAACTGACTCACAACACCAAGTCCTAACAGACACTACACATATTGGTGTAGTTAACATTTAAGAAATATTCACGCACTTGCTATTATAGCATTTTTTGTCAACTTTTAAGGTATTACAGTTCCACTTTTGTGTTGAAATTGGCCTATAGAATGTACCATCGACATTCTTATATCGAGTAGGTCAGTTGGCTTAACCAACTGACACCAATCAACAATTGCATAACTGGGACACCAGAAAGGTGCTTACCTAGACTGTAAGTGTTCATTGTAGAATAGTATATAAGACTTATGATTTTAGCAATAAAGTCTTTTGTTTTATATTGAAGAACAAAACAACACTGTGTTTTACCTGGCAGCTGTAAGCGCCTTGATAGGAACCACCAGATCTTCGTCCAGGCCCGCGCCTATTACCGGCACCAAAAGGTCGCTCGCCACTAGCGCCGACATGCACGGACCACAACACCCATGTACGTGTGAATTATTTTAATGACAATATTAGCTAGCATATGAGCTTTATAATCTTTTTTTTTAAATTACCTCAATTTCACTAAAATCTCTTTAACAACAATTAAGAGTATAAAAAGGGTTGGTATTTACAAATTCAAATCAGTAAGGTGAATAGAAAATAAAATATGATGAATCTTAAATTTTACTCATTAACTTCAAAAATCAAAGATCAAATTTACTTTGGATCAATAACTGATAAAGAAGATTTGAAAGAAGCATTTGCGATACTATGGAAACATGAAATCTTCTTAATGAATCTCACTGATTGCGTTGAAACGGATATTAGAACTTACATCGAGTCCATTTATGCTGAAAAATATCATAGTAATTCTGAAATATCAATGAAGATGGAAATATTCAACAGTAAGATAGAAGAAGCGTCTTTTGTGGCTGATTGTAAGATTTGGACAAATCAACTTTACATTAATTATTATCCAGCCAAGTGGAGCCACTAACAATAATCGACGGCGGCGTCAGCATTATCAATGACGAAATTGATACAATAAAAATTAGCAACTATACCGAGGCGACTGTCACTGGAAGTTCCTACTCAGCTTCGACGATGCGGTCAAAAAAAAAAACGGATCTCTATATAAATACCACAAAAGTGTCATGAAACAATTATCAGGACCAGCAACATCTGCGCTTCTAACCATTACAGACCATCAAGAGATATTGAGCATTCCGTATCTTCAGAGGCTGAGTACTGAGAAGCTGTGCTACATTGGCCTGATTAGGGAAGGAGTGATGATCGGACTACTAATGGCTGACTTTACTGTACCATATTTATCAGCAATACCCGATCAAAGCTGTTATTGAGTATTGCTAGAAGCTCGAGGACGCACTTCACTTAAGTGATGGAGGGCTTAACACTATCACTCAGCAGCCGAGTGATGGCTGAAGAAGCTGCTCATGGGTGGCGTGATTGTACACTGATATATTAAAATATAAGTCTTTTATTAATGTACGAAAAATAATTTTTTGTATTCACAACAATATCGTCATCCGCTACATAACAGCACGCGTCAAGTCAATTACCTTTGGTAGCAGTAGGTGAAACACCACTATGATGGCGAGTCAGCAGAAATAATCATGCACCCAAATATATTGACAACAATATAACGTTGCGTTGGCCTTGAGTTTTTACCGTACCACTTAAGTTTTTTTTCTTGTAATAAATTGTAGTTAGAATCGTATTTAAGGCCATAACTGGAAAATAAAATTGTGAATTATAACCAAGCTTACAACAAGTGAAGTTTATTTCATCCGCCAAAAAGTTGTTTAAGTTCAAGTGATTGAAACAACTAATTCAATTTCCTACCTCCTATCCAGGTTAAAGTGCCTGTATTAGAATCAAAATTAGGAACAAAACATTGGTGACCCCGACGTGATTGAAAAACGTTACATTTGCGATATCCTGGTGCATGTAGCAGTGCTATCATTCAGCAAACCAACAAAGTCCAAAGTTGCGAACCAACAAGCAGCATTCACATCAGTGTGCGCAAGGAAGCATGAATATGGACAAATTTTGCGATTTAATTGCATCGCAACAGGAAACCGGAGAAGGAATTCAGAAAATAATCCTACTACAAAAAGGATTCGGTGGAACGACAACAGCCCACATCCCATTTTGAAGAACGCTGTCGATGTCTAAATGAGGCATGGGCACAATTCGAAACAACCGACAATACAATAAGGCTGCTCGATAATATATCCATGGCCCATCCGTATTTCACGAATGACTATGAAATCTCAAACCATGTCACTCAATTCCGAGAATAGTTTGAAATCGCATTGATGGCAAGAACTAGCACCCATCATCCAGCACCTACAACGCCAGCAGACCGAACTCATTCAAAGGAAGTAGAACTCCGCAGTGTCGCAAGGATTCTGTTGTGAGTTCGAATAGAGCTGCCTGCGCGTAGTGTCTCACATCATCGACTCCTAACAGATGCCACACATTCTGTGTGATTAGCATGTGTTAAAGTTACTGAAGAAAGCACATATATTTAGGGTGTGTGTATTTTGAATTAATATTACCTATGTAATATTTATTATGTAAACTTTTAGGGTGCTACAGTTTCGCAGTCGAGCCAACGAAGGGCATTGAAATTTAGAATGCACCATCAACACTTTCAGAATGGCGTAGGCCAGTTGGGTGACCAACTGACACCAATTAACAGGTGCGAAACTGGAACACCAGAAAGGTTAGTTTTTGTATTGTAATTGTGAATTGTAAATAGTATATAAGAATTAGTACTATAAGAATAAAGCTTCTTGTGATTTAAAAACTAAAAGTGTAATGTGGTGATTTTTCCAAAGAGTGATTTAGGGTTTTCAGCCACACGCGCACAGCAGAAGGACGTACAATCGTACTTACTTATTAGAATGCATGTCCATACATTCATTCCAATGTTTCCTATTGGCACAGATTTTTCCACCTTCATATCATGTACTAAGTTTGTACGAACGTACGTCTACAAACATATGTGCACTCCGTACTCATACTATATGCAAAGTTTGTTCGAATGCACAAGCATACATTTCCGTGCACTGCTAACAATTCTGCCCTACATGAGCTGCACTTTGCGCTTTGCTCAACTTGGTTGGTCAATTCACTTTCCGTTTGCCCAAATGAATTATATAAATCTTTCCTTCATATTATTTTCTCTTCCGTTAGATTTTGATTCTCGTATCTGTGTTTTTTCTATTTTACATTTTCTTTTTTCATCACTAACAATTACCTTACTTAATATTTTTCAACCATTCTCTCTCTTATTATTGTTGTTCTTACTGCATTTTACCCGCAATGTTTGCTTGCATATTCACATTATGTAACTTATTAACGACCTTAGTCAACATGGCCAATTTCAAGCTGGCCTTGACTTTGAAAATAGAACTGAAGCTACTTGCTTATGCTTGTTAATAAAATGCAGATTTTAGTTACTTATCAAATGAGGAATATGAGTGTCTACGGGTACAGTACACTACAAAAACATGTTATTTACTTGTGAGTTCGCTAATGGAATAACTCTAGTAAGTTATTGTGGAGATTTTTGGGTTTACCTTTAATCGTTACCACCGTGGTAACTGGGCTGCGGAATTTTGCCATCGTGTGCGGCCCTAACCACACAGGAGAAAATTTATTTTTCTTAGCTTGGCTCTTCAATAGTACTCGATCACCCTCATGAAAAACTACTGGGTTTAGTACATTGTTGTAGGCTTCTCTGGCTACACGTTAAGCACGATCTTGGTTTTCTCTAACCAACTCGTGCGCTCGCTGTAGCTGATATTTCCGGACTTTATTTGGGTCATCAGCATTTTATACTGGCGCACATTTGCGCTTCAAATTTGCTGGCATGTTGAAATCAAACCCGTCGGGTGTTCTAAACGGAGTTTGCTTCGTTGATACATGTACAGTAATGTTTTGTGCATGCATGGCCGTAGTTAACCACTGATCCCAGTTACAGCCATCCTCTTTGACGAAACTATGTAGGTATTCTGCCAGAGGTCTATGACTTCGTTCTAGTGAACCGTTCGCTTCCGGATGAAAAGGACTTATGTATAATTTCTTAATAACTAGCATTTTACACGTCTCAGAGAATAATTTTGACACGAAAGTCGATCCGTTCGCGTACACTTTCGGTATGTTGTAACGCGCTATAATTTTGTCAAAAAAAGCTTTAGCTACCGTACTCGCCTCTATATCAGGTATGGCTATGCATGCCTATGAAATGAAAAATCATCTTGAAACGCCAAGATGTATTTATTTCTCGAAACTGTCTCAGGTAAAATACCTACAATATCCATATGAACTTTATCAAATGGTTGCTTCAGTGTGTTAGTTAACACCATTGGCATCTTTGATAGCCTCAAAATCTTGTTGGCCTGACATTTTGGGCACCTATTTCCATATATGTTTATGTCTCTGAGCATACCTTTCCAAGCGTATACCCGTCTGATTCTCTCGAAGGCTTTCCAAGGTCCCTAGTGTCCACATAATCGTGAATCATGGAAACTCTTCAGTACGTCCTAAATATCTTTGTCATGGGGTTGAAGCGTCAGTTTTCGTTAGCCTTACTCGCGCACACGGACCTCTGCGCGAGCGGACCTCTCTTGTCCGATACTCGTGGGACCACACATAGGTCTTTAAATTTAAAACCAAATCCAAAACCAAAGGAGGGCGGTCCTCCCAAAAAACCGACAGAGGCGATCCTGTCTACCGCTAATATAAGGGTGGCAGACAGGGCTGGTCCCAGCACGAGTGCTGGTAGTAGGGGACGGGGAGGCTTGGGAAAACCGGTCTCTCGTCTCTTTCAAAGGGGTGCTGAAGGAAGAAACCCGGAGGAGGTGGTAAAAACCCAAACGCTGACTGCGGTCAGGGGGCGGGGGGCTACCCCGGGGATCTTTCGGCAGCAGATAGTAGAGGGGCCCAACAGCTCAAAGAAGGTTGCTGGGGTAGGCCAGGGGGGGGGGGGGAGTTTAAACCCGTCCGTCCGTCTAAGCAGGCCTATTATGATAGGAAGGCGGCCATGAGGGTCATGGCCAAACGTGAGGCTCTACCCACAGAGCAGCTCACTGAGGAGCAGGCCAAATCAGTAGAGTGGGCAAGGGGGGTGCTATCCGGCTTGGGCAAACCGGCGGGTACAGCCCCAAAGAGACAACGCTCGGCTGAAGAGGCGGGTGAGGTCGCTAAAAGACAAAAAGTCGGCGGCCAGAAATACCCATCCTACAGCGACGTTGTCAAAGGTGGGGGTGAGATGCTGGCCATCATTGACTGGAAGGAGGAGGAAGGGGTCATACCCAAAGAGAAGTGGAGATGGGTGGAGCAAGCGATTGCCGAAGTCTACCTCCAAGTCTTAGAGGAAAACCCTGGACCCCCGTTTCTGTCATGATGCGATGAAGGAGACAGTTAGATATTTGGGACTAGTACTAGATAGAAAACTTACCTGAAAACCCAATATTGAAGAAAGAGTCAGGAAGGCCAATATTGCTTTGTACACATGTAAATAAGCGGTCGGAATCAGGTGGGGGCTATCCATACGAATTATGCACTGACTATACATTTCGGTGGTCAGACCCATATTGCTATATGGAATACTGGTATGGTGGCCAGCCACGCAGAAACAAAGCTATTTGAAGCTTCTGAGCAAGGTCCAAAGAACGGCTTTTTTATATATCTCTGGTGCCTTAAGGACCACGCCTACTAAAGCTTTAGAAGTAATACTCAACCTACCTACATTAGAGATGGTAGGGACATCAGCACTAAGGCTGAAATGTGCGGCGCTATGGCGGAGATTGGTCACTCGACTATTGCGCATACCTGGAGTAGTTCTATCCAACACATTGACCACTCTATACCTAATCTCAACTTCGATAGGCACTTCCAGACATATATTCCGTCTAGAAGAGAGTGGCAAACACCAATGCCATGGAGAAGGGGGGAACTTAATTTCTACACTGACGGATCCAAACTTGACGATAGAGTCGGTTTTGGAGTTTTCTCACAAGAATTGGGACTGGAACTTTCTTTCCGTCTCCCCGACCACTGCAGTTTTTATCAAGCAGAGGTCCTAGCCATAAAGGAGGTAGCCGTCTACTTAAATAGACATGCCGTAACAAAGAACATTATAAATATCTACTCGGATAGCCAGGCGGCCATCTTGTCCATGAATTCAGTGGCACTGAAATCAAACGTTGCTCAGGGCTGCCGAGCAGCTCTAAATGATATCAGTACCGCTTTCAAGGTACGCCTTATATGGGTTCCGGGGCATAGAGATATTGCGGGAAACTGTAGGGCTGCTGACTTAGCCAGACGGGGTACTAACTTTCCTTTAGGCATGGACAGATGTGTAATTGGAATACCTATTACCACCTGTAAACTGATGCTGAAGGATAGGGTCGTTAGTGAGACCAATGGGTCTTGGGCACAAGAGGGCACTTGCTTAACGACTAGGCTAATGTGGCCGCAACTTAATATTAGGAAAACTAGAGACTTGCTTGCCCTGCCGAGAGAGAACATCTCTAAGGTCGTGGTATATATAACTGGTCACTGGCTTTTCGGCAGACATGCCCTCAGGCTGGGAGTATTCTCTCATGAATACTGCAGAAGCTGTGGGGATGAGGAGGAGGAGGAGACTGTGGAACATCTCTTCTGTAGTTGCCCCGCTCTGGCCAGAAGCAGAGCGGGCTCTTTAGGCAAATACGCTTTTAGCTCTCTTACAGAGGTGTCTAGCGCGAGGATCAAACAAATCCTGCGCTTTATTAGGGCTTCAAAATGGTTCGACGAGTGAATCGGAGGTGCGTTGTGGCGCGGTGGTATCACAATGGACCCATGGTGGTCTGAGTGAGCTGGTCCTTGGACTGGCTGCCACATTAACCTAACCTAACCTATCATTCTCGAGCCACTCTACCCTGTTAGCTAGACACTTTTCCGTGTTCAATTTCAAATTGTGTTCTCGGAATTTCTGGAGCACCTTGCACGATACACAAAACAAACTATCCCTTGCAAGCCTGTTAGCATATTGTTCATTAGCCATTGGAAGGTAGCCGGTGCTCCTATTAATCCAAACGTTATCCTATTGAAATCATAGTGCCCGAAATCGGTTCTGAACGCGGCCTTTTGCTTATCTTGGGTATCCACCAGAACTTGGTGATAGCCACTTGCTAAATAAAGCGTAGAAGAGTAAGGATCCTATATTCATTCTTATCAAAAAACGATAACTGTTTCGCCAGCGTATCCAGTTGGCGCTGCCCCCAAGGCTATCACGCCGAATTATCCCATCTGCCAGGAGACCTTCCTTATCCTAGTTTTTACGAGTCTGGTGCCCGCCCCTGAGTCTACCAAAAGCACCAGCTTTCCACTAGCTGCTTCCTTGCCGGGTATCTCGATGAATGTCACAACGAAATAACGTCCTTTTGTTTCCAAAATGGACGCGTATCTTCTTCTTAACTTTTCAATTCTTTTCCTCCATGCACCGCAATTATCCTTTACGATCCTATATTCCCTAAAAATTTTCATGAATATCTTAACTATAAACTCACAAACCCCGCGGCGATTGGCCTATACTTTCTAACCTCATTAAAACTTAAACCAAGTAATAGAATTATCGCAGTTACCCAAAGCAAGACACAATACAAATTTTTTTAAAATCCTTACATTACTCGGTACGAGGTATTGGAGAGCCTCTTGCTCCTCCTTCTCCTGGAATGTAGTTCTTACTTCTGGCCTAATTCTTTCTTCCTTTCTTTTAGCTTTCCAGTCTATCCGCCTCGACTGGGCCGCTGGAAGTTTCCCTGGTCCCTTTGTTGGGATCGCTTTTCCCTGCATTCTGCTACCGGATGTCCCATTCATCCACATGAGAAGCATCTTAGCTACTGCCTTGTGTTGCTTATCCATGTTTCACTTCTAGAGTGCAAATTTGGTCGATGTAACCACTCACAGTGTTGAAGGTATTTCTTCCTTGGTTAATTCCTTCTGTTGAATTAATTCGGGAACTTCTGAAGTTACCCCTGGTATCCCTCCTGGGTGGATCCGGGCACCTCGTGGCTGGCTGCCACCTACTCTGATCCCATTCTGTCCCCCCCAGGCAATGTGGACTTGCTGCATGACCATATGTTTGGCATTTCATACAGTAGGGCGTGATTATGTGTGTAATGCACTCATGCCGTCTGCAAAAACCCTCTGTACGTATTTCTAGGATTCACGGCTCTGTTGTCGGAGACACCGGGATTATACGCTCCTTCGTATATGTTTGGGACGGAATTGCTTCCCTCTCTATCCACGACAGCGGCAGTGAACATGTCCTGTCTGTTTTCCAGCTTATGTATCTCGCCTAACCAAGCCGAACTCCTCTCCACCAGGATTTGTGCTCTAATCGCTTCTTCTAGAGTTCCTGTTCTGCTATTCAGCATATGAATCTTTAGAGCGGAATTGCGGAGACCCACCACGAAAGTTGTTAGCACCGACTTGTCAACTTCGTATAATAATGCTGTATCTCCAATGCCATTTTACTTATTTCTTATTATTTCCTGGGACATCATTTGAAGAGACCGAAAACTACTGGCAAGGGCGCGTATGTCTTCACTTGCCAGGTGCTTCCCGATTCTGATTTTTTATGTTAGGTCTTCCAGAGTTCTCTCCTTTAAATAATTTCTCCTTAAGAGGCCGTAAAGCTCGTCCGCACTGGTGAATTGATTTGGCATCACAAGGTTGTATACATCTCCAAACAACCTTTGCGTAATACAGTCAAAGAAATCCTGGAATTCATCAGGGCTTATGCTTCTCTTTGCAAGTTCACACCCTTGAATGTACCTGTTGACTTCTGACCGTAAGTCTTCTGACGCAACACCAGTAAACACAGGTACTAGACTAGCCACTGCCTTGACATCTCCTCTCTACCCATTTTACTTACTTTTGTTTTACTTATGGCTGATAAAACTTGAGCGTTATCCCTTTGGGTGGTTCCCAAATTCACTTCTCCCGGATCTGAGAGGTACTCGACCAGTGACGACTCAAACTAATTAGTCTTCGAACGTTTGCTCGTCTAGGCGAAATACTCTCCACAGTATTGGGGGTTTGCTGCACTGTTACTGCTCCTGGCACTTTTGGGGGATAGACCAGCTTTTTATTGTGTACCGGACTTCCCGGCGAAAAAGGCTCGACACCGATCTCGGATGCGTCAAACAAAAATTCCGCTTGCCTCTCTTCACTAAATACTAATCTTGGTTTTACCACGCGACTTATCCCTTCCGGTGTAAAATATTCCTGTCAGCGAACTTCTGGAGGCAATGTAAGCACTGTGTGTGTATATACAGCCGATGCTGATTTTGATATCTCTCTATTCGTTGAGGTAGTATTGGTCGCACTTCCTCTTTTAAATTCAGCACACTCATTCTCTAACAGCGATCCTGCTTCCTCTGCTTCTGCCAAACTTTGAGAAAGTTCCTTCACCTTATTCTCAAGGTACTCATTCTGTGCTCTCAAATCTTCTGTTTCCTTATGATATTTGAGCAATTTCTCCTCTGTTCTGTTTTGGATGGCTGTCCAGGCTTGATCCGCTACCTTTAATGGCGACACAGCTCCTCCGGCGTTTCCTGTTTCCACAATTCCTGAGCTTCTAACTGAACTCATAGTTTGCTGTCCTAGTCCCTCTAATCCAGAATTAAATGTATCTGCCCATTCGATGACCAGGATATTGATATACTCTGTGTAATTTTTCGCAAAGTAGTTTCCTTTGCTGTACTTGATTGAGGTAACAACAAATCGTGGTTCCTGTTGAACTCTCTTCCCAGATTTTGCAACTCTGTTATCCGCTGACGGTAATACGCGTTGTCGTTCCGTAACTAGTCGTCTTTCCTAAAGATACGAACCAATTTTTGGATTGTCCCGCCTATTTGTTCTTGTGTCAGCAGTAACCCCTGCGCTTCCTTTGTCATTTCCAAAACACAGAACAGATGGCGTATTCTCAAAAATGATTTACAAATGAAACCCAATTAGAGTTAAAACTAGTTTTTTTTATTATAATCTTATCCCACATTAATTCTACCAAGATTGTACTACATTAAGTAATTTTTAGTTCTTTCACTTATGGCCAGGATTCTTTATTACTTAATTTTATTATTTTTTTTCAATTTACACCAATTTTATTTAAAATTAAAAACAATATTATCTTGAGGCGTGCGGCCGTTGCTCCTTCAATAATCCTCTGGGAATGCAACCCAGTGTTACATTCATACTTTAATTATCAATAATTAATTCACACCTTATAAGTCAAATAAATTCATAACCTCCAAAAGTATAGAATAAAAATTCAACATGCCCGTTTGATCCTTATAGATCTCTCAAATTTCACAAAAAATTAACTAGCCTCATTAATTTTAAAATTCATTTTTCTTGCCACACTTCAACTCGTAATTTGCTCCAAAATTACTTGATTCAATCCCGGTAATTTAAATACATTAACCCGACACGTATCAACAATGTAATAAGAGTATTTGAATTTTTCTTAAAACCCCATGGTATTTAATTATGTGTAATTCTATGTGAAAAATGTGTATTCAAAAATATTCCTAACGACAAACAAACACAAATCCCCCACCAAAAAACTCTCAAAGCTAAGATGACATACATAGACCGTCCTATCATACTGATGGTTTATATTTGCCCATACAAAGCTGCATGCAATAGCGCAATCGCGCCTGTATGTTGCAACTTCTCTGACCAACGTTACGGCACACAGTGTGACTTTTATCATTTTTAGGATGCCAAAAGTCCTAACAGCCAAACGAAAATAGGTATGGAAAAAAAAATGCAAAAATAATGCAGAGATCGACTTTGTATAGAACAGAAAAAGTGGGCGTGATTCGCCCACTTTTTCGCCTACTCCCCATATAAGGTGTAATTTCAGATGAGCATAATTTCTAATTTAAAAGCATTTGCTAGGGCGGATATAAATAAAAATACTTTTGAATTCCATAAATTTTGAATATGAAATTAACTTGAAAATAAGCATTGAGATCAATGGGATTTTTCGCTGAGAACGCTATGTTTCGTAACTTGATATAGAGGCTTATACATTGTATATTATGAACGTTTTTGTTTATTATCAACGTTTTTTGAGATGTTTAAATTAACATACATTTTTGAAAACAAATTTGAAATACAAAATAGAATGAAAAAAGAGATACTAAAATAAGAAAAAAATTTGTCGGTGTCAATATTTTCGGCATATTCCGATTCGGATAATAAGCCAGTAACTTCATTAGTTAATGCGCGCCGCTTTGTCTTAGTAGCTTTCCGCAAACTGCTTATAAATGGGTCTGACGACAAAATCTGTGTAACAAATCCGAGTTGCTTTCAATTCTTTATGTTTTTCTAGTAAAAAGTTCACGATAATTTCTTGCATCTTTGTTTCTGGACTCTTGAGCTTCTTCAGATATTTGACCAATAGGAAGAATAGAAGACGCGATTATATTTTATGTACACTCACTGGCATATTGTACCATACATATTCTGATAAATACAGTTCCCTTGTATCTGTGACATAGTGGTCAAAAGCTACAGAGTTCCTATGCAGGAAAGTATAGTATGAAACTTCTTCAAAAGATTTATATTTAAGCCTGTTATGTCTGACGTAAAAAATAGTAATTTAGTTAAAATGTCACACTCCCAGCATCTGCAGAATGGAATTCACCATATACATTTAAACATTAACATATTTTTAGACTTCCGTAATTTTTAGAGTATTTAAAAAAAATTTAGTTCAAATCAAGTGCGATAAGGTGATAAGGCGATAAGCCAAATCTGGCAATCAATATTTAATTAAATCTGAGACAGAGACTCTAAAAAAAATAAAAAATAAAAATGTAACAAAAAACTTAAATATAAAATAAATAAAAAGTGCTTCGAGTAAGTATTGAAACGAAAAATCACACACATAAACATAAACATAAACTGCAAACACACAAGAGTGTCGTCACTAGTGGCGAGGGCCCTTTTGCTGTCGGTAATAGGCGCGGGCGTGGACGAAAATTGGTGGATCCTAACAAGGCGCTTACAGCTGCCAGGTAAAACACCGTGTTGTTTTGTTCTTCAACATAAAACAAAAGACTTTATTGCTAAAATCATAAGTCTTATATACTATTCTACAATGAAGATACGCAATTGTTGATTGGTGCCAGGTGGTTAAGCCAACTGATCTACTCGATATAAGAATGTCGATGGTGCGTGGTATAGGCCAATATCATCGCAAAAGCGGAATTGTAATACCTTAAAAGTTTACATAATAAATGCTACAATACTTAACGCACCCTAACAGAATGTGTATGAATATTTCTAAAATGTTAACTACACCAATTGTGTAGTATCTGTTAGAAATTGGCGCTGTGAGTAACTACACTCATTTTACATACGTTTACATTCTCTATATTGTCATTTGCTGCCCTCCAGCAATCGTGCTTATATAATCCATGGTCCCTTGTGAAACCACGGAAAGGTACCACTTAGACAGTGAGCGCCTGTTGCGAACCTGAGGCAGCACAACTCCTCCGATTACAAAGTGGTGAACCAATCTGACAGTTTTATAAATTTGGTTACGTCTCCAATCTTATAGGTTGCGAGCTCTGCCAGGCTGATTAAGAAAGGAGCCCCGAAGATGCGCATTCTTCGTCTGACTAAAGATGGACACTTACACATAAGTTGTCGCATTTTTTCTTTTCCTTCGTCAGCACCACACGCATGGCAGAAGTCGTCATAGGTGAAACCTAGTCTAGTCGCATGCTTCCCCATCATGCAATGCGTCGTCAGCACCGATATCGTAGTGCTGATGGATTCGCATCCGAGTTGATGTAGCTGAAGCGTACACTTCTTGCTGAGGCCAGACAAGGTTAGACTTGAAATTGCGCAAGAACATTCCTCCGCCCATTGTTTTGTGGCCTCATGGAAATACTTGCGTTTGCTCGCCAGCATGGCTGTAGCGAGTGGAATGCGTATATCTAGAGAAAGGTCTACTTCCGATAGCAGAGTGCCTGGTTTAGCAAGTTCATCTAGCTCGCAATTTCCTTCGATATCCCTGTGACAAGGCACCCAGAACTATAGAATGCGTGGACTGACATTTCCGTACGGGTCTTGAAAATGTGCTGACGCCCGCAAGAGATCTAATGGCAAACCTCATTTCTTAGAGCTCAGTTCACTACGTGGTAAATTGCCATTACTTGTCACTTAAAGACGTTGAAATGGTCAGGGGTTCTAAGTGAGATGCCAAGTTCCAACTTGATTTTGTCAAGTGCTTTCTGGTTACAAGCCTTGACGGTAGCCGGCCACCAGAAAACAGTTCAGTATAATATGTTTGGTTCAACCACGGCGGTATAGACCTAGTGCATGATGCGTGGTTGTAGGCCCCATCTAGTGCTTACTGCCCTCTTACAGCAATACAGCGCGCACGATGCTTTACGAACCCTCACAGCTAGATCGGCCTTCCAGCTAAGCTTCGGATGAAGTATCAGATATTTGACATTATTGATTAATCTAGTGAAGTGCCATTAATTTTGGACAGAACGAAGTAAGGTATTTTGTACCTTATGGCTTCAGTCTTTGCTGGATTTAGTCTGAGCCCAAGTTAGTCAGGGTGTCTAGTGCATAGCTTAGCTTTTTAGAAACCGTTTGAGTGAATTTACCGGAGGCAGTGATACAAAAGTCGTCTGCATAAGCTATTACGCTGCAGCCGCAATCTTCCAGGCTTTTGAGAGCAGTGTTAACTGCTAAATTCCATAAGAGGGGAGCCAAGACCCCGCCTTGAGGGGTGCCTCTGCTCAGTACCTTTTGACAGTGAACATTGCCAATACTGGAGGCAATTGTCCTTGCCCTGAGCAGATGCTCAATGAATTTGACAAGACCGACGTATAGATTCAGATCTAATAGAGCTGTAACTATTGCATTGGGTCAGACATTATTAAATGCGCCTCCAGTGTCGAGAAAGACGGCAAGAGTGTATTCCTTGAGGGCAAGGGATTCATCAGCCTGAGAAATGAGTACGTGGAGCACAGTTTCCACCGATCTTACAAAAATTCATAATGCTAAAAGTTACCAATATAATTTATTTTGATATTGATTATTACATTGAAATTCGATAAGTATAATGACCAAAAAGTGAACTGTATATTGCAACTAAGCAAGCAAGAGTTGGTATGCTTAGAGTGCCTGATCAGAATAAAATGAGCTAATTGGTAATGAGGAAAAAAATAGAAAAGGACGAAGTTTATGAGCGGTTAATGACTTCTATGAAGGCTTTTGTTCATATCTTTGCAATATTTCTTTGATTTCTGCAACGGACACTTCCTTTAGAGTCATTAGCAGGTGACATAACTCGAGCGGCCACTTTTCATTGAAAGTGCAACGAATGCGAAAGTACAGCGCTCTAAGAAGGCAACAAACGCAGAGAGATTCTAATTACTTTGAGTGCACTGACCATACCTAGTTGCAATGCATTGAGTGCAAATTAACTTGCGTATTCAGCAGAATAATATGAGCTTGTGTTTGGAAATATCGATCCATAGCGAAACTCGCTGGAAAGATTGGACTATAGGCCTGAATATAAGCGGTGCCTACTTCGCTTTATAATAATACATTCCGCGACAACTAATTCACTTTGGTTGCATAAGTGCAACTAATTCACTTTGGTTGCATAGGTGGATCAACAATAATTACTCCCATATGGCGCATGAGATGAAATCCTTTCAGAAACCAACAAGCGGAAGCCTTTTTGACCTGATCTCTTGGAGATTGGAGAGTTCTAGAGGAAAACTATTTTTCAGATAGTAGGTTAATTAAATTCGATTTTCTAGATAGACTACCAAGCCTTCCGGTTACAAGAAACCTCTATAAGAAACCACAAAAACGTGCGATGAGATTGAGAGTTTGATGGAGATTCTTACGGGTGCTCTTAATAAATCTCTATCAGTCACCGAAATAGAAAAAAGGAAAGTTCAGGTGGAGAAACTTTTACGGTGACCTTGAAGAAATCTCTGGATGTTTAGGCTTAGGAAGATCCTATCAACTACTCCAAAGGTACCTGGTTACCTGAAGAGGGTGGTAGAATCCTGCACCTCAAATAGAGATGAGATGTTAAACTATCTTTTAAAAATCCACTTTCCCGGTTGCTCGAGCATTATTCCGTGGGGAACGAGGTCCCTCGCTAGAGCAGTCGAGGTCAACTCGAATATAATCACGAAGACAAAGTTGAAATGGGCCAATCCTAACTTCCAACCATAAAAAGCATCTGGACCGGATAGTGTAGCTCCTATTGAAATTAAAGAATCAGAAAATCTTGTAATCGATTACTTGCTTGAACTCTATAAAAGCTGTCTTGAGTTAACATATATTCCAGAGTCATGGAGACATGTGATCTTCATTTTTATACCCCAACTGGCATGGGCTCGCACACAATTCCAGGAGACTTAAGACCCTTTAGGACCTTCTCCTATCTCCTATTAATTGAGGGTCACTGTAGAATAGATAGATAGAAGCTGTCAACATATTAGCATACTTGAAGGGTAAATCGGTAGAGACCCCATTACATACCTTTCCTGGTTTTTTAAACATTGAGAGAGTTTTTAACAACATCAAGCCAGACGCAATTACCGGCGTGGTGCGCTACTTAGAGGTAGACCCCGGTATTAGCAGGTGGATTGAAATAATATTTATGGCCCGGATAAACAGTTCACTGCTAGTATGTGTGCAATGATACACTCCTCGTCAATGGAATTTTTCACCCCTGCTTTGGCATGTTGCTGTAAATGAGCTGCTTGTCCAACTGGAGACGGAGAAGTGCAATGTTGTTGTATGTGCGGAAGATGTTGATAGTATATTTCAACACTGCAAGTATATTTCAACACTGCAAGTATATTTCAACACTGTAACGCATGCTCCAATTCTCTTTTCTCTCCAAATGGGCTACTGGCCCACCTGCGGGTGGGAGGTTCATCCATCCAAGACTAAGCTTGTCCTCTTCGCTCAGAAGTATAAAATTCCTTAAGTTATCGCTCCAAAACTGAGGGGTGCAGATAGAAATCATATAGAAGAAGCTAGGAATCTTGTCTAAACATCCTGGACAGGAAGTTTAACTGGAACGCTAATGTAAGTGAGCGCACTTGAAAGGCTCAAGTAGCTTTGTACTCTTGCAAAAGAGTCATTGGCACGAAATGGTGGCTACAGCCAAAGGCGACCTACACAGTTGTGGTACGACCAGTCACTTTTTATGGGTTGCTTGTTTGGTGGTTCGTCTCTAAGCAAATCTACATAACAAAGGCTGGTAACAAAGATACAGAAAACGTCGGAAGTATTCATAAGTGGCGCTATTAGAATGACTCCAACGACAGCTTTAGACAGAATGCTGAATCTATTGCCTGCTCGACTTTTCAGATGTCAGGATAAAAGCTTTGCATCAATGGAATGCAGGACTTGCTTCCATCTTACGACCTTTTGACTGTATTCCTGACTATTCTCATTACATCACACCAGCTATGCCTTTAATGGCACGTGTAGGGTCTTCATTTCCTCAAGGGATGAATAGAACAACTGCAGCTCCCCAGTAAAAGGGATCTATATCTACCAAGCTACAGATAATGGTGGGAGTTATTGTATTCTTGGATGAGCTGAACATTAACATTTTCTTTATGCTTCTCGATAATAGCATCGGCTTTGCGTTCCCTGCTTTCTGCTATTATTACATCACAAGCCTGAAAGTGCCGCCGCAAATATATAAATGAGATAGCTTAGGTCTCAAGGAATAGGATAATAAATATCTAGACCCACCTGGCCTCATGTAAATATCAGGCGCTCAAAACATCTGGTTGTTCCTGTACCACATGAGCGTGATTTACGTTACGGAGCAAAGGTAAAAGAAAAAATTAATTTATTTGAAGCTTTCGCTTCAGCAATCAAATTTATCCTCAATCGTTTTACAATATTTAGTCTTACCTATACTAATAAGGTTCCCAACTAGGACAGGTTCACGTTACGGCTTCCTGCTACTAACGGCTCATGTCTCTTAAATCTTCCTACTCTCACCTCCACGTGGTGCACCCTGGTAACCTGAGCAACCTAGGTGAAGATGTGGTAACCAACCCATGTGGGATCCTTGGTCAGGGCCAACGAGAGAGGGAGCTTTGGTGAGGCCACTCTGACATATTCGGTTTAAGGATTCATCAAAGTGTGCGAGGCCAGGTGGGGTCTCGCATGTAGGAACGGTGGCGGAGGAGTACTATAGGTACCAACGGCAGCGCCCATACCCCCGAAGTGGGTTACCACTACCAAACAAAAAATCCCTAGCTTAGGGTTGTGCGCTGGGCTTGGAACCCGCCATATAAAAAACAAAGTCCAGTAAATATAAGATTGAAGTCTCGGATGAAATAACCCACAACTGTTGACGACAACCCCCGCAAACGTTATAAGGAACACGATTTAAGGATATGCCCCTGGAATGTCCGGACCCTTAATAGGGAAGGTGCCTCTATCCAGCTGGTTGACGTCCTCGAAAAATATAAAGCTGACGTCACCGCACTCCAGGAAATGCTATGGACGGGACATGGACGCTCAAAAAAAGCTACACGTGACATCTACTACAGCTGCCATGCGACGAAGCGCAGACTCGGTGTAGGTTTTGTGGTAACCAAACGACTGCGAAATGAAGTCCTGGGATTTACCCCAGTCGACGACAGGCTTGCCACACTCCGCATTAAGGCAAAATACTTTAACATCAGTCTAATCTGCGCACATGCTCTGACGGATGAGAAAGACGAAAACACCAAGGATGCCTTCTACGATCAACTAGAAAAAACCTTCGATCGATGCCCCCGCCACGATGTAAAAATTGTGCTAGGTGACTTCAACGCCAAGGTGGGCAAAGAAGGCATTTTTGAACCAACCGTCGGTAAGTTCAGCCTCCACGAGCAGTCATCAGAAAACGGTTTGAGGTTGATCGACTTCGCCGCAGCACGGAACATGGTAGTTAGTAGTACTAGATTCCAGCATCCCGATATTCATAAAGCCACCTGGCTGTCCCCTGATCATAAAACCAGGAACCAAATTGATCACGTTGTGATCGACGGCAGGCATGCATCCAGCGTGTTAGACGTACGTACAATTCGAGGTGCCAACATTGACTCGGACCACTACCTTGTTGTAGCTAAGGTTCGCACTCGCCTCAGTGCGGCAAAAAACGTTCGCTTTAATTCGCAGAGGAAGCTTGACGTCGGAAAGCTACAATCGCTACAGACAGCTACCACATTTTCTTCTTGGCTCTCGAATATGCTGACGGTTTCTCCCCCTGATCTCGATATTTGCGCGCAGTGGTCGCTTATATCCCACTCCATGCGCACGGCCGCTGAAGAGGTGATTGGCTATCACCGCCCGAAGAAAAACAGCTGGTATGACGAAGAGTGTAGCAACGCCGCTGCAGAGAAAGATGCAGCATACCTACTCACCATGCGATCGGCTGCAATGCGAGCTGCTAAGGAGCGATATCGAGAGAAGAGAAGGGAAGAAAGCAGAAAAGAGAGAATGCGAGGAAATCGAGATATTTGGCAGCAGGAATATGGCTCGAAAATTCTACGAACGTGTGAGGCGCCAAACGGAAGGTTTTAGGACCGGAGCCAATTCCAATTCCTGCAAAGACGAAAACGGGAATTTAGTGACGGATGTCCAGAGCGTACTCACGTTATGGAGGGAACACTTCTCGAAGCTGCTGAATGGCGACAGCGCTAATGATAGCAATGAAGATGAACCCGACCCCACAGTTGCTGACGACGAACATGAAGTAGCGCCCCCCGACTATGACGAGGTCTTGCTAGTTATTAGGCGGTTCAAAACAATAAAGCCGCCGGAGCTGATGGTATACCAGCGGAGCTATTCAAGGCTGGCGGCGATGAGCTCACGAAACGCATGCACCAGCTCATCTGCAAAATATGGTCGGAGGAATGCATGCCCAGCAACTGGAAGTTAAGTGTGCTCTGCTTAATCCACAAGAAGGTTGATCCTGCAATCTGTGCCAACTACCGCAGGATCAGCCTTCTGAACATCGCATATAAGGTCCTGTCGAGCGTACTCTGTGAAAGGCTGAAGCCCATCGCCAATGATCTGATTGGGCCTTATCAGTGTGGCTTCAGACCTGGTAAAGGCACCATTGCCCAAATGTTCACACTACGCCAAATCCTGGAGAAAACCCTAGAGAAGCAGATCGACATACACCACCTTTTCGTTGATTTCAAAGCCGCATTCGTCAGCACCGTAAGGAATAAGCTGTACGCCGCTATGTCTGAATTCGGCGTCCCTGCTAAGCTAATTCGGCTGTGCAAAATGACGCTAAGCACCACCACTGGCTCAGTTAAAATCGGTAATGACTTGTCCGAGCCGTTTGTTACTGAGCGAGGATTCAGACAAGGTGACTCCTTATCGTGTGTTTTCTTCAATCTAATGTTGGAAAAAATCGTAAGCGCAGCAGATCTAAATCGCACAGGCACTATCTTCCACAAGAGTGTCATGTTACTGGCGTATGCTGATGATATTGACATCTTTGGCCATAACAGCCGCGCCGTCAGTGCTGCATATTCATGCTTGGAGAGAGAAGCGAGGCGAGTGGGTTTAGCGGTAAACGAGGGCAAAACGTACTTGGTGTCAACACAGAAAGAGTCTCAGCGTCTTGGACACCACGTCACTGTTGGCGACTACAACTTTGAAGTTGTGAAGGATTTCGTTTATCTGGGAACCAGCATCAACACCACGAATGATGTCAGCAAGGAGATCAAGCGAAGAATCACTCTTGCCAACAGGTGTTACTTTGGGCTCAGTAGGCAATTGAGAAGCAGAGCCCTCTCTCGACGAACAAAAATTACGCTCTACAAAGCCCCGTCCTGCTTTATGGTGCCGAAACCTGGACGATGACAAACAACGATGAGCGAGCTTTGGGGGCGTTCGAGAGAAAAATTCTTCGAAGGATCTATGGTCCTATATGCGTCTGCGGAGAGTATCGAATCAGATGGAACAACGAGCTGTATGAGCTGTACGCCGACATTGATATAGTTCTGCGCATTAAAACACCGCGGCTGCGCTGGCTGGGACATGTTGTGCGAATGGATGAATCTGCTCCGGCGAAAAAAGTATATGAATCGATGCCGCCGGGTGGCGGACGCAGGAGGGGGAGACCACCACTACGTTGGAAGGACCAAGTTCAAGAGGACCTGGCTGCACTTGGTGTTTCCAATTGGCGCCAGCGTGCGCGAAGCAGAGACGACTGGAGCGCGGCAATGATCAGAAATGGTTGTACGCCAATTATGATGATGATGATGATGATGATGATAACCAAATCATCCAACTTACAATAATACGTATATGTTTTTCAATGTATTTCCTTTCTCAAGAATATAGATACAACGATCTACATCAGAATTAACAAACCCAATTTCTTTCAATACTTGCTCAAACACCTCAAACCAACAACTAGCTGCATGTTTAAGTCCATAAATGGATTTATTTAATTTGCAAACTTTATCACTTCCATGTGGTAATCCTTGAGGAACCATCATATAGATTTCCTCCTTCAATGTTCCATTCAAGAATGCAGTTTTAACATCCATATGGTGAACTTTGAAATCATATTGGTTTGAAATTGACAAAATCAATCGAAAACTAGAAATTCTTGCTACTGGTGCAAATGTTTCATCATGGTCGATTAAATATCCCTGTGTGAAACCACGCGCCACAAGCCTTGCTTTGTATTTAACTGGGTTGCCATATTCATCATTCTTTATTGTAAAAACCCATTTACAATCAACTATATTTTTAATTTCAGGTTTTTGTACAATAGACCAAGTTTTATTAAGCAAATGAGAATCTAATTCTTCTTTAATTGCTTCTTCCCAATATAATCTATTACTCATATTTTTGACTTCATCAAATGTACAGGGAAAGGGAATACTACTCAAGAAATTATGCGCATTCATTATGCAACTATTTAAAAATCTATAAGATCTTTGTGGTCTATCCTTTAACCGTTCACTTCGTCTGACTTCATTTTCATCTTCATTTAACTCTGAATATGGCAATTGAGCTGTGACTCTTTCATTAGGCTGTCCATCTAATATTAAAATACTAGATATTTCTTCTGTACTCTCATTCGGGAAATCAGACTGTTCAATTTCCGTATTCTCATTCTGGAAATTAGCTTGTACTTCCTCCGTACTTTCATTCGGGAGTTTAGAACTCAGATTTTCCGTACTCTCATTCGGGAAATTAATCTGATCTTTTTCCGTACTATCCTTCAGGAAATGATCCACCTGTTCCATATCTTCATTTTGGAACCCTGAGTCTTTCATTTGTACTTTATCTGTAGTTACAGTCCTAGAGTTCATCATATTGGTTTCATCAACAACAACATCTCTTGCTACCATAAATTTTCGGGATTCCACATCCCACAATTTAAAACCATTTGGTTCGTACCCAACTAAAATACCTTTTAATGATTTTTCATCAAATTTTCTTTTCCTTATTTTATTATGTACATATACAGTCGAACCAAATACTTTTAAATATTTTAAATTAGGTTTTCTATTATGCCACATTTCCAAAAGAGTTTTCTTATTGCCTTCTAAGGCTTTACTTGTAGTTCTATTTGCCAAATAGGTTGCTGTCAATATAGCTTCACCCCAAAAACTCTTGTCTAGCTTTGTGCCATTAACCATAGCACGAGCTTTTTCAGTTAATGTTCTAATCATACGTTCAGACACACCATTTAATTGTGGAGTATGTGGAACTGTCAAATGATAGGTGATGCCTTTTTCAACACAATATTCGCACATTTCATTTGATAAATACTCTCTACCATTATCAATATAAAAATCCACAACCTTTAGGTTGAAATGAGCTTCGCTTTTGGCAATAAAATCTTTGAACATTGTAAAAACATCAGACTTGTAGGATATCAAATAAGTAACACAATAATGTGTATACTGATCAACAAAAATTACATAATAGTTTTTACCATCAATAGAGGAAGGTGTAATTGGACCACAAACATCTGAATGGATTACGAATAAAGGTCTTTGAATATATTTTATCCTTAAATTTTGCAAATGGGAGTCTAGCCTGCTTGCCGTTTATACAAGCTACACATAAATCACTATTCAATTGAACATTCTTTAAAAGGTTAATATCTTCAAACATATACTTTCGTTTTATTTCTGTAAACTTACCCTTGCTAATATGACCCAATCTTTCATGCCACAATTGATATTCTTAATTTTCTTTCATATTTATTGAATATGCCCTATGGCATAATTTAAATTCAACAATTGGTATATTTTGCATACACATACCTTCACCATTCTTTGAGACTTTTACACCTCCTGAGTTAAATTCGATGGTCATGGCACTTACTTGCATTTTTCGTACCGAAAGTAAGTTATGTGGAATGTCTTTGCAGAACAAAACGTCTTCCAGGGTAATCATGTCTTTAAAATTGCTTCGGAGTCTCATGATGCCTTTAGCAGTGGCATAAATATACGCCAATTATGATGATGATGATAATAATAAATTTATTAGTTAACATTATTTTATAAGAAAGAATTAAAGAGTAAATTATCAGAATCCTTAGAACGGAAGTCGTATAGTTTAATGATCTTATATTAATGACACAATAAATGTTAATAAATGAATTATGTTGAGTTAGCATTATTTGTTAGTGTGTTATAATTGTCTTACATATGGGTTAGTTGTTGTTGTTATTGGTATCGGTTAGGCAGCAACCGTAATTCAAGGTAAGTGAATATGTGTAAACATAATTCTTGGAATGGAAGTCGTGTAGGTTAATAATCTTATATTAATGATACAATTAAGTTAATAAATGTCAATAAATGAATTATGTCGACTGAGCGTTATTTGTTAGTGTGTTATAATTGTTCTTACATATAGGTCAGTTGTTGTTTTTCTTGCTTGATCGGTTAGACAGTAACCGCATCTCACGCGCTCGGTCAAAAGTTCAAGCATAGTACGCGGGAGGAAGCCCTTGTTTATGCCGTACGCTTCTGCTGGCTCCTCGACTTGCTCTATAAATGCCAGCGAGTCGAGGGACAAAAATAGGAATCGCCGCATAATAATGAAGCATGATTTTTTCAATAGCACGAACTTACTTTCTAAAAAATTATGAAAATTTGTTTACGACAAGCACCTCCCATACAAATTAAAATTTGCTTATAAAAATCTCCAAAAATGTCCCAGATATTTTGATGCAATTTAGTATGGAAACTTATAAAAGTAATGCCAAGCGATTTACTAAAAATGGTGAAAATCGGCAAACGGATATATGTATTTCTCATATAAACCGAATGTTTGTATTTTCAATTACATATGTACGGCATTTCATAATCTTAAAAAAATTTGTTTAATTTGTAATGCTATTTTATTTTCATTAAGAATTAGATTTAAATTCAGTAAGTACTTACATATTGATATGGACGGTCACAGGGTTGTTGTACCAGGAATAGTTAGACCCTTTACCTTTAAAGAAGGTAAATAGGGTTTACTAACTTAGTGCTTTTGAGAGGGGTTGCAATTTCGAGAAGGAGGCATGGTAGGTATGGACATATACTCGTATATACAGATATGATAAGAATCACTTTCTAAGCAATTTTTATTTTGTCCGTCCGTCTGTCCGTCTGTGGCCACTTTTTTTCTACACCGTTAGAGCTATCTTAATGAAATTTTGCAAAAGTATAGTCTGGACAAAGATACAGAACCAGATTGCTATATGGGCCGATTTGGACAAAGACCACGCCTACCTCCCATATAAGGAAGTTTTTTCAGCTTTTTTAAAATGACTATAACTTCGTCCCGATTGATGGAATCGTGACGCAATTTGAAAGAATTGGGGGTATATATTAACTGCCATGCCCACTATTAACAAATATTAATAACTTCAGATCTGGTGGAGATTTACGGACGAAATTTTACGGGAAGGAACATGTGGACATTACAAAGCTATCTGCACCAAATTTTGATATATGGTACTTTCGGGTCTAAAATTAAAATTAGCCTACCTATGCTCGTATTGATGCCAGCGGAATAAAAATTTTCCGAAATATACATGGGGTCCATAATAGTGTGTGTGCAGAATATGGAGGTCATAATGGAACTGCCACGCCCATAATTATTTCTACAGCCACGCCCACTATTCTCATATTATTATAACTTACGACCTATACAATATTTTTGGACGAAATTTTGCATTAGTACGTATATGGACCCTACAAAGTCATATACCAGATTCTGGATCGTTCAGAGGAAGGATACGCCTCCCTCCCATATAATGTACTTTGGGGACCCCAGTTAAATACAGTTACCCTATCTATGCTTCTAGTGATAATATATGAAACCAAATTGGTAGATGTATACTCTGGGTCTGTACTAGCATGCATTCCAAATATGGGCAGATTATTACTACTGCCACGCCCACAATTATCCAAAAATCATTACTCTGTTCCGATTAAAAATTTATCTACGAAATTTCACAGGAAGGTTGCGGGTACTAACATTAAATATCACACAAAAAAAGGGCGTGTTATTTCTTAAGCGACGCTCACTATTGACATATTATTATAACTTACGACCTCTACAATATTTTTGGACGAAATTATATATTAGTACGTATATGGACCATGCAAAGCCATATACAAGATTCGGGGTCAATCAGATGAAGTATACGCCTCCCTCCCATATAATGAACTTTGGGGACCCCACTTAAAGACAATTACCCTATCTATGGTTCTAGTGATGATATATGAAACTAAATTGGTAGATGTATACTCTGGGTCTGTACTAGCATGCAATCCAAATATGGGCAGATTATTACTACTGCCACGCCCACAATTAACCAAAAATCATTACTCTGTTCCTATTAAAGATTTATCAACGAAATTTCACAGGAAGGTTGCGGGTAGTAACATTAAACACCGAACAAAAAATGGGGGTTTTGTTTTTACAGCCACGTCCACTATTCACATATTATTATAACTTACGACCTATACAATATTTTTGGGCGAAATTTTATATTAGCGGTATATTGACACTACAAAGCCATAGATATATAGATAGATAGATATATTTAAGGGTGTTCTACACTGCGACCTGAAAGATCTATTGTGATGGCCCTATTTATTTGAAAGATGAGGATGGTCTCATATATAAGTCTTATGTCATGTTAATTTCCGACAGGAATTCATATATGTTGGAGGAATGAAGTTGAGGGATCTTGCTCATATCTAAGATATAGTCTCCAAAACACCTGTGTCTTTTGTGTGCTAATGGTCCGCAGTCTATGATCAGGTGCAATGAGGTTTCGTCACTTTCTCCACAGAATCGACAGATGGCATCTGAAGATATTACAAATCCATACACAAGAAATGGGGTCGATATAATCATTTCAAGGTACCCTACCAAAAATAATGTTAGTATGCTCCTAATGATGGTTTATGAAGAAAACATCCCCACTGTTGAACCCGCACGCACAAGGAAAGGTAAGGGGTATTTCGTAGTCGGTCTAGCCCGACTTCAGACTTCTTTACTCGTTTTCCATATAAATGGTAAATGTTTGTTTTAGTAAAATTTTGAACGTAGTGATATTTATATTTTTCCGAAAGACAAAGTTCTCTGAAGGTAGGTAGGTAGGAGTGGCCGCCTAGTTTGCCAAAAGCACACTTGAGCACACATAATGGCCATTGTGATACCATGGTGTGGCGCCGTTCAATCACTGACTAAAAAGTTCTCTTACTTGGGATGGTGATAGTCAGCGCAAGGATTATTTTACAGACTCCCCCATTATTTTACAGGAAACCATTATAATAGTTTGATGAACCTTGCTATGTCCCTAATATTAAAGAATGGCAGCTATGTCAGACTTGTAAGAAATGGGGCACCAAAGGTGCGAATTCTTCTTCTGCTCAAGGATGGGAGGTGACATAAGATTTGGAAAACCGTCTCGTCCTCCTCCTCAGAACCACAGCATCGACAAAAATCTTTTTAGGGTGGGCCCAGTCTATCTGCGTGCTTTCCCAGTATGCAGTAGTCGGTCAAAACTGACGCAGTTGTCGACAGAGATACGCGATCAAGTCGAAGAAGTTGATTGGTTCTGTTTTTCTCGATTCTTGCCCAAGCTAGTCTAGCCGAGTGGCAGGATTCCTCGTGAACCCTGGATTTGTAGGCGTCAGCCAGGTATTTCCGTTGATATCGAGCTTGGCTGTTGCCAGTGGGATGCCGATGTTTACGGAGGGCTGACTTTCCTGCAGTAGCGTGCCTGCCTTGGCAAGCTTGTCCGCCTCGCAGTTTCCCGGGATTTCACTATGTCCGGGAACCCAGACTAGAGGCACCAGAGAGTATATTGAGAGCTCATTTAGAGATGGTCGACATTCATGAACGAGACTTGAGGTGGCCGTGGAGCCAAAAAGAGATTTAATGGCGGCTTGGCTTTCTGAGAAGATGGATATGTCGACTGCGCCGATTTAATACTAATATAATTAAAATAAAATTAGAAAATAATAGTATAATAACTTTATTGACAGACAGCGGAGCTGATATTTCCATAATTAAGCAAAATAATGTAAGTCAAAATCAGATAAAATACGCACAGCCATGCCAGATCAAAGGTATAATAAATGCGCCAATAAAAATTTAACAATATGCGCAGATAAAAAAATAAGATTGGAAGAAAATTAATTAATACATAAATTCCATATAATAGATGAGAATATAAACATGGTATCAGACGGAATTTTATGCCAGACTTCCTAATCAAATACAATTGCAAGGTTGACTATGAAACATGCGTTTTAACCATACAGACACCAGATTCAACAGAAGATATTCCAATGGAACTTACCTTGCAATTAAATATATCGAATTTAATAATTCCAAAAAGGTCAGAGATCATTGCAAACATAAATATAGACATATATGAAGATAGTTTACTTCATGTAGGCGAAATAGGAAATGGGATAATGATAGCAAACACACTAGTACCAGCAGTAGGAGAGAAACACATAAAAATAATAAATACTAAAGACAAAGAAGTCCATATACAGACTTGTCACATATTCACTCAACCGCTAAAATACTTAATTTTGAAACCACACAAGAATCAATTTTAAAAAGTGAAATAAATATAGATGGATTAGATGAACATGCTAGAGAAGAGGTCTTAAATATATGTAACAAATATAAAAACGTTTTTCATACGAAAGCAGACTCACAACCAACAACTTTTAGAAACAAGACCTGATCCTAATATATAACACACTGGGAAAAGCTAAATATTTCTCTAGTTTGGATATGATTAGCTCTTTCCATCAAATACCACTAGAAGCAAAATCCCGTCCCCTAACAGCTTTCTCTACACAATCGGGACATGATCACTTTAAACGTTTACCATTTGGACTCAAAATAGCAACCAATAGTTTTCAACGAATGCTTTCAATTGCACTAAGTGTACTCCAAGAATCAGCTTTTCTCTATGTTGACGACATTATAGTCTTTGGTTCGAGCCTAAGAAATCACAGTATAAATCTAGAAAAAGTACTCAGTAAATGGCAGAAATGCAACTTAAAACTGAATCCTAGCAAATGTGTATTTCTAAAAACAGAAGTCATTTATTTGGGACACCTCATAACATCCAAAGGAGTAACTACGGACCCATCAAAGCACAAGGTCTTTGAAAACTATCCTAAACCAGGAAATGCCGACGAGTTACGAAGATTTGTAGCATTTTGCAACTACTATAGGAAGTTTATAAAAGACTTTGCACAGAGAGCTCGACCACTAAATCAATTATTAAAGAAATCACAACTATTCGTTTGGAATGAAAATTGTGACAAAGCATTCAACACATTAAAAGAAAAACTAATATCTCCAGAAATATTGGCTTATTCAGATTTTAATAAACCATTCATTCTGACCACTGATGCATCTCAAACTGCACTAGGAGCAGTCCTATCACAAGGAGAACCAGGCACAGACAGACCAATTACCTACGCCAGCAAGACTCAAAATAAACATGAACTAAACAAACCAATGATAGAAAAAGAACTACTTGGCATACACTGGGGCATAAACTATTTCAGACCATATCTATATGGCCGAAAATTCACAGTATACGAGTACACTGACCACAGACCTCTTGTCAGTCTATTCACCCATAAGAATCCTTAATCAAAATTAACAAGAATGCGAATAGACCTAATGGATTATGATTTCGATATAATATTTAAACAAGGAAAAATGAACACGAATGCTTATGCCCTTTCAAGAATATACATCGATACACAAAAATTAATAAATATGATACCAAAAGTAGAAGAAAGAAATGTCATCACCAGAGCAGCTAAGAAAAGAACAGATACCAGTAAAAAAGATATAATTATGGCCAACAATGAACAAAAGGATGAGACAACTAGAGAAGTGAAGCTCGATCACCTTCATATTTGGGAAGCTACATCAATTTCAGATACAAGACATCTAAAAAGATTAAAATGTGAGTCAAATGCATGTGCCAAAAACATCGAAATAAGAATGACTCCAAAAGAAGTTCTCGTGATAGTTAACGAAAAATCTTTACCAGAGTTAAAATTGGTTCTGAGGAAGTTAATATCAGCAATGCGAGAAAATAATATGAAAATGCTAACGCTAGAAAATAAATAATATATATATATATATATATATATATATATATATATATATATATATATATACATATATATATATATATATATATATATATATATATATATATATATATATATATATATATATATATATATATATATATATATATATATATATATATATATATATACATATATATATATATATATATATATATATATATATATATACATATATATATATATATATATATATATATATATATATATATATATATATATATATATATATATATATATATATGTATATATATATCATATACGAGTACAATATATAATTTGCTAGCCTCACTGCGGTGAAGGTGAATGCGTTGCCAACTACATAATACATTTGTATATTTACTTTGAAAATATTTCTTTGAACACAACATTTTTTGTGACTCATATCACGACGTGTTTTTTTTCGACCGTCGTTTAGTGGGCTTTTCAACCAGTATATATAATGATATAAAGGTTAACCAATTTAAGCATGCGTTTAATGAATTAAAGGATAATAAAGATCTGCAGATCATATTATATCAACCACCATTACGGTTAAAGAACAAAGATAAACAGTTGCAATTGATAACATAACATGGTAATAACATAACTGGAGGACATATAGGTATCAGAAGATGCATAGCGAAGCTAAAACAGAAATATATTTGGAAGAATCTTGGACGCATGGTTAAAAACTACGTAAACAACTGCGAAACTGACAAAGAAATAAAAATAACAGAGTATACAAAGCATAAGATGTGCGTGACAGACACACCAAATACATCTTTTGAGATAGTAACAATGGACGCAGTAGGACCTCTCAGACCATCCAACGGATTTCGATACATTCTCACCATCCAATGTGAACTAACAAAAATCTTAGTAGCAATACCTTTGGAGAACAAACAAGCAACATCAGTGGCAAAAGCAATAGTAGAAGATTTCATACTAAAATATGGATGTTTAAAACTCTAAAAACTGACAAAGGGACAGAATTTACCAACGATTTACTACAACAAATTTGTAAAGAACTTCACATTGAGAATAGAACATCAACAGCCTTCCACCATGAAACAATAGTTGAACGAAATCATAGATTGCTGAATGACTACCTAAGAGCACTACAAGAAGAAGACAACTGGGCAGAACTACTACCCTTCTACACTTACTGTTTCAACACAACTCTACACACAACAACAATGTATACACCGTTTGAATTAGTACTCGTATATGGAAAATTATGTACAGTACCATGTGTACACCACAAACAAAATATGATTCATTGGAAAACTACCTAACAGAATTAAAGATCAAATTAAAACATGCGAATAATCAAGCAAAAAACATACTTGACGTTGCTAAAATAAATAATTGTAAAAAACTAATACAAACTGTAATTATAAAATAGGAGATCAAGTAAAGGGTGTTTCTTTTAGACGTGTGGTTTTCAATCTGGCAATACTTTTTTCGGAGTTGGTCTATTTGACAGCTGTCACTTGATTTATGCTCAGTTTGGTCTGCCATTTCATAATAAATAGACTTATTCCTGAAAAACGTTTGCAAATCCTGCAAATTTATTACCAAAATAATAGTTCGGTTCGCACGACGCATCACGCGCTGCTTCCAATATTCGGTCGACATAATCGCCCAGCAGAGTCGGTAATTCGAACAACCATGGATCGGTTTCGCACCACGTTTACTCTATTGGATAATGCGCATCCTCAGAGACGCCGTACAGTGCGCACCGAAGACGCTATTGCTGCTGTGGAGCAGAGTATCGAAGAAGAAACGAATGAGTCCATCCCCCATCACGCGCAACAATTGGAGCTGTGACCATCCACTTTATTGTAGATTTTGCGGAAGGATCTTGGTTTGCGGGCTTACAAAATCCAACTCGTCCAAGAATTGAAGCCGAACGACCATCAAGCGCGTCACACGTTCGGTGAATGGGCTCAAAACGAGATGGCCACCGATCCCGATTTTCACAAGAAAATTTTGTTCAGCGATGAAGCTCATTTTTGATTGAATGGGTACGTTAATAAGCAAAATTTCGCATTTAGAGTGATGATAATCCACAAGCTATTGTTGAGACGCCGTTACATCCTCAAAAAGTCACTGTTTGGTGTGCTCTATGGGCAGAGGGAATCATTGGTCCATATTTCTTCAAAAATGAAGCCGGCCATACTGTTACAGTCAATGGGGAACGCTGGATGGAAAATTGAAATGCGAAAGCAAGACAGTTCGGATGTGCTTTTCGGTTGCTCCTCAATTATATGGTGATTGAAATTGAAATAATTTAATGTTTCGAGTTTTAAGCCCAGCGAAATAGACGCATAATAAAAGTCAGTGAGTGAAATTGGCAAAATGAGTTTGTGCGAAATATCAAATATCAGTTTTTAAACATAAAATTTGAATTTGTGTTAGCTTCTAATAAAGAAGCGGAACTATAGCGGTCAGTGGATGAGCCTATTGCGCTCTCCCACTCAGCCAGTGCGGTCTCCTGTTCAGCGCACGCGCTCTCAAAGTATGCCTGCACTTGCACCAACACCTGATCTGCCTCAGTCGCTTTCCCAGCAGCGTCCGGTAATCGCGCAACTGAGTGAGTACAGTATATTACCTTCTCTCCCCAATACAAGGTCGGATGTTCTCGGCATGACTGTCGATAGCGGTTTGACGACGAATGTGGTTCGCTCAACACCTTTGCCTGCAAAACAGAGACAAGCGAGCGGTGGTAGCATATCCCACAACGGCGAGCGGCCGGACAGCGGCCCTCATGCGCCTGCAACTCCACAAGGTTTAATTGCGACTGCACTTAACAATGCAAGTGCAAGTACACACAGTTCGCACTCAAACCTGAACCAATGTCCAAAAGGGTCTCTTGCACTCTCTGCGCATGCGCCCTCTTGGAGCCCTCAATGTTCAAAACCCAGCCCAACGGCGTCCATAACTAAAGAGTGCAAACAGGTTCCATCCACGTGTCTCTCTCTTAATCGTCCGATCGTTCTAGAAAAACCAACAGTGGCTGAGTGCACTGAAAATGCACTCACACCAACTATCAATGCAAACCACTCAACCAAAAATTTTCCAAGCAACCCAGCAGGGAAAAGTGGAACATCACAAACTGGTTTAGATAGGTATATCGTTATAAACAAGCGCAAGCGAAGCCCAAAATCGAGTGCAATCAAAGCTAACATCGCAAAAATCAGCAAAACTAGCGAGATCCTAATCTCTAGTAATAATCGCTTCGCACTACTTCAAAGTGCTGAGGAGGCAGACGCACCCAAACCTAATATTATATATAAACCACCTCCCATTTACCTACGAGAACGTAACTAAAGTAAATTAGTTGCAAAGCTTACCGAGTTCATTGGTCCTAAAAATTTCCATGTCACCGCTGATCTTAAAGGAAATATCTTGGAAACAAAAATCCAAATACATAGTGAGAGCAATTACAGAGTGGTTATAAAACACTTCGACACTGAGAAAAAAAAGCTACTACTCAGCTTAAAAGTAGCAAAGGCCTTACCATTGTCATAAAGGGACTTGAATCAGATATTCCCCCTGCTGAAGTCAAAGCAGCACTACATGAAGCAGGGTTCGCTGCCCGCTCTATTATAAATATAATAAATCGCAACAGAATCCCTCAGCCATTGTTTCGCGTAGAATTGGAGTCTGAAACCCAGAGCTTAAAAAAGGAGAAGTGCATGGTATTTATAATCTCTGCTCTCTTATGCATCGCAGAATTACTGTGGAGGAGCCTCTCAAACGAAACGGCCCAGTTCAATGTTCTAATTGCCAAGAATTTGGGCACACAACGTCCTACTGCACTCTTCGTAGTGTATGTGTCGCCTGTGGTGATTAACACCCCACATCAGAATGTACGAAGACTAAAACTGATAGAGCTGCTAGAAAGTGCAGTAATTGTGGTGGTAACCATACTGCCAACTGCAGAGGTTGCCCTGTGTACCAGGAAATTAAGAAGAATGACCCTCAGTTAAAGAATAAGCGCACTCAACCTAGTCCAAATATAACGCCCATTGCACAACCACAGAAGTCAATTCCATACCCCGATACAGGGACGACGAATGCAGAGGTACTTAAGTTAGGGAAGGATCAGCAGTCCGGGACTGGTTCAAATCTGCATAATTTTGAAGGAATGATAGCAACGCTCACACAATGTATGACGCAGTTCATGACCTCCATACAAACAATGATTCAAGAGATGATGAGAAACCAAAACCAGCTCATGCAGCTTCTGCTATCCCCGAAATGAACGTACTTAAGATCTGTCAATGGAATGCAAACGGTGTAAGCCAGCACAAGTTAGAAATCAACAAATTTTTACTCTCTAATGAAATCGACATACTTCTTATATCCGAAACCCATCTAACCGAAAAACACAATTTTTACATACCGGGATATAAATTCTATGATACAAAACATCTCGCTGGCAAAGCCCATGGCGGCACTGGAATCCTAATCAAACAAAGAATAAAACACTTCGTTATTGAAGAATACAACAAGGAGTACCTGCAAGCAATACAAATTTGTCTGGACGGATGGGAGGATAACTTAACAATATCCGCTGTGTACTGCCCACCTAGATTTAAAATAACAAGTAACCAGTTCTCAGATGTCTTCTCCACACCTGGCACAAGTTTTCCAGCTGCTGGCGACTACAATGCCAAACACACTCACTGGGGCTCATCAATCAATCAATCAACACCAAAAGGAAAACAATTATATAACTTCATGCTCTCTGACACCAAGATTGATATTATCTCTTCAGGACAAACATCGTACTGGTTAAGAGACCCACGCAAGATCCCTGACCTTATTGATTTTGGAGTTTCTAGAAACCTAAAACGAGAGCAACTCAAAGTAGAACACCTTAACGACCTCTCTTCAGATCACTCTCCTATTATAATATATCTGAACAAAAAGTTACGCTCTACCTACGAATTCACGCCCACTAAAACTAACTGGCTGAAATACAGAAAAATACATCAGTAGTCATCTCAGCCTAAACCCACGTCTCAAAACTAATGAGGACATTGAAACATTTCTGGAACAATTTACCTCGACCCTAAGATTAGCTGTGCGCCACTCTGCGGACAAGCGTGACAACAACTGCAACAGCATCCGGCGCCCACAAACCTCAACCCAAATCGATATTCTCCTTACTGAAAAAAGGAGGACGCGTCGTGAATGGCAAAAATCCAGGTCCCCTTTCCTAAAACGGAAGTTATCTATTGCCAGTGAAAATTTGAGAAAAGCCTTGCGTCTAGAATCAGATCGTTGCCTGGACCAATATATCCAAAACCTTTCACCGACAGACGTCACCAATTACTCTCTGTGGAAAGCTGTCAGAGAAATGAAACCACCTATACGCGGAATTCCACCGATTCGTACAAAAAACGGAAACTGGGCAAGAAGCGATGATGAAAAGTCTGCTGTTTTCCCCGAACACTTAAGAGATGTTTTTACCCCCAACCCACCATGCAATACCAATAGCCTAATATTAACCCCCTCGCCAGATACAACATGCTCGCCTATTAAATTAAAAACAAAAGAAGTAAGTAATGCGATTAGTAACCTTGATCTTAACAAAGCTGCAGGACACGACCTCATTACTGGAAAAATGATCAAGGAGTTACCCCAAATGGCCATCAACTTACTTACTTCACTATTTAGTGGCTTGTTGCGCTTAGGATACTTTCCTAATCCCTGAAAAGTTTCAGTAATCACAATGATCCCGAAACCAGGAAAAGACCCCTCCCAATCGTCATCATATAGACCGATTAGCCTCCTGCCTATCTTATCAAAACTCCTAGAAAGGCTTTTCCTTGCAAAACTAATGCCGCATATAAACGAAAAACGCACTATTCCCACTCACCAATTTGGCTTCCGCGAACACCATAGTACAATAGAGCAGGTTCATCGAATAGTGAACGAGATAAAAAACGCATTCGACAAAAAGCAATATTGTTCAGCCATCTTTTTAGATGTGGCCCAGGCATTTGACAAGGTCTGGCACGAGGGGCTTATTTCCAAAATAAAAAAAACTGTGGCCCACAAAAGTATACGACATATTGGAATCATATCTGAGGGGCAGAAAGTTCAAGGTAAGGTACAATAATGCTTACTCTAAATGCTTTGACATCAAAGCTGGCGTACCACAAGGAAGCGTGCTAGGTCCGGTGTTGTATCTACTATTTACCTCAGATCTGCCTACCAATAAATACTTAACAACAGCAACTTTCGCAGACGATACAGCTATCCTTAGCATTCATCAGAATTCCAAAATCGCATCCCGTGACTTAGAAGATCATCTGGTCCTAGTAACAAATTGGTTGGCTGACTGGCGAATAAACGTTAATGAATCGAAAAGTACGCATATTACCTTTACTATAAAAAAAGGTACATGTCCAGCGATAAAACTCAACAACGTTCCTATTCCACAAGCAAAGGAGGCGAAGCCAAAAAAAAACAAATGACTTTGAAAGCAAATAGCCTACACTGGCTCATGCACAAAAATTCCAGGTTGAGCCTAGAATATAAAACACTGCTGTACAAAGCCATCATAAAACCATTTTGGACTTACGGTAGCCAGTTGTATGGCGGCGCAAGCAGCTCTAACATAGAACTGATTCAAAGAGCGCAGTCCAAAGTTCTAAGAACCATTACTGGGGCTCCTTGGTTTATAAAGAATACAAACATTCACAAAGATCTGAACATACATACATTTCTCTTAAGTTTCCAAGCAAAAGTCTTTTATTTTTCCTCACTTTTGTACCATTTTCAAAAACAGACACGAAATCTTTCTGTCCGGGCATACACCTGCTGACGTCATCGGATTCATAAAAGGATGTTACTAAACTGCTTGTCACTGGTGAAATTGGACTTCCCAGCTACTGCCAATAAGCCGACCACAGGTCATAAAATATTTCTACATTTTTTGTGTGAACAGGCAATAAATATTTCGCCTAGGTTGAAAAGTCGAAAAAGTTCCGTTACATTTGATTTGTCCTTCTTTTTGTAATTTGTCACCTTTTTGTATTTTGGTACATTTCATGAAACACATAAACCTTCGCCTGCTTTTTTCTTAATAACTCATGTTGTAATAAAGACTCCACATTTAAATTTGGCAGACTTATACAAAACATAATAAGAATTAACATAAATTTTTTTTGAAATTTTTAAAAATATTGATTTTCGAGATATATCCTTTGGAAATTTAAGTCCTTTTTTATTTACAATATCCTTGATCGAAAATAAAAAAAAAAAAATTTTTTTGAATGGCGCATGTTTTTGTCTGTAAAATGAGCCCTTGATTATTAATGTACAATGAATACTTTTCGAGATATTAAAAATTGTGTTAAGGCATCTGAGTGCATTTTTATTGATTTTTGCCAATTTCGAATGGCCATAATTCTGAAAGTACGAGAGCTAGGACACTGAAAGTTGGCAAACGCTATTATTATGTTTGACTTTCCCTTCGTACCAAATTTCATCCAATTCGAAATCGGTGCGGTCAACTCATTGGTTGATTTCATATGTTTTTACCCTATACCATTTATGACAGTAACTAACATATAACATTGTGATTACTAAAAAGCACTAAGCATTGCCAAGGTGTATTAATATTAATTATTTATTTTGTAAGATATGCTTACTTATTGTTAGTCTAAGCTTACAAGATACAATAAAAAAATATATATAGAAAAAACAAATGGGGAACGCTATAGAGCCATGATTAATGACTTTTTTATGCCTGAATTGGAGGATTTTGATGTGGACGATCTTTGGTTTCAACAAGTTGGCGCTACCTGCCATACAGCCAACGAAAAATAATCAATTTATTGAAGGAAACTTTTGGTGAGCGCATTATCTCGCTTCGTGGGCCTGTGGCGTGGCCTCCAAGATCGTGCGATTTAACACCGCTGGACTATTTTTTGTGGGGTTATGTGAAGTCGCTTGTCTACGCAGATAAGCCCGAGGCGATTGCGCCTTGGAAGAGAATATTCGGCGCGTTATTGCTGACATACGGCCCCAATTGCTGCAAAAAGTGGTCGAAAATTGGGCCTTTCGGCTGGAATTTATTCGAGGCAGCCACTTGCCCGAAATAATTTTTAAAACATAATGGCAAACTGTTATCTTTATAATCAAGCTAAAATCTTGGCCATAGCATTAAATTATATGCATTTTATTTCTGCTTGAAACCACACGTCTAAAAAAACACCCTTTATATCTAAAATTACGAAATAAGGAAAAATTTGATAGACCATTTAACGGAGCTGTTTATGCGAATGGTAAGCCTTTTTACCAACCGCTTGAATTATTCAATTTTTAAATTTCACGACCGATAATAAAACACTGCAAGTACGTGTGCTTAATGATCACTGCAAGTACGTGTGCTTATATGATCAACTGGGGAGAATTTTATTTGTACAGTGCAAGCTATGCTACTACATCAAGTATACATAATCAGAATTAAAGGAGGAGAGAGAGTTAAGTTAAATTAAGAGAGTTAAACATTGTTATATTAAGAGACTTAAATATCACTAAAATAATAGTATTTATAATTAAATATAGTGCTACTACGAACATCCTCCCCCCGTTGGAAGGGTCACGCTTTCAACATTGCCAGGATCTGTGGGAAGGCAGCATAGTTTGGTCAGGGCTCGTTCGAGTATTCCACTTGATGTGCGAAGAACCGCCACACGAACAACATTGTCATCACCCTTAATTGTTTCCGCTACGCTTGCCATTTGCCACTTTAATGGTGGAATATTTTCGTCCTTTATCAAAACAAGAGCTCCCACTTGTAGATTTGCTGAAGAGTGTTCCCATTTGGTTCTTTGCTGCAGAAGAGTTAAGTACCCCGAACTCCATTTTCTCCAAAATTGTTGCTGCAAATAGCAAACGCGTTGCCAACGATTTAATCGATTGAAATTCAAAACATCCGGTTCTATTATAAGTGAAGGGACTGCAATAAGAAAATGGGCAGGAGTTAGTACGTCTAAATCGTCAGGATTTTCTGAAATGGGACAAAGAGGACATGCATTTACAATTGCGGATATTTGACACACAAGAGTGCATAGCTCTTCGAAATCTAGAATATTTGAACAGACAGCTCGATAAAAATGAAACTTGGCGGTTTTAATAGCCTCCTCCCAGAGTCCTCAGAAATGTAGATGGTGTAGGTGGTATGCATTTCCAATCAATTCCATCGCTGAGGCAATGCTGCTCAACTGCCCTTAAGTGTGTCCCATTGAAGAACAACCTTTTTAGAGAAAACAATTCATTTGTCGCCCCTACGAAATTTGTTGCGTTGTCTGATCAAATGGTTTTCGGTTTTCCTCGAGTGCATGTAAAACGGCGTAGAGCTGCCAAGAATACTGGAGTAGACAAATTCTTTACCAGTTCCAAGTGGACAGCCTTTGTAGAAAAGCAAATAAATAGGCAGACGTAACATTTTATTTGTGGTCTATTCCGAACTTCAGACCGATAGTAGAATGGCCCACAAAAGTCCGTACCAGTCACTAGAAAGGCTCTGTTTGCCTTTACTCTTCCTTCCGGTAAATCTCCCATGATGTGCTCCGTTAACCTTGTCCGTACGTGCAAGAACCTAGTACACTTATTAATGATGTGGCTTACTGCCATGCGACCACCTACTGGCCAATATTGTAGACGAATTGCGGCTAATGATGCCTGCGTCCCTGCATGCAATAATTTACGATTAAATAATTCTATTATCGAATTTGTAACAGGATGCCCTTGGGGCAATATAATTTGACGCTTCGATTCAAAGTCCAGAGCTGAATGCTGCAGGCGTCCTCTCACTTGCATCAAACCAAAGTTATCTAAAAATGGGGTGAGAGAGCAGATTTTGGTTGATGATGCTACGCATCTACAAGATTTGAGTATTTTGTAATCTGGGAAGTGCCTTTGTTGTGCCATTCGAATCAATAAGTATGTGCCTAGATGAAAATCCTCTACTGTAAGTGGACCCCTTCGGTCCTTGCCTCGCAAAATAAATTTGTAAATATAGCCGAATACTCGTTGCAGCTTTCCAAAGGAGTTAAGAAATTAGCATTTTAATGATAAGTCCGACATGTTTGATGTTGAAAGCAAAATATTCTTGCGCTTCTCGGGTAGTTCTTTAATATAACCTGGGGAAACTGGCCACTTACTTCGATCGCCTTGAAGAAAAGGAGGGCCATGCTTCCAAAGCTTAGATTTCAGCAATTCATGTGGTGTGGATCCCCTTGACAGGATATCTGCAGGATTCATTAATGTTGGTACAAAATGCCATTTCATTCCTGCAGTGAGAATTTGAATATTATTCACTCTATTTGAGACGAATTCTGTGAAATTTGACGGTTCATTTCGTAACCATGATAATACCACCATGGAATCTAACCAGCAGTGAACATCACATTCAAAAATTCGTAATTTTGAAATTGAGCTTACAAGTTCCGATAGGAGCATAGCTGCAGATAACTCTAGTTTTGGGACTGTCAGGGTTTTTAGTGGCGAAACTCGTGATTTCGAACAAAGTAAATCTACATTGATTCCATTCGTATTTTGTGATCGAATGTAAATGCACACACCATATGCCGACAGGCTTGCATCACAAAATGCATGAACTTCCACCTTCGAGCATGGCAACAAAACTAAGCGACGAAATTTAGAACTCTCTACTGTTTTAAATTCTGCCAATAAATTTACCCAAGTTGAATAAAGTGTCTGGGGTAAGCTCTCGTCCCAGTCTACCTTGTCCTTCCATAGTTGTTGAAGCAAGATTTTGGCCTTAGTGATGACAGGACCAATCAAGCCTAATGGGTCATACAATCGGGCAATGGTGGACAATACAGATCGTTTTGTCACTTCACCCGGAAGTGAGTGTGGCATGAATGAAAAGAAGAAAGAATTTGCCACAGGATCCCATACCAAGCGAAGAGTTTTGGTCACGTCGCTCCCATCACTATATCTCAAATATTTTTCTTTAACTTCTTCTGGAACTTCGTTTAACACCGTAGAATTGTTGGAACACCATTTTCTTAATTTGAAATTTCCTTTATTAAGGAGCTCAGTTGTTTGACGCATAATCTCCGCGACTTCGTCTTTCGAATTTCTTCCTGAAATGACGTCGTCAACATAGAAATCTCTGCGAACTGTCTCTGCACCGATTGGCAGAACTCGCTCTTCATCATAAGCTAATTGATGCATGGTACGAATAGACAAAAATGCCACAGGTTTGGTACCCTATGTGACCGTATCTAACTTATATATTTGTATATTTTCCTCGGGAGAGTCACGTCATAAAATGCATTGAAGAAAATTGTCAGGATGCTGCATTCGCACACACCTGTACATTTTGCATATATCTCCTGTTAGAGCGATCTCAAAGGTTCGGAAGCGTAATAGAATACTCAAAAGATTTGGCTGGATTGTAGGTCCAGCCATCAGCAAATCGTTAAGCGAATAGCCAGTGGAAGTTGATGCCGACGCATCAAACACAACTCGCAATTTTGTTGTTTTGCTATCTGACTTAAAAACACAATGATGACGCAAAAAATACGTAGGAGTGCCACTCAGAGCTTTCATTAGTAGCCTTACGCTCAGTCTCAACAAAATGCTTTACCTCCCAAAAACTCCTTAATAGCTACTCTAAAGAGCCATCAGAATCGTTTTCTGAAGCACGTTTATCGACGACTGCTAAAGGTACAATTTTACTAGTGGAAGGTTGTCTTCCACCACATACAATCCAGCCTAACTTTGTTTTCTGAAGGAGTGGTAAGGTTGGGCTCAATCGAATTTGGCCGACGCACATCAAATCACAGAAGAGTCCGGCTCCAATCAAAATGTCCACACGGTGAGATTTGCAGAATGTTGGGTCGGCAAGAGTTACATTTGAAAAGCTATTCCAAGATGTTGCATTTAAAGAGATATTGGGTTGATGGTCGTTGATCGAAGGAATGGTAACGGCTGTGATTGAGGTATGATAACCACCATCATGAGACTGAAAACAGATATCAACAGTTTGGTCATCCACAAAATCCCTTTCACCAATTCCAGACACTTGGATTTTTGATTTGGTTGTTTTGAGTTGTAGCAGACTAGCGGCATGATTTGTTATAAAATGTAATTGTGACGTGGAATCAAGGATTGCTCTGAATGGAATCGGGTTTGCTGTTCTTGTTTTCAAAAACACAATTGCAGTAGCGAGAAAAATAAAATATTCAGGCATTGCGCTTGATGTGGCAAGCTGAGAGTTCAGAAGTGAAGTTGACGCCAGGGCTGGCTGTGAATTGTGGGCAGGAGGAGAAAGGTTACAACAATTTGATATTACAGCAACAGCTTGAGGCGAAGCAATGCGATCAAAATGTAATAGTGTATGATGCTTAGATGAGCACTGCTTGCAACAGACAGATTTGCAATTTTTGATAATATGCCCACGCTTCAAACAATTAATACATAGCTGTCGCCTTTTGGCTTCTTTAAACCGTAATGTGGGAGAAAAATTTAAAAAAGGCGGACAGGAAGTAATCGCATGCTCCCTTACATTGCAAAATGTACAAGGTTGATTAGGATGAACTGTGACGAACGCATGTTTAGTACCCACCTGCTTGCTTGGTGGCTGGCTTACCGAGGCTGCAGTTATACCTTCCATTATCCGGCATCCAGCCTCGACCTTGCTGTTAACCAGATATATGAGCAAACTGTCAAGAAGTTCATCTCGACCGGCAATAGAGTAGAAGGCTCGAAGGTGAGATTTAATCTTATCACACATTTGCCTTAAACCAATGGCAGAGCCATCACGAACCGTCTTTAGATTCAAAATTTCCTTAACATGTGTCTGAAACTGAATGCGTTTAATATCAAATCTAGATTTTAGCAAAGTTACCGCATTAATATAATTTTGGTCATTTATTTCCAATGACCGAACGGCATCCATCGCTGTTCCACTGAAACAAGATTTTAAATGCTGGAATTTTTCCACGCCCTTTAAATTTTGATGGTTGCCAATTATTGTTTCAAACAATGAGCATCACTCTCAATTTCTTCATGGTCCTCCATCTCCAATTGAGATTGCTCGTTTTCGAACTGATCTTGCAATCGATTGAGCTGCTCCAATTTGATGGAAAGCAGGAATTCATCAGATGAAAGTAACGCAATTTCAGTTAGTCCCTTCTGTATTAAATGCAATTGCGAGATGTACCATGCACTTGTACGCGCCAAGAACATATGATTTTTATTAACCGTTTCCAGAACCGCTGGATTTGACACGGAATGTCGACCTTTCTTTGATCTTGACATGGTAGTATTTGCTGTAAACTAATAATCACAAACCGATATGACGAACGAAAAGTACCGATATAGTCTAGTGTAGCTACAACGAAAGGTAAACTGAGAAATAGCGAGTACCTTTATGTCCGAACACTAAAACTGTGTTATAGAAAGTCACAATCACAAAGTAATCAATTAATATGACAATATAGGTAGCAGCACGATTGCGAACTGAATTGACCGAACACAACTGTAGCGACACTAAACGATGCAGCGAGAAAGCAATATATGGACCGGCAACGAAAGGTAAACGAAGTAAGCGAAATTGCGCTGGCAGCGGCAGCGAGCAGATGATGTTTAATGTGAAAATCAAACCAAGTGTTTGAATCCCCAATTATCCCCGAAGGTCACACAAAGTTAAAAAAAGGCGTCGGTGTATTCTCCAGCCAACCAATTTTAGCAGCAAAAGTTCCGACCTAGTAAATGCCCGTTGGAATTCCAAATCCAAAAAAAAACCGATTTAACAGAAAAAACGCAACCGATATCACGTCGGGGTCACCAAATGTTTATGGGAATGGTAAACCTTTTTACCAACCGCTTGCATTATTCAATTTTTAAAGTACATGACCAATAATAAAACACTGTAACTACGTGTGCTTAAGGTATATGATCAACTGGGGAGAACTTTATTTGTACAGTGCAAGCTATGCTAATACATCAAATATACATAATCAGAATTAAAGGAGAGAGAGAGAGAGAGAGAGTTAAGTTAAATTAAGAGAGTTAAATATTGTTATATTAACAGACTTAAATATTACTAAAATAAGAGTATTTATAATTAAATATAGTGCTACTGCGAACAGGACCCTGTACTATTGAAGAGATAAAAGTCCCAAATAGCATAATAAAATTTAACAATAAGTGTATAGAAGTACATAATAATAACTTGATTAAATCTCGTATAAATAACTAATAATGTAATAATTTAAATAATGTTTGTTATCAATTTTTAAAAGATAACAAACATCATTTTTTTCAAAAGGGGAAGGATGTAGTGCACATACCATAATTCATATGGTTTGGTTGGGTTTTAAACCTGGCATTTAACAGCAAGTGTTTGGTATAGGCACTATATCATAGCAGCCCGAAGTGCAGCAGTTAGAATGCACTAAGCGGAATGCCTCTGCCGCACCACATGCCGCTACAGCGACTGCATAGCCAGAATAGGCACATGTAATGCGATACCATGCACATGCCTGTGAACGGTCTACGGCGGCGTGCATTCTTCTTGCGATTTAATCGAGGGAACCGAAATGTTTGGACACATGAGTGTCAATACATTTCTATATAATATAATATGATAAGTAAATAAGAAAGTTTTATATAATAATTGTATTAGTAAATAAGTCAGAACGGGTATAAAAGACCCCGTTTCAATAAAGAAAGCAAGATTACTTGTTCAGAAGCAAAACTGACTGGTCTCTTCATTTTTTAGTCTCAACAGCCTTTGTGGCTTACTGACCAAGTTGCCTTTGCGGCGACTGAATTGTTAATTGCCTTTGAGGCAAGGAAAAGGAAAGGAAAGCGGGCGCGCTTCATACGCAATCCGTACGAATAATAATTCCAAATGAATAGTTATTTCAATGGCTATATTTTGCAGAGAATAAAAATAAAAGAAAAGAGAGGAAACTTCAGCTGAGTTAGAGAAAACATATAATTGTGGAAAATCTTTATTAAGCGCAAGGTTGCATTAAAATTGTTGTGCTTTAAACTTACATATAATATATTGGACTCTTTAATGCAAAATTAGAATTTTTACAAAGTGTCACTTTGTAAGCTTGTAATAAATATAAAAAAAAATTGTATAAAAAGAATATTTGTTATATTACTAATTAGAGTATTTATTTTTATATAGAGTATTTATATATATATATATATATATATATATATATATATATATATATATATATATATATATATATATATATATATTTTTTATTTTTTTTTTTTTTTTTTTTTTGTTTATATACATTTTTGTTTATTTATTAATAAATCGTACAAACTAATTAATTAACAATAATACATCTTGCCAGTGCTTAGTGTATTTTAAAGACCTATGTATGTTAGTTACTAAAATAAATTAAATCCATGGAATTTGTGCTAGTACATAAGTATATATTTAAACTGTAAATCATTGTACTGCTGGTGTTTCAGACCGTTTAAGGCGACTAGGGACCCTATTATATACCAGGGTTCTAGCTAGGTGGTTTGGATGACTTTTAATCTTTTGAGTATATTTCCGGAAGAAATCATTGATTTCTTTTTCACGAGTGGTATATTCAGGTCATTGTGAATGTTAATGTTTTTAATGAACCAAGGTGCGCCAATAATGCTTCTGAGAATTTTGGATTGTGCTCTTTGAATTAATTCTATATTAGAGATGTTTGAGCGCCTCCACAACTGGAATCCTTACGTTCAAATTGGTTTAATTATAGCTTTGTACAAGAGTATTTTGTATTCTCCATCTGGATTTATTGTGCATAATCTAATGTGGGCTATTAGCTTTTAGTATTGTTTCTCTGTGCGCACTGATTTCAATTGAATAGGCGCTTGCACAATATAGTAAAATTAAATTAACTATTAGAGGTTTTATTTATTGAGTTTCACAATAGAGTTAAGTCAAATTTACACTTAAAGGTTTACACGGCACCGGAAATTGTTGGTACAGTTGTGAGCGCGATGGGAGGTGGCCAGACAATTGTAACAGTAGTCGTGCTCGCTGACGACTCTGAGCCGTTCTTCCATCGTGTAGGCGGTGAAGGCACGGCATTGATTGAGCGTGTGCGGTTGCCGGCACAAGCGGCACATGACGCGACGTGCATCCTTCGACCGTCGGGTAGAAGTGGACCGCGAAGATTTAGGAGTGCGGCTGCTCGTCTGGCTGCTTCCGGTGGGGCGCCTCGCAACGACTTTGGCGACTCTGGTGCTCGAGAGTGGAGTTGCTGGCGGGGATGCCTCAGGTTTGGGGAGGTCAACATTGCTTTCGTGGACTTCTTCCAGCGGATTTTCGCTATTCGGCATGGAGCTGATTTTCTAGCAAACTGCTCAGGGAAATATTGGGCTCGGAAGGGGGTGATGAAGTATCCGGTATTTCTGAAATATAAAAATGTATTAATGAATAGTTCAAAATGGTGCGATTTGCATAATGTTGTTCGCGATACTTCTCTTCGGGTATTCGAAGCCCGGTGATTCGTCTATCTCCCAGAATCAGGCTAACTGTTGATCGGTGGAGTCTGGCTGAGGGTAAGTGACGTGCGTGGATAAGACGGCAACAGGCTCGCTGGGAATAGGTCCCGTGAGTATCCACCCGAATACCGTTTCTTGGGCTAATAATGAGCCAGCGACGAACTTGCAGGCCTTGGACGCTTTAGCGGAAACCACATTACTGAGTCCGGAGATCTCGGCATACACTATCTTGACTGGCAATCGGAGCTGATGTTGGAATTGTTCCGATATGAAGGAACCCTCAGAACCAGGATCAATCAACGCTCTTGCCGCATACGAGGTGCCCTCATGAGCGATTTGTACAATGGCTGTACCGAGAAGTATCTGTCTTGAACTCATTGGGGTTGGGGGACTGCCCTTAGTATTTATCGGTGCTCGAGACTAAATCCGGGTGGTGTGAGCCTTAGGGGTTTCTTTAAATGGATTTGTGTGGGTTGTGCGGTGAGGGTCTGGATGTTGGGAGGGGTACTGCACTGACGTGTCTGAGGGGGTATGTAGCAAGGTGTGATGATTGGTTCCACAAACTGCACATCGGAATTGACTCGTACATTCGCGGGAAGAGTGAGATGCTGCTAAACAATTGTAGCATAATCTTTGTAGTTGGACGGTCGCCCATTGGAATCGGTTGCGCTGTTTTATGGTGTGGTTTTGGGTCTGACAGATGGGACATGTATTGCACGTATTCCGGGTTGATGGGGTCTGAAGCTGAGGTTGTCGGAACTTTTGGGTCTCATGTGTTAGTTGTTGTTGGTAATGGGTATGGTGGTATCATAGTCCTCAAGTCGGCTACGGTTTCAAGGGTTTGGTATCTACTAGTCTAGAAGGCGTCCATCTGTTGCCACGTGGGTATCTCAAGTCTGTCATGGATTGTTTCTTCCCACATTGAAAGGGTGATGTCGGATAGACGCGTAGAGCACAAAAAGACCACTATAGCATCCCAATTGGTGAGGTTGATTTCATTGACACGTAAGGTGGGGATGCAGTTGTTGATGTCTCTCTGTAAACGCTTGATAAGTCGTCCTGATTCTTCCGTCACGGGCGTCAAATTGAAAAGCACTTTCACTTGTGTGTTTACTAAGAGACGGGGATCCAAGCTTGACTGAAGCCCTCGTGGGGGGGAAATCTGGACAATTTCCTTAGCTTCCCTTGTCGTTTTCTGTCGGAGGTGATACAGCTTTTCCACGAGGGTAACTCGGGTATTGGTGGTATACAAGGCAGTGAACATGTCACGAAATGAAGGCCAGGTTAGGTAATCTCCTGCAAAAATGTCTGTATCACATGGGGGCAAGTTGAAGTTATGCATATTTGTTGCTTCTTCGGTGAGTGGGAATTGGGTTTCAGCTTTTGGCTCCACTCACGTATCTGCGGTCCGCATGTGACATACTTCCGATAGCATTGGAAGTACTTATCCTGAAGTGGTTCTAATTCGTACTTATCGTCTACCGCAGCCTCGACCGAGTTAAGGCATGCGTTGTACGCTTCTTTCACCGAATACCATGCCGATAGCAACTCTTCTTGGTCCAGTTCGATTGTGAATTGTGTATGCAATTCAGGGGGGAGGTCATCGAAGTTTAAGGTGAACTGTGTGAGTTCATCTGCTAACTTGATGAATTTTGTTAGAGCGGACATTGTATGTTATGCCATTTATATCAGTGGCAGAATCGTAAATGGGGACCGTGTCCAACTTTAAACTCTAGATACGGAGCGGGAAGGGGCACGGTGTAAAAAAGGGGGGTTAAACACCTGCAACGGAAATGGTGGGGGCACGGCTTTAGAGATAATACACGTGCAACGGAAGTAAAAGGGGCACGGTGTAAAAAGCATTCACACGTGCAACGGTTAACGTTGAAATTCATAAGGGCACGGCGTAAAAAAAAAAATAAATTGACTGTTGAACACCTGGAACATAAATGGTAGGGGCACGGCTTCTGAGATACTGCACGTGAACGGAAGTACAAGGGGCACGGTGCAAAAATAATTCAAAAAAGAATACGTGCAAAAAGAGTCAGAAGAAAAAGTAATAATAATAAAATTTGTAAATATTAAAAAAATATTACCACTACCCTCGAGCTGAAGGCCCTGGCAGCTAGTGCTCCCCTTACAATGTAAAATAATAATTAAGTTATTGTTTTTCTAGTTATAATAATAATAATACCACTACCCTGTTGATGTCACCCTGGTAATTAGAGTTGCAAGTAAGAAGGCAATATTAAAAAAAGGACGGAAAAGAAAAGGGATAGAGCTTCCAACGCGAAAGGGAATACGAATTTAAATCGAAACCAGCGTGGTTCATAGCTGCACAATCAACTACGTGGTGAATTTTTTAGCGTGGTGACGACGCGTCGGCAGCGACGCTAACTGGATCTATATACCCTTTTTAAACGAACACACCGGGGAGTAATGGTGTGGGAGTCATGACGGACTTTACGGGGTTAACTATAAACGGCACATGAGACGCGGTTAGATCGTTGGGGCACAGCGTTAAATCGTGTGAGAAAATCTACGACCGACCGTAGGTGCTTGGAGCATTCGCGAAATGCAGGAAGGTCGCACAAAGGAGAAGAGCAAAATTAGATCTAATCGAAGCGGCGAGTTTCGTATGTAATATATGGAGGATATTAGCAGACGCAGTCAGCAGCGCTGATAACAGGGGTTATAGGGTACGCTTCACTAAAGAGTAGAGAAAAAGAGTTAGAAAGAAATATGTATATGTACATAGATTTATATATTTAATATGTAATGGACTGTACCGTTTTAAAAAGAAGAAAATAGGGTGGAACTTACCAAGAAATCCGGCTCGATGGACCACTGTTTGTCTTTGCGCACTGATTTCAATTGAATGGGAAAATTAGAGGTTTTATTTATTGAGTTTCACAATAGAGTTAAGTCAAATTTACACTTAAAGGTTTAATTCAAAGAGTTTCACAAACGAGTTAAATCAAGCTTTGCGACCGATGCGTTCCGCACGGTGGTTGAAAGGCAACAGAGCGAGCATTCACTTGTGAGGCAGCTCGTAAGCTGCTAGAGCCGATCGACCAAGGACATAGCCAAGACATGGTGACGCTCGCACCGGCTAGCGACCAGCGGTCGTGGCTCTGTCTTCCAGGTCCACCGCGTGAACAAGTATCATATGCTTTTTCTTGGCTTCTATGTGCCGTTTCCAGGTCAATCGTCTGTCAAGATGAATTCCTAGATATTTCACTTCTTTTGTTTGCGGAACAGGAAAATTTTTTAGGTTTATAACAGGACATTCACCCTTTTAAAAAAGGTAAATAGGGTATGCTAATTTTGTGATTTGGAGAGGGGTTGCAATTTAAAGAAGGAGGCGTGGTAGGTATGGACATATATATACAGATATGATCAGAATCACTTTCTAAGCAATTTTTATTTTTTCCGTCCGATTGCTATATTGGCCGATTTGGCCAAAGACTACGCCTACCTCCCATATAGGGAACCCTTTTCACCTTTTTTAAATGACTATAACTTCGGTCCAATTGATGGACTAGTGAAGCAATTAAGAAGTTATGGTGTTATGGGTCCTACTAAACACTATGCAGAAAGTGGGCGGTATATATATATACACTGCCATGCCCACTGTTATCAAATTTTCATAACTTAAGATCTGGTAGAGATTTATTCACGAAATGAATTGAAGGAACCCATGGACATTATAAAGCTATATGCAATAAATAGGGTTGATTAGGGAGAAGACATAAAATTAGCCTACCTTTGCTCGTATTGATGCCATCGGTATAAAAATTTGCAGAAGTATGCATGGGTTCGATAATGGTGTGTGTGCACAATATGGAAAATATAATAAAGCTGCCACGCCCACAATTAACCAAAAATCATTACTGTGGTCCTATTAAAGATTTATCAATGAAATTTCAGAGGAAGGTTGCGCTTACTAACATTGAACACCACAAAAAAAATGGGCGTGTTTTTTATACAGCCACACCAACTATTAACATATTATTATAACTTGCGACCTATCCAATATTTTTGGACTAAATATTATATTAGAACGTATATGGTCCTTACATAGCCATATGCAAGAATGGGGGTCGATCAGAGGAAGGATACGCTTCCTTCCCATATAATGAACTTTGAAGACACCATTTAAAGACAATTACCCTATCTATGCTTCTAGTGATGATATATGAAAATTAATTGGTAGATGTAAACACTGTATCTGTACTAGCATGCATTCTAAATATGGGCAGATTATTACCTTTGCCACGGCCACAATTAACCAAAAATTATCACTAGATTCCTATTATTCGACTGGAAGGTTGCGGGTACTAACATTCAACATCACCCAAAAACGATAGTACATATATGGACCCAACAAAGCCACACAGAAGATTCGGGTTCGATAAGATGAACGCCTCCGTCCCATATAATGAAATTGGGGATCCCACTTAAAAACAATTTCCTACATATGAATGTCATCCCAAGAAGCATAGATAGGAAATGGTTTTTAAGTGGGATATGTATTCATACACAAATTGGTAGATGTATATATTGCGCCTGTACTAGCAGGCATTACAAATATGGACAGATTATTACTATTGCCACGCCCACAATAAACCAAAAATCATTACTAGGTTCCTATTGAAGATTTATCAACGGAATTTCAAAGGAAGGTTGCGGATATTAACATTAAACACCTCCCAAAAAAGGGGCGTGTTGTTTTTACAGCCACGCCCAATATTGATATATTATTATATTATATTTTATTATAACTTACGACCTATACAACATTTTTGGACGATATTTTACACTAGTACATATATTGATTCTCCAAAGCCATATACAAGAAAGCGGTGCGATCAGATAAACGCCACGCCCCTAATATAATCAGTTCAAGGTACCCGACCGAAAATTATCTCAGATATTCTCCTAATGATGATTTATGGAGAAAACATCCCCATTGTTTATCTCGCACGCACAGGGGAAGGTAAACGGAATTTCGAAATCGGTCTAACCCGACTTCAGACATCTTTACTCGTTTAGAGTAAATGTGTACTGCGTACATTTCGATTCATTGACATAAATTCGCCAGTCTGCGAAGCAATTTTCTACTAATACTATTTTGGGATTTGGGTGAGTGCTAAAAATAGCAGTGTCATCGTCGGAAGTTGCTGTGGTTAAATGTTTGTTTGCAGGCAGATCCGAAGTATATATTAAGTACAGCACGGGACTTAGCACGCTGGCTTTGATGACATAGTTTTTAGATTAAGCATTATCTTTTCTCACTTTGATTTTCATGCCCCTAAGATATGATTCCAGTATTTGGTGTGCTTTTGCCGGAAAAGGTTTTTTAATTTTGTTGATTAGCCCCTCGTGCCATACTTTGTCAAACCTCTGGGCCACGTCTAAAAAGATGGCAGAACAGTATTGCTTTTTGTCAATTGCATTTTTTATTTCCTTTACTATTGGATGAACCTGCTCTACTTTGCTATGATATTCATGAAAGCCAAATTGTAGATGAGGAATAATGCGTTTTTCATTTAGATGCGGCATTAGTTTACCAAGAAAAAGTTTTGACATGATAGGCAGTAGGCTAATCGGTCTTTAGGATACCGATTGGGAAACATATTTTCTTAGTTTCGGAACCATTTATACAATTGACATTTTCAAGGTATTGGAAAAGTATCCTAGACGAATCAATTCATTAAATATTGAGGTAAGCTGGATGATCACTATTTGTGGCAACTTCTTGATCATTTTCCCAGTAATGTTTCCTGGGGCTTTGTTGTGAGCAAGGTTTCTAATTGCGTCACATATATCTTTTTTTTAAATTTAATAAGCGAGCATGTGTAGTCTGATGATGAGATTAATAAGTTGTTGTTACTGCGAGGTGCGTTTGTGGTAAAGACATCCCTTCAATGTTCTGCAAAACAGGTATATTATTATAGGGGATTAATCTGAAGAGAGGTCGAAAAGGGGTTCCCCTTTTAATTGCTCTCCTTTTTGGTTTCAATTAACTCCAAAATCTATATGGTCAGAGATCTTGCGGGAGTCTGTTGGCCAGTGCACGATGGTTGTTCTGAAGCGATCATATCTATCTTGGTGTCAGAAAGCATGAACTTATAGAGTTGTTTTCCTTTTGGCGTTGATAACCAGGAGCCCCAGTGGTTGTGTTTAGCATTGTATTCGCCAGCAGCTAGGAGACTTGTTCCCAGTGAAGAGAACAAATCTGAAATCTTATGTTATCATCCCATCCGACCAAACAAATTGATGTTGCTTGAATTTACTCTTTGCTGCATTCTTCCATACCAAAATGTTTTCTTCTATTTTTGATTAAAATTCCAGTGCCACCATGTGCTTTACCAGCGGGATGCTTTGTGGCATAAAATTGTATCTTCTATCAAGGATTGTATATAAAAAGTTTTAAAAGTTTCTTTTAACTTTCGGCAAATAGATTTTCTTTGTCACCTTTTACCTATTCCCCATTGTCTCTTCTTATCGGTGGCGATTGCATTTGCATCGAGCGCGGGTGTGAGCCATATTTTAATTGCTCTCATCTTTTCACAGATAAGTTTTATTATATCCAGTTAGGCATATTCTAATTAAATTAATGGAAATAAAAGAAATACAAATACCAAAAACCAATTTAGATTCATTTATAAATAATATTTATTTATATATCATATTTATATTTTTTTATAAGTTTTTTTATTTTAGGTTTAATTTTTATCTATATTTGTTTTACACGTTTATTTCTTTTTCCAGTTTTATCGTGATCATCAGCTTCTACTTAAATTGTTCGTTTTTCTTGGAGTAATGCCCGTGGTTAGATCTGCACCGGGTTTAGTAACTTTTAACTGGAAATCTAACCAAATGATATACGCATTCGTACTATACATTTTTACATCTGGCCTGGTATTACGAGTTGGTTTTGAACGCATAAAAATTATACAAACTACAAAAGAGTTTGATGAATACATTTATGCAATTATTTTCCTTATATTTCTTGTTCCTCACTTTTGGATTCCATACGTTGGCTGGGGAGTAGCTAATCGTGTGGCTCATTATAAAACAATGTGGGGATCGTTTCAGGTAAATATGTGGAATATGGAAAGACTTTCTTCAATATGATATGTGATACAAAACAAAGCAACTTTTCAATTCAGTTGTAAAATTATACTTTTAAGAACCAAGTACAAATAATCTTGAGAGGCATGCCCAAAAAGGAACGATAACACGGTGCGACAAAAAAAAATTCCCGGGATGTGATACTATTTTTCGGATAGGTATTGTCAAGTAGAACAAGAATCTGTATTTGAAATTTGCCAGTCACATCAGAGTTTTGAGATACGGTTAAAAAACCGGTTTTTCGTACCTCTATGCACTTATAAGCCCGTAACTTACTTGTTTATTAACCGATCTTCTTTCCAAATCCGTAGAGAAACTGAAAATCGGTTAATAAACAAGTAAGTTACTGGCTTATAAGTGCATAGAGGTACGAAAACCCGGATTTTTAACCGTATCTCAAAATTCTGATGTGACTGGCAAATTTCAAATACAGATTTTTGTTGTACTCAATAATACCTATCAGAAAAATAATATCATTTCCGAGGAATTTCTACTTCATTTTTTTTGTATCACTGTGTAATCTAATACACTTTGCAAAAAATCGATAGCAAGAGTAATAATTAATAATGGTATAAACTAATAATCGTTTACTCAACGTTCTATATGTATCGTATGCGTCGAGTGACGTATATGCCGATTTTCACTGATGTGACCAACGATGTAGTGGTGCTTGGCATATTTATAGTGAATTGGCAAATGTTTATACTTTTGGTTGCCATTTGATTTTGGGAATAGAAAGAAGGCGATAAGGCACCATAATAATTTTCTATTTCACTAAGAATCGGTGTATAGATAAAGAACTTTTTTTGTTGATAATTCATTAAATGTATTTTGCGACACATTCTGACTATCACTCGTTTTATAATCAAAATAAAATTTTTAAAAAGTTTCCATGAGTGAATCACGAGTTAATATGTCACAATGACCAGACTTATTTTCATCTTCGAGCTATTCTCAGACTTCCTGAAGTATTACATACATTGCAATTATCCAAATATACATTTAACTGCATTGAAAAACTATAGCTCATGGAGCTCAAATTTGATATTATTTTTTAACACTGTAACTATCCTAATTAGAAAACGGAAAATTGTGTAATAATGCCCATTTATTATTTATAACTGTGTTGCAAAAACAATACAGAAAATTTAAAATTTTCTATGGAAATACTGTATAAAAAACAAAAAGTATTTATGGGTGAATCCTTTAAAACTAAAATATTTTGAAGAGTTAGATATACTCGTATGTTAACATTTTATTCCAAAGGTGCGATATTATCGGGTAACTGGAACTACACTCACTTTTCCTAAATTGAATTTTCTAATTCTTATTTTGTTTATTGGATGCGTGATGTTATCAATCTTATTTCTTTATAGTCTAAGCCGCTTATTGGACGGTAAGCTACAATATAACTCAAATATATGTATGTATGTTAAATTAATTTTTATTTCAGGATTTCTGTTATGGCATACTGTGGCGTATTTTCATATCATCACAATGATTAATATGAATGCGGCTCTGTTTTATATAAACTCAAGAGCCATAAAGGGAGCTTCAAACAGTTTATCATTTTGCTTTAAAAGAGTAAGTATATTCGAAGGTTGCATAAGCTATATTAGGTTACGAAACCATATTACATTAATTTCGCAATATTACCAAAGCGTGATTAGAACTGTTCACATAGAGTCCAATTGATATTGTTTGACAGTTCAATATATACTTAATTAAAATTCATATGTATATATGAAAATAAATTGTAATTCAAAGAATGGATCGGATATGCAACTATTGCAAATAATTTTTATTGGAACATTATTAAACATTTTGTGAAATATGTGTATACAATCTTAGATTAGATAACATTTTTTAAGGCTGTTATACACCGAGACATGAAATATATATTGTGATGCCCCTATTATTTGAATCTATAGATCTTCTGACAGGAATTCATGCATTTTGGAGGAATCAAGTTGAGGGATCTTGCTGTAATTCTCGAAAACACCTGTGTCTTCTCTGTGCCAAAAGTCCGCAGATTATGACCAGGTGCAGTGAGGTTTCGGCACTTTCTCCTCAGAATCTGCAGATCCGATCTGAAGATATACCCAACTTATTCTTATGATAGTTGAGTCCACAGTGTCCGTTTAAAACTGCCATGCCACTCAATTTACTCCGTGGCATATTTATTAACTCTTTAGATCCGATAAATCGTTATCTCTGTCAAACTTGTGAAGAAGAGCGACCTCAAACATTGAAGTTGTTTCAACTGTAGTCTTGAACATTGACTTAAACAGCGATGAATCGACTCTGTCTCTTCTTCATCATGGCAACTCCTACATTGTCCGCTCGACGGCATACACCATTGTTGAAGCATTGGTGCGATAGCACAATGCCCGGTAATGACCCCCGTAAGCACTCTTACTGCAGGTTTGTTGCCCCTCTTCATGTCTAACCTAGGCCATAAGGCCCTTGAAACTTCACAGTCGTCATAATTAGTCCATAAATTAATTTTCACTGCAATAGTGACTTCATCTATGTAAATGAATTTGGAGCAGTTAAACTCGAAATTTTAAAATTTAAACTTATTGATTTATTTAATTAAATTCACACGTGGCCATAATAGACCAACTTCATAGCGTTGGCCGATGTTTTGTGTGGACTCTATCAAAATTTTCTTAGCTCTGGCGTTCTTATCTGACTCCGGGACTGTGCTGTTGCTGCGGACTCCAAAACTTTCTACAGAAAAGTACTCTTCGACCAATATGTTCAGTTGCGTTAAAGTATCTGCTTCTTTGACGTGCAACACCCTTTGACACTGCGGTGGTGCTTGCGTGAAGTGGCCCATATGCCACTCAACCCATCATAGTTGCCGCAGCGAGAGGTTGACCTGGACCGGCGGCGACAGTTTTATGTGACATGCCTAAGAAACTATTATCCAATCCCAACACTAGGACCGGCTTGGCGGCTTTGTAGCTGGCGATTGGCACATCTGTGAAGTGCCCATGCTGTTGCTTGATGAATGTCTGCATTGGTAAATTAAGCTGCTTCACGGTGCGTACGTTTCTGAATGAGTACTCCTGGCCACCACATTCTGCACGTGCGTTCGAGTTTACTTGTTTCGATGGCTCCGTGGTCTGCTTCTCTCCATACCACTGAAGCGTCAGGTGAGCAGTAAGGCCTTTCAGACCAAGTTGATTTGCGATGGTCTCTTCAAGAAGTGAGACCGAAGAACCTTCATCAAACATCGCAAATACAGGTATGCTACCACGTGGACCAAACAGCACCACGGGTAGTATCTTAAATAAGCTTGACTGCTGGTGTTGACGGCAGTTAAGCACATGCTCGACATCCTCTGGTTTCAGCTCTGCTAGCGGCTTAGTTGTCTGGTGCAGTAAGTTGTGATGCATACGGGTGCATCGATCTATACCACATGCATGCCTTGATTGGCAACTCAGCAAGTTATGCCATCTTTGCAGGAAAAACAAAGGCTGTGACGCTTTACTAAAGTCCATTTGTATTAACCGCCTTCAATTAACGACATGCGCTCAGTTTGTGGCTCAAATTGCATTCCACACAACTGAGTTGTTGTGTGTTCTACTTGGAGTTCGGTGCTATGCAACACGCGACGTGGAATAGCACCTCGTGAGATGGTCTGACGGTTCTGAAGGTTACCTTCTTCCAACCCTTGGTGCGGCTGCGGGAGTTGATGTTGGCGCATAGCTGTACTAGCTACACCTGGCATCAAGCTCACTACCTTTGCGAGTTCACTAACCCAGTCGGCAAAGGCTTCAACGGTGGCATAAGGTGTTATATTAGAGGCGTGTCGACTCCATTCATATTGGTTGGTGGGCGGAAGCTTTCCAATAAGCTGCTCAAGAAGAGTAGGATTGGCCAAATGGTGATCGCATTTTGCTGACTTAAAAAAGGCGACAATATTTCGGAGGCGGTTTGAGAATTCCAACACTTGTTCAAGTCGATTCTCATAAATCTGTGGGAAATGGCGCACCTTTTGCAGCTGCAAGCGGATCAACAAGTCCCGGTGTCCAAAATTGAACTCTGACTCCTGCATGACTTTGGTCACGGCGTCAGGATATATGAGTAGTGATGTCACAGCGCGCTTCGCATTCCATTGAAGTGCCTTGTGCAAACTTATAAGGTTCTGGTAATTATTATAGCCAAATTCATTGGTCGTGTCTCTGAAGTTGGCTAAAAACAGGGGCCAATCTTCAGGGTTTCCATCGAAAGATGGCTGTGGATATAACTTTCCGGCTGGGCTATCGACAAAAGTCTTAACACCATTATACGGCGTCGATATATTTGGTGGCTGTGATTGCGGCATCTGCTGGCAGCGGTGATTGTGCACTTTCATGAAAAGAGGATTCATTACACCCAACACCGGATGAACTCCTATCCACTCGAGAGCGAAGTTGTTGAATCTCTATTTGGCCACGATGCGACTCTTTACGTAGTTCGTCAACAGATTCGCGCATTGTATTTATACTGCTGAAAAGCTGTGCCAGTTGTTCACTCGTTGCAACTGCTTGAGGCTGCGCTTGGCCCTGTGTTCCCTCGTTGGCCATTTCTACCACTGTACCACTTTCCTCTCTGTCGTCTACTTTTACTGAAGCGAATTTTTTTGATTTCTTTCGAGTCAATATTTATTTTTCTTTTATAGAAGGTATTTTCTATTTCAACAGCTGCTTAGTTCCGCACTGGAATACCGATCGAAAATTATTTGCAACAGTTTGTGCTGGTAGTGTCGATTAATTTTGAAATTAACAGTATCTGTCGGTAATGTTGTTCGTATTTTTTGAAGAAATGGCTGTTGCAAACTATAAACCGTTGTTGATGACGTCACAAAAATACTCTCGGAAGCACTAGCGCTCCGAAGGCGAAGTACGGCAGTATCAGTTATGTGATGCCTTGGACGATGCAACCAAAACTTGAGAAAGGCGCGGCGGTGGCTGTTCAAGTTAGCGATCGTGTAATATTAATTACCTGAAGCAGTACGGCAGTGACTGCACGGTTAATTGATAATACTTCACAAAAATGGCGGAGAAATGGTTATTGCAAACTGTCAACCGTTGTTGATGACGTCACGAAAATACTCTCGGAAGCACTAGCGCTCCGAAGGCGAAGTACCGCAGTTTCTGATAATTCACAAAAATGGCGGAGAAATCCTGTGGTGGTAGCGGAAGAAAGCAAATTTTAAAACTTTTGTAAATGAAAGTTTGTGGCAGCTAAACTCGAAATTTTATAATTTAAACTTTTTGATTTATATATAATTTAAACTTTTTGATAAATTTTTATGGTTGCTTAAAATTTACTGCCTTCTTCCCAGCTGGTCTTCTGCTACTAATTCGTTCGTTAAAATTTACGCGCGAGCTCATATTTCGGAGAGTAACTTACTGCGAAGACAGTAGCTTTTACTGCGAAATCTTTGTTCCTAAACAGTTCAAATATCGGGATTTGTGTTGAGGTTTCTGCTTCGTTAATGTCCATTTCAGAGCCCCTACTGGCCACCTCGTCCGCTAATTCATTTCCGCCTATATCCCTATGTCCGGGAACCCAGCAAAGTGAGACCTTGTGGGGTCCAATGTTCAGTAGTGAGGTACGACATTTCATTACCAACTTTAACGATTTAACTCTTAGATTCTATTGCTTTAAGCGCCGCCTGACTATCCACAAAGATAGTGATATTCGAAGGTCGAATTTTACTACTTTGTATCAGTCTGGCCGCTTTCTCAATTGCATGGACTTCGGCCTGAAAGACGCTGCATGCGTCAGGCAGCCGATATGACTGTCTTGCTTATAAGCCTTCCGAGAAGACACCCGACGCCGTTCCACCCTCCATCTTCGAGCCGCCAGTGTAGATGGTAATGTCGGAATTACCCGTCATAGAGCCTGACTCCCAGTCTTCCCTTGTTGGATATAGAGTTGGAATTCTAGCTGTGAAGCCCATAGTAGAAGTCATGTAGTCTGTAGCCGCTTCTAAATCGGACGTAATTAACCTTTGCCCCTTATTTCGCTCAAAATTGTACAGTGTCCATAGTTGGCAGATATCCACGTGATGCACTCTCTTAGTCTGAGAGCACACATTTGGATCTGAATGAACTCCTAGTGGTAGGAGGTGAAATAATTTTCCAATACGGTATTGATTACATTTCCTTCCCAACGCCTTCCACCAGACGATGAAACCGCAGGTTATAATCGGTCTATTGATTGTGGTGTACGTCCCATACACGATGTACGGTGACAGTCCCCATTTTTTCCCAAATATACTTTTACAGGTATAGTATGCAGCCCCTCCAATTTAACATGGAGTCCAGAATGGTACCTAAGAATCATGCTTCTGAAGGGAGATTCAACGTTACTCCACCTAACTTTGGTAAAGAGAACTCAGCGATTTTTGTGTGCCTGGTGAACAAAACTAGCTTTGTCTTAGTAGGGTTAACTCCTAAGCCGTTGCGCTCCGCCCATCCGAAAAACTCGCCCAGTGCTGATTCCATGAGTTCCCTACTCGTTGACAAGAACTTGCCCGGGATTAGTATGACAAAGTCATCAGCAGGCTACAACCTTTGTTCTCTTTGCTTCGAAGGTTTCTAAAATCTCGCTTACTACTAGAAGCCATAGCACGCCCCCTGCGGCATACCCCTTGTAGTCCTCCTACTCACCGAGGCCGTCCCCATAGTGGCGTTGATGACCCAGCTTACTAGCATTGTGTTAATCCATGTCACTATGAATTCCTTCACTTCGTGATCTCTCAGCGCTTTACAGATCGCCTCTGTATTTACATTGCTGAAGGCTCCCTCAATATCCAGAAAACCTACCAACGTGTATTCCTTATAGTTCAGTGACCTCTCAATGATACCAACCACTTCATGAAGTGCGCTCTCCACTGATCTACCCTTGCGGTATGCGCGTTGCGCAGTATCCATTGTGCGAATATTGGCAACCCTTCTAATATTCAGATCAATAAGTCTCTCAAGTGTTCTAAGAATAAACGAAGAGAGACTTATTGGTATGTAATCCCTGTCAGAAGAATGAAATATTTTTCCCGCTTTTGGAGTGAAATCCACCCTGACTTCTCTCCAACTTTTTGGCACGTACCCATCTCTGAGACACCTTGTGAAGACGTGAACTAGATGGGGAATGACGCCCTCAACAGAATGTTGCAGCATAGCCGGTATAACCCCATCAAGATCCGCTAACTTGTACAGGTCGAAGGAACCTATCGCCCACGCAATCTTCACGATATCTGACACGTCGATCCTTGAAACACGGGCAAGATTTACCGACTGCGTATCGACGGTGTACGAGTCCGTGCAACCTGGAAAGTGCGTTTCCATAAAAACCTCTCTAAAAACCGCCTCTTTTATACTCATTAAAACTGACTATAATTTTTCCAATCCTCTTCCAGCCGACTGTTTTTGGCCTTGTTGAAGAGACCTCTTGACTTTTTCTTAAACAGTCCTAACTTTGCGTTCCACCAAACCGGTTTTGGTTTAGCACGTCCTCGTTAAAGGACAATATAGTTCAAAAGATTTTTTCAGTATTCCCGTAAGATGCCTTACAAATTTTAGCATTCGCTTCGCCGACCTTGACTTTCATCAAAGTAAGCTTCTGGGTCACCAGTTTTCAAAATTTGGACCAGTCAGTCTTTTTTTGGGTTCTTAAAAAGCCGTGGGGTCTCTACCTCGGAGTAGACTGAGAAGCGTATCCGACTATGATCCGAAAAGGTACAGGCATCAGATACTTCCCTTATGGTTTTAAATCCAGTCGCCACAGTGATATCAATGATTTCCTCCGTAACCCTATTACGAAAAGTTGGCTGAATTCCCTTGTTACATAAAGTTAGGCTAGTGGAGAGAATGTAATAGAAAATGGACTCACCTCTACCGTTGGTATCAGTGCTACCCCAGAGCTCATGGTGCCCATTTGCGTCACAGCCGGCCACTATGCCCAGTCCGCGTGACTCACCGTATACGATAATTTGCCGGAAGATCTGTGGTGGCGGCCCTTCCTCGTTGTATGGAAAGTAAATTCTCCAGTGCTGTAGGGAGTAAGAAGAAAAATATTAATATCCTTCTTGGCAACTATGCTCGCTCTGATCTTGCCTTGTGTTTGTGGAATGTAGAGATGATAACCATCCATCCCGAGGCCGCTTACCTTACCTCTGACAGCCAAGGCTTCTGACAAGAGGTACGTCCACTTCGTCCTCTGCGATAAACTTAATTATATCGAGCGAGGCTGAGATAGAGTGATGCAAATTAATTGGCACCACCTCCAGCTTCCTCTCCATTGGCATTTGACCGGTCACCCGGCATTTGAACCTTTAGTTAGCCGAACCCGAATCTAATACAGTTATCAATCCTTAATTTGGATAGCGACGCATAGTCCACTGCGACCACCGCATTACTTCCCACTCCATTTTTGCAGGGGTTCCCAGAGATCACCCGCTATTATGCCGAATTTAGAGACTGGTTTTGCCGCTCGATCAGCTTGAGTATGGACTCCTCGTCTGGAACTGGAGGTGGGATCCACAACGAAACCACCGGCCGATTGGAAGCAGAGAGCAAGGTACCACTTCCAACCAAGCGCCCCGCGTGAGTGGATCAAGGCCGCTAATTGCACGCGTTAAGAAGTCTAGAGACTTCTTGTTGTTTCAACCCCTCTGCCAGCCGGCCCCGTCAAACTGCTGTTCCCCGCGGTCAGTCCCGACCATTTCCGCTATCAGCCGCGCCTCCACTAGCAACCAATTGTTCGGCGTTATCTTCCCATCAGGGTCAACTCTGTGAATGATAGCTACTTGTAGCTCCATAGGTGATTCGAAGGAGGTCGCTGGCTTCGGCTTTTTTGAAGCCCTCTGAGCCTGCTCATCAGACCGAACTCTTTTTGGAGTATTGCCCGATGCCAAGCTATGTGGCTCCTTCAAAAAACTCGGCTTTGGGGGCACCTTTACGCGGTCACCTGTGGACTTGTCCGGCTTACCGTTTTTACTGGAGGTCGAAGTGTTGTCCTTATCGGACTTTGCCCCACAAATTCCCTGCTCCATTTTATTGCATAAACTGATCGCAGCGTTATTTTTTTCAAACCTTGCTACGACCTTTTCGTGCTTTTTAATGAGATCCTTCTCCCATTTTGTAAAGGAAGAAGGATCTTTCGCCTTCATTTTTCGAAGATAGGAAGCCGAGCGCTTATAGCCGTTTGGCCTTTTGCTCTTTCGTTAGGCTTACCACCTTTCCCGGCTCAGGAGCCTGTGGAGCGGAGGGCTGAGATGGACTGAGCAATTGCGTCTCAACATCCGAGCCTATGTCGTAGACATTGCTGACCTGTGACAACGAGTCGTCATCGGTTGCGTGGTCTATGCGCAAGCCCAGGAGCTGAGATCCTATATGAGCCCCGTCAGCTTCCACCTCACAGGCCCCTTTTCTACCCAAAGTTGGCTTGGAGACACTCCCAGTAACACTAGCAGATATCGCGGCTTGGGGTACCACGGCGATGCCTGAGGAGTTGCTTGATATAGACGCCAGGTGGCCTCCTCGCCAACCACCTACCGCCGGTACTGGGGATCCGAACCCCTGCATCGTAAACTCTACGATGAACACAGTAAATAAATTTCTGTTACGAACCTTGGACATCGCTGCGCGTAAGTAAATTCGTTACAGTTGCGCCCGTGCAAGGGTTATAGAAACAGCAGAGAATTTATTATAGCAGGGACTGTAGAAACAACAGAGGATATAGAAACAGCAGAGAATTGCCAACAGAGATCATCACCTAAGAAAGTCACAGGAAGGTGAAAACCAGCAGCAGTGTACGGAATAAACACGGATTTCCTCCCACGCACTACGGTTGAACTTTTGAGAGAGTGCAAAATCATGTGGTTTTGGAACAGCAATCGAGTGTGACGCACATGGAGTACATATAGGAGAGACTTTCTCAAGATCTTTTTACCGACCCAGTACACGGAGAAGTTGGTAGACCAGATCCACCAGCGTCCCCAGAGACCTAGAGAAGTGTTCAAGTAGTCCATGGTCAAAATGAAAAATCTCATGTGGCATTTGGACTATTCTGAGGAGCAGAAACTGGAGCAATTTTTCTAAAACAGCCTGCCAGAAGACCGGCTAATCGTGCGCCGTAGAGATTTCAGATGGCTAGAAGATATAATAAAGGGTTTTGGAAGAATTTGGTATGAATAGCCTAATAATACCATGTTCCCACCGACAGAGTTTGCTCTCATTTTTGTGTTTAACCGAGTTAGGTAGCTAACATTATGTAAACCATAGTTTATGCCCTTTTTTATACAGACATTCCTGCTCCCAATAAACCATAACCACTCGAGGGTGAGAGCGAGTTTACTGGTGGTTAAGAGATCTGTTTTACTATTTGATAAGAGAGCTTTTTTTCTTGACATTTTTGTCGTTGTCAGATCTAAAAAGTGTGAAAACTTTAAGTTTTTTTATATTCAAACCGCTTTTAATAAAATTTATGCAAAATAAATAAATTTTATAATTAAAGAATGAAATTGTAAGTTCTTTAAAGCAGTTTGCACAAACATATTGCACATTTTAATGTTTGTGTTAAAATTTGGCTGAGGGAATTGTTGGTGTGCCAACACTGCTCATTTATTTACATTCTGCGCAACGCTTAAAAATCAAAATCAAAATTAAAAAAATTAATTAGATAGAAATGATTGCGGGCTTGGAGAGAGAAGGCGAACAACTAATAGCATCACCCTCACAAGGACGAGGAGAGCAAGGTCCACCACGAGACGTAAGGATCCGTCAATTGACGGGTGGAGAGTGACACCCATACATCCCAGAACAGCCTGCCGGCATTGTGGCCAAAATGGTCACATAGCTCGCCTCTGTGGCAACGCACAGATTCTGTTCTATTCCGTCCCATAGTATGCTGGTTTCTACCCATTAAAACCCGCTACTAATATCAGTACTCTGCACTGGACAACTGCAAGACACTACTTTGCGGGGAGAGGTTATAGTGACAACACCACTTCCCATTTTTCCGGGCACTCGAGCATGTGATGCACTATGTTATCCGGCTTTAATTGCTCTCCGCATACTTCCCGTGGTGCATCTGTAGCACCGGTTGACTTCGGAAAGCAAAATAACGCGTGCTCTGCGTCCTCTGGTACTGTCCATCCACCGTTTTTCCCCAGTCTGCTGTAAATGCTCCTTGAAATTGAGCCTGGCATCTTCCCACACACTTATACACGTATTTCAGGTGCACCCTTGTAAGTACTGAACTGTTATCGACTCTTATCTCTGCTACTTCAGGCAATTTACAGCTAGTCACTAGGACTGCCTCCATTTTATGCTCAGCTAGTCCTAGTCCAACGTTCACAGCCAGTTCCGGACTACAGCCACCGTATGTTTGGCCTCTGCAACAACCTCTTCCAGATATTTGGCTAACGCTATGTCGACCGCGTAACGGATGATCTTAACGCATTCGGTACCTGGATTCGGAGTCTGTTATCGTACAAAATGTTCCAGAAAAGAGGACCGAGGACTGAGCCAAGGAGGACTCCACTGATGATATTGTGTCTTCGCATCCCATTGTCCATGTCATACTGCAGGACTCTGCCGCTAAAATATCTAGCTACCATAAGTCTCAGGTAGATGGGTACCTTGAATTCTGCTAGTGCTTCGGCAATACATGCCCAGCTTGATAAATGCGTTTTTTACATCTAGGGTGACCACAAGCGAGTACATCTTGCTCCCACCCCTCCATCTCTTCCCATAGATCGCTACTTTCGCCATTTTGATGAGCTCACTAATGGCATTCCCTGTTGACTTCGCCTTCCGAAAACCGTATATATATATATATATATATATATATATATATATATATATATATATATATATATATATATATGTATATATATATATATATATATATATATATATATATATATATATATATATATATATATATATATATATTATCCCCGAACCGATATGCCCACTTGGAAGATGTAGGGCATACCATATTAACCGTTGATTAGCTATTCCCTTTAAGTTTATATTCGTTGTTGATAAGTTGATTGAACATGGATTTAGGTGAAAATAAAGTATAGTGTCAAATTGGAAAGCAATCGTTTAAGTAGTTGAGTCTTACTAGAAATTTAATTTCTGATTCTCCGCCAACACAAAATAGCGTTGGCGATAACATTTGGCTTCCCAGCAGGGACTCCTTTGGTTCCGTGGATTTCAACAAAGGAAACTTTCGTTGATCGGCAAGCAGAGGATAATCCTGTAATCCTCATAGCAGCTAAAGGAACCGAGGCTATCAGCGGGCACTATCATCTAATCCCAGCAGAAATGGATTCTTGTTTAATCTGCGCTACTGCTAACGGAACCTAGTGACATGCGTTGAATCAAGGAGCAGCACAGAAAAGGTATCGAAAATTGCTAGTAGTTGCATATAGGCAAATTTTGATAAATTAGTGCAATCACTGTCTGTCTGTCGGTAAAATAAAAAAAAAAAAAAAAATTAGCATGGTGTCGTGCATTTTAGTAATAGAAAACTTTTGAGCATATGAGTAGCAATGGCTATTAAAAAATCATGTAAAGGTGAGGGGATAGTGGAATTTGCTCTCTTGAACGAATTAAATTATTTCTCGAAGAAAAAGCTAAAAGCATGACTACTTCGGAGTTGGAAACACGCTTTAGTTTAGTGGAATCCAATTTTGTTATCTATTATGCAAGATGAAATTGAAACATCTAGTGAAGAACCGGAATTGAGTGCTATTGCACAAAACAAGCGCCTTGGAAATGTTGAATTAGAATCAACACTATTAAGTAATAGAATCTTAAATGCATTGCCGGCCACTCGTTGTGTAAATTTACCAAAAATTTAAAGTCCAATATTTTCCGGGAAGTACATAGAGTAGACCTCTTGGGATAATACATTTGTCACCATTATTGAATCAGATAATGAATTATGCTTTTTGTCTAAGTTTAATCATTTGTGGTCAGCTTTAGGATAAAGTGCATTTCGAATTGTAGAATCATTTCAAGAGACTAGGGAAAATTATTCAAAGGCGCTATGCCTATTACGGGAATGATACGAAAATCGTGATACTCGTATTATATTTCAAGCCCACATAAAATAATTATTTGATATACCGCAAGTTAATAAGCAGTGCTCTATCAGTTTGTGTGAGTTAGTCGATAAAACCAAGTCACATATTCGAGCGCTTGAGTCGCTAGGGAAGGCGGAGGAAATAGCAAACGTGCTGTTATATTATTTAGTGCGTCTCTAGTTAGACACAGAGACAAATAAAAGGTAGGAAGATTTTTTTGAATGCAACAAATTACCTTCATGGCAAATTCTTTCCAAATTTCTAGACAACCGATGTACTGTATTAGAAAATACGGAAATTAATCATCAACCTACAGTGAGAACAACCAGTAATCAGACGTTTTCAGGCAACAAGAACAAGAGTTCATTTGTAGATAAGGAAAAATCTCACACATTTTCTGCTATAGTGTCCAACAGCAAAAGCATCTGCTTTTCTTGCAACGGCCAACATACGTTAGAAAAGTGTTTTGAGGTTGAATCCGATGCTGAGATATTTTGTGGTTAAGAAGTTGTCCGTGTGCTTAGTGTGCTTATTAACAACTCATAAAGAAAGAGATTGTAAAAAGGTCGATGTGGCCACTGTGGGAGGTTTCATATAGTTTATTCATAGAGATAACTTTAGCGGCGCATCAACTACTTTAGCACCTACATATAAATGATAACTTAGGTACAGATTTGAGAAAAAAATGATAGACCACAAGTCAGTACCTTTTTTAAAGCAATATTATCCGCACAACTAAGCAATTTATTAGCCAAGGCAGTAATTCTGTTTCAAAATAATGTAGGAAATATGTAGAATGTCGAGCCTTACTTGATTCCGGTAGTCAATTAAAATTTAGAACTTCCAAATTTGCAACAAAAATAAAAATAAAAATGAAAAAAATCAAAATACAAATAAATGGTACTGGAAACGCACAAACAAATGTTTAGTTACAATTAATACTAGAATTCAATCTAGGGTAACAAATTTTACATCCTCATTCGAATTTTTTATTATTCCAACCATTACTCACTAAGGGAGGAATTCAAATACAATAAATTGTCATATGCCAAAAAACATCAAACTGGATCCCAATTTTAATCAAGGTAAGAAAATCGATATGTTGCTTGGGGTACCGATGTTCTTCAAGCTATTAGCTGTAGGTCAAATTTGTTTAGGAGGACAGATAAAAATTCTTCAAAATTCGTTATTAGGATGGATTATAGCTAGAGAATGTAAAAATGTATATATGATAAGCTTCACTACAACTAACGTTAATAATAATAAAGAAGATCTTTTAGCAATAGTGGAGCGATTTTGGAGATGTGAAGAAGTGGAAAATAATAAAAGTATTTTAACTAGCGAGGAAGAAGCGTGTGAAACTAGTTTTATGAATCAGGTTCAGCGTAAGCAGTGCGGACGCTTTAGTGCGTTTACTATTTAAGTCAGTAACAAATCCGATATGCAATTGCCTTAAAACAATTTCTTAATTTAGAAAAAAAGATTATATCAAGATATGCAATTAAAGAATGATTATAGAGAATTTAGAAAAAGTGTGGAATCATTAGAGGAGGTTCAAATGCCGGGGTTAAGGTATTTCATTGACATATTATTTCGCTTCCGCATATATCGGCATGCATTCACCGCTAACTTGTCCAAAATGTGTCGACAAATTTTAGTTCATGACAATGATTGCAATTGGCAGGGTATATTATGGAGAATAAATCGGTCGGAAGAGATTCAAATGCTGAGACTTAAAACTGTGACATATGGCACTAGCTCACCCCCATTCCTAGCTGTTCGCTGTTAAAAATTTCTAGCATACACTTATAATGATAGTTAATCAGTAGCCAGTAAGATGTTACTTGAAAACTTTTATATGGAAGAATATGTTAGCTGGAGCCAAGTCAACAAACGAATTAATGGTTCTTAAATCAGAAATTGTTAAGTATGGGGAACTTCGAGTTACATGAATGGCGCAGAAATTGTGATAAGATTAATATTCTCTGCGATTCTACTGCAGAGGACAAGGATATATCACTTCGTATAAAAGCTGAAGATCGCGCTAAAACCCTAGGTGTTCTTTGGAATTCAGCACAAGATGTATGTATACGTTTTAGAACCGGCTGAAAAAATTAATAAGCGAATTGTTCTGTCAGAATGGGCTCAACTGTATGATCCTTTAGGGTTACTTAACCTAATAATAGTGGTGGGGAAGATATTTATGTAAGAACTTTGGCTTCTTAAATTAGACTGGGACGAGTCTTTCCCGCAACAGTTGGCAAAAATATCGTACCCAAGTTAAGTTGATTTGAGAATTTCATTTCCCTAGATCAATTGGAAGAATATGGGATGCTTCGAAGGTAGAGCTTCATGGCATTGCCGATGCATCTATTCAAGCATTCGGTGCTATTTATATTCGCGTAGTGGATTCATTAGGAAATATTTCGATCAACTTTCTAACATCAAAAACGCAGGTGCCCCATAGAAAACACAATCATTACCTCCCCTCGAACTGCAAGGAACCCTATTGTTAGCAAGGCTTACTCACAGAATTGTAACCAATTTATCTGTTAAATTTAGTAACATAACCTGTTGGACAGATTCGACTATAGTTTTAAACTGGTTAATTTCGCATCCATCTAGGTGGTCAACATTCGTATTGAACAGAGTCGCACAAATTCACGAATTGTCGAAAAACGCAAATTGGTTAAAAATAGATACAAAGCACAACCCACTGTCTCCCGTGGTATGTGGCCCCATGAATTGGTGTCGTCCGTCTTATGGACTTGTGGACCCGACTTTCTTAGTAGGGATCACCTCAATGACCAAAGTAAAAAGTAACAGAGATCATAGATGAGCTTGAAAAACGCAATATTTTATTTTCACTGGCTTCCAACGTGGAGTCAACAGTCGTCTTAGTAAAAAGCTGCAAATTTATTAATAACTTTTTAAAAACAAATCGAGTATTCGGCTATTTTTCTTGATAGGTATCTAAGGTTCGCAATAAAAAATCACTAAATATGCTTCTCACTGTAACAAAATGAAGTGGAGGACTTAATTATATTTTGTATATATATATTGTAGCTATCTCACCATCAAGGTAACGCATCGCTCAGGAGGAGCTGTCAACAATATAGCGGAAGCTATTATGAATTCGAGTCCGTTGTGTGGTGTATCCACAGACCTAAATTATTTAGAAACCTTAACATCCGGTAATTTTTTACTGGCAGTGAGGAACTTAAAGTTTCTCATGCTCATAGATGGAAAAGGTGGTCTAGAGAATACCTTACCTACAAGAGAGGGTAAAATGGCCAACAACCTACAAAAACGTTACTGTGGTGACATTAATTACAAGTCAGTGGGTGCTTGGAAGAGTGACTGAAATAGTCAAGGGCAACAATGAGCGGATTCGATTATTGTTGCGGCGGATAAATTCGGACGTTCTTAAAAGAAACTACATAAATTTTGTCCTCTCCCAATAGACGGCAATTAATATAAGTTGAACGAAAAGAAAATAAATCATTAATAATATTGTATAAAAAAGTCATAGTTGCATTATGGTATTAAAAATTGTGTATCTCAAGGTGTGAAGAATGTGAAAGCCAAATCAATGTGCCCAACTCAAAGATGTAAGGCATACCGTATTAAACGTTGATTAGCTATTCCTTTTAATTTTAATTTCGTAATTGATAAGCTGATTGAACTTAGTTTTAGGTGATAATAAAGTTTAATGTCAAATTGGAACGCAATCGATTAAGTAGTTGAGTCTTCCTAGAAATTTTAAATCTGATTCTCCGCCAGCACAAAATAGCGTTGGCGATAAATATATATATATATATATATATATATATATATATATATTCGTATATATATATATATATATATATATATATATATATATATATATATATATATATGTATATATATATATATATATATATATATATATATATATATATATATATATATATATACGAAGGCGGATTGATATTAAAGCTACCTAAGTAGGAAAAAAACATTTATTTCTCAACATAGTCTCCTTTTACTTCGGCACACTTAGTAAGACGATATTCCAACTTTTTTATACGATTTCGGGAACCCCTCAAGATACGCGTTAGTTTCGGTAATCACTTCTTCGTTTGAGATGAATCTTTTTCCTGCGAGCCATTTTTTCAAGTTTGAAAACAGGAAAAAGTCACTGGGAGCTAAATCTGGACTATAAGGTGGATGATTAACCAATTCGAAGTGTATTTCACGTAATTTTCGCATCGTATCTAATACTGCGGAACCGGTGCTTGAAGAAAGAGCATTTTTTTCTTCTTTAAATGTGGTCGTTTTTCCTTGATTGCATCAATCAATTGATCCAATAATGCACGATAATACTCTCCTGTGATTGTGGATACTTTTTCAAGATAATCGACGAGCAATATTCCGTGTGCATCCCAAAATACAGTGGCCATAACCTTGCCAGCCGATTTCACTGCCTTCGCCTTCTTCGGAGCACTTCCACCAGCTTCCACCCATTGTTTCGATTGATTTTTGGTTTCAGGTGTGTAGTGGTGGACCCACGTTTCATCAACAGTTATTAATCGACGCCAAAAATCAACAGGATTACGATTTATCTTGTCCAAACACCGCTGTGAAGTGGTCTGTCGAACTCGTTTTTGTTCGACACTGAGCAAACGCGGCACCCATCTTGCCGATAGCTTTTTCATATGCAAATGTTCATGCAAAATGTTGAACACACGTTCATATGATATGTTTACCATTTCAACAATCTCACGCAACTTGACTCGGCGATCATTCATAACGATATCGAGGATTTTCTTGATATTTTCTTCAGTAACCATCTCTTTTGGCCTTCCTGTTGATGGTATTGTTGCAGTGCTTGTTCGGCCGCTTTTAAAATCACCAATCCAATATTTTACCATTTAATCTGATGGAGCAGTCTCACCGTAATGTTTATCGAGCTTTTCTTTTGTCTCTTTCGCCGTTTTCCCTTTCAAATAATAGTGTTTAATCGCTGCACGAAATTCGCTTTTTTCCATTTTTCAAGAAACACAAAAGTTGCTTACTTCAAACGACTACAACAAATAAACTAATCGATGAATTTGGGTGAAATTTTAACAGCTGACGTTTGACAGGTCGCAATTTCTAAAAAAAAAAAAGTTTTTGTGTCTGTGCTGCCATCTAGCGCTAGGTAGCTTCAATATCAATCCGCCCTCGTATATATATATATATATATATATATATATATATATATATATAAAATATATATATATATATATATATATATACTCGTATATATAGTTCAGCGTTATTTTCTTGGAATTGTAAACTTTTTCAAGCCCGTTTAAGCTTCCTAAGTGGTGTCATATAAACGGGTTTCCAATAAGAGGTGTTATTTTGGTATTCAAAGAAAAATTCCAATTTTTGAGACAAATGATCGGATGTTTATTTCATAATAAAGAGGAAGGTATGCCGTTAGTAACAAAAAACAACATTAGCCAAATGGCCACAACGACCACGCTTACAGGACCATATACTCTTCATGAAATTTTCCATAACCGAATCGCAAAGTGGCTGCCCTATGTCCTCGATAGCCTCACGAATTCTATCTTTGAGGACTTGAATCGACGCTGGGCTGTTGGCATATACCTTATCTTTCACGTGGCCCCAAAGGAAGAAGTCGCAAGGTGTTACATCACAAGATCTCGGTGGCCAATTGTGATCACCTCTTTGAGAGATAATACGGTCCGGAAACTTTTCCCGTAAAAGTGCAATGGCTTCGATGCTTATGTGGCACGTAGCGCCGTCTTGTTGAAAGCAAACGTTGTCCAGATCAATACCATCCAACTCCGACCATAAAAAATCATTAATCATCTCTCGATAGCGCAATCCATTCACCGTAACTGTTGATCCAACCTCATGTTCGAAAAAGTAAGGTCCAATGACCCCGCCGGACCATAAACCGCACTAAACAGTCACGAGGATGGAGAGGCTTCTCAATAATAACTCTTGAGTTTTCCGAGCCCCAGAGGCGACAATTTTGCTTGTTGACGTAGCCACCGAGGTGGAAATGGGACTCATCAGTCAAAATGATTTTTCGATGGAATTCCGGATCATTTTCATGCATTTCAAGGACCCAATCAGCAAAGACACGACGTTGTTGATGATCGGCCGGCTTGAGTTCTTGTGTTAACTGAACTTTTAAGCCTTAAGACCCAAGTCTTTATGCAAAATACGCTGTAATGACGTTTGTGGAATGCCTAATTCCAAAGAACGACGAGGAATGGACAAACCTGGGTTTTCTTCAACACTTTGGGCTACAGCAGCAATATTCTCAGTTGTTCTTGAGCGACGTGCACGGGTTTTATTCTTCACATCACTAACTTGTCACAACAGCTCCAATTTTTTCACCAATTTCTGTATTGCGGTCCGACAAGGTGCTTCACGACGACCCAAAAATGCTTTAGTTTTGCGAACTGTGACTGCAAAATTTTCCACATTTTTGTAGTGAATTTTAATAATTTCAATGCATTGTTGAAGCGTGTATCGTTCCATTTTTAGTAATGGCGTAGTTTCTACTTGTCAAATGTCAAAGAATAAAAGCTTCTAAAGTGACAGCTACCGAAATACCGGGTGATTCAAAATAACACCTCTGGTAGGAAAACCCTTTAGGTGCTTGTGCATGAGAATGTGCTGAGTTGATGAATTGACTGCACAAGTGGCGTCGTATAGCGTTACGTTGGTGTGTGTACAAAAGAATTGTTGCGTTGACAAATTTAATGAATGATTATAAGCGATGTAAAAATGCATGTATATGAATATAGTAGTTATATATAGGTTTTTGTAATTAAGTGAAACATAATTCTTATGGTTTATTTAATAGTTTTAATCTTCTCTTTTAATGTAATATAACTTAAATAATTTAATAGTTTCAGTTCACATTTAACTCAGTTAATTTAATAGTTTTAATTCACAGTTAACTTAAATGATTTAATTTTCTTCAATTCACCTTTAACTCAGATAATTTAATAGTTTTAATTCACATTAAACTTGAAAAATTTAATATTCTTCAATTCACATTTAACTAAGACAATTTAATAGTTTTAATTCTCATTTTACATAAATAATTTAATATTCTTCAATTCACATTTAACTCAGGAGTTAGAGCCACCACCCTTTCGGTCAAGTCGTTAGCGCGAACTGTATTTTTTATCTCTCGCCTCTGTCACAATCACCCTATGACGCCAGTAATTGTGAGTCTGGTATTCACTACCTTTCCTACTTATAGGGTGCTTGCTACATTCCTGCAACTCGAACATACCTGACAACGCGTTCGTCCTCGAACGTGGCTACCAATTTTTCATATTGTCAGCGGAAGATGACGTCACCCGAGACCCCGTGCAGCTCACCATTTTCTCAACCTCGTAACGGTCATGATTGAGTTTTTTGACGTCTTTGTATGTTCCCAGAAACTTAGGTCGCAACTTCATACCTACGCCAAACTGTGTCCTCTTAATTGCTACCAGATCGTTTACCTTGTACTGAGTCCCTGGTTTCCTATTCTTATTGTACGTGTTTCTCTTCTCCTCTTGGACTTTTTATATATTCTTTTTAGCGGTTTCGCGTAAAATTTATCTCTCTTCAGTAAAACTGTTAACTAAATCTTCCTCCAATATTTCCTACAATCGCAAGTCCTCTTTGACGCGCATCTCGCACCCTGTAAATAGTCTAATTGGAGAAAAAGCAGTACTACGACTCGGCGTGTTACTGATATACTGTTGAACCTGACTAACGTACTTATTCCACAGTGCTGGATTCACATGAGCTAACTTGGTCAACTACGCGATGCTTCGCTCCACTTTTACATTTCCCCTAGGTAAACCAGCAGTAGTTAACAAATGCTGTATGCCGTTGTTCTTGTAATAATTCTCAAAACTATGTGACGTAAAAGCTGCTTCCCTATCTGTGATAATTCTTAGCGGATTCCCAAATATCGATGCTTGACTCGCTAATCGGTCCAAAACTGCTTCTGAGCCTCTTTGGTAGGATAAAGCAATACAAACTTCGAAAATGCGTCCAGGACCACTAATATGCAACTGTATTGTTTGCCCGTTACCGTCATGGGTCCTACATGGTATATATTGTACATTCCTAGATGGTCTTCCTTATCAATAGGTGATAGGAACCTTTCCTTCTTGCCGCTTTTAGTGTTACTAAACACTCTATGCCATTCTTTACTATTTTTCATACTTTCATTCATACTCAATTTTAATTCCGGAATATATACTCTTTCTCTACTCACTCACGTGTTCTTTTGACTGAGAAGTGTCCCTGTCTATGAGCAACCTGAATTATCTCTTCTTCCTTTGAATTCGGAACCACTATCAATTCCCTATTGTGATCTTTGTATAGTATATCATGATGAATATAAAAATCTTCGTAACTGGAATTCACTTACGAGCACGAGTCCATTTATCGTCTTTGAATATTGCGTCGTTTCTTTGAATATTGCGTTTATGTACCTTAAAAAAAATGCGGACGTATTCGATATTCTGAATGGCACATAAAGAAATTCGTACTGACCCCTATTTGTCACAAATGCCGTGTATTTTCGTGAACTTTCTTCCACGGGAACATGAAAAGTCGTAAATACCTTAGAACCCTGCAATCCCTCTACTACCTCGTCCCTTAGTACCATGGGAAAACTGTTACGTACAACCTACTCGCTTAGTTTCCGGTAGTCACAACAAAGTCGTTTATGAGGTGAGTTAGGTCATATTGTGACTATATACTTATACTACTCTCTGAGCCTCTCTTTCCTTTATTTTCGGTTTGTTTGTACATAAGTTCGTCGCCATTTTCTCGGATTATCAAATCAACTTGACTTAAAACCGAACGACCCAAAATAATCCATGTCTTTATTCATTATCGAACGTTATCCCATTCTCTACATCCTCCACCAACGCCTTCGCCATAAAACTTCTTGAGCTACATATCTCACGATGACCTATCCCTTCTAACCTATGCTTATCCCTGTTAATCCTTATAGCTCGATTACCGTCGCTTGCCTTATTAAGCATAAACCGCTTCCCGTGTTAAGTAAATCTGGGGAAAATGGTGTTACCCAACTTTACCTTCTTGAATCTGAAATCCCTATCTGCTCTCGAAAGTTTCCATTTAATCTCCTTAAACGTGTTCAAATTCGTCTTCTCTGACTTTACCTTAACGTCCCCTTCTGGACATTGATATGATTTGTGTCCTGTCTTACTTCATTTGAAGCACTTTGCCTGCTGCATCATAACAGCAATTCTTGGCTACGTGGATGCATCTAAACATTTAAAACATTGCATTTCACCTGCTTCTGATTGACCTATCTCTGCCTTTTCACATTTCGGCTTAAACTCTACTACAGAGTTTCTTGCTTTCATCGTAATCTTTTCGTAAATTTTTATCTGTTCCTTTAACTCTTTGATACTTTTGGCTTGGTACAAGACGGTTGTGTAGAACTTTAAGTCCGGTATCCCTGCCACAAAGTAATCTAACAGACTTACCGCATCTAAAATATTCTTTTTTCCGATTTACATCAATGCATACAAAAATACTAAATATGTATCATTAGACCTCTTTTTTTGGTTCCTCAATATTCTGTGCACCTCTGCTGGACATAAGCTGATTCCGAATTCTGTAATGAGAGCCGCATTCAACTTGTTCCAGTCTTTCAAACCCATTTGATTTTTAACGAACGACTTCGCTGCCCCTCTCAACAGCTGTTTAGCGTAAATAAACTTGTAAACTGTCCACCCTACAGTTTCAGCATTTTCCTCGAATTTCTCCACCAATTGATTAACATCAAAATTGTCTGTTCGATTAAATAATGCCAAGCTGTCTTCAATATTTTTAAATGTAAAATGGGGACCTGCAACTGGCCTAGAGCTGACATCAATCGTTTCCCCCCGTGATGACACCGACTCAAAATTATTTTCTTCCTCTTCTTCATCATCGTTCAGTAACTTGTAATGTTTCAGAAGTCTTTCGAACGAAGTTTCGTCTTCAATAACATTATTATCATATCCAAAATTTCCTGAGAACCAATTTTTTAAAAAAAATTTTTTACAATTTTCAATGCAAAATATATATAACAAATTTAAAAATTTAATATAAGTATACTTTGCGATTCACAAATTATTTTAAAACGAACTATTACTATTATTATTATTATTATATTTTACACCATAATCAATTATGAGTGCAATGTGTTGGGGGAATGAATACTAGCTACAGAGGCTTTCGACTCGAAGAGAAAAGTATTTTATAGAAAAAGAAAAAAAATTTTTTTTTTTGGAGACCATGTCTTTGGCAGGATTTGAACCTGCGACCATCGGGGTGTTTAAAACGAATTATTTTCCATATATCAAAGATTTAAATTTTCATCCGAAACTTATTTCTATTTGGACTTATCTTTTTCCTGCTCTTCTTCTACTTTCCTTCGAATTGGCTCTTGTCACCGTGGACTTTTCACTCGCAAAAATTTGTTCCTCGTTTAAAGAAGAAAAAAATGCTCTTTCTTCAAGCACCGGTTCCGCAGCATTAGATACGATGCGAAAATTACGTGAAATACACTTCGAATTGGTTAATCATCCACCTTATAGTCCAGATTTAGCTCCCAGTGACTTTTTCCTGTTTCCAAACTTGTAAAAATGGCTCGCAGGAAAAAGATTCATCTCAAACGAAGAAGTGATTACCGAAACTAACGCGTATTTTGAGGGGTTCCCGAAATCGTATTATTCAGATGGTATAAAAATGTTGGAATATCGTCTTACTAAGTGTGTCGAAGTAAAAGGAGATTATGTTGAGAAATAAATGGTTTTTGAAAAAAAAAATGTTTTTTTCCTACTTAGGTAGCTTTAATATCAATCCGCCCTCGTATATATATATATATATATATATATATATATATATATATATATATATATATATATATATATATATATATATATATTATACATTGATGAATATTTTATTCATAAATCATCATTAGGTAGGGTACCTTGAAATGATTATATCGACACCTTTTCTTGTGTATGGCTTTGTAGTGTCAATATAACCAGTAATATAAAATTTCGTCAAAAAATATTTTGTAGGTCGAAAGTTATAATAATACGTCAATAGTGGGCATGGCTGCAAAAGTGACACGCCCATTTTTTGTGTGCTGTTTAATGTTACTACCCGCAACCTTCCTGTGAAATTTCGTTGAAAAATCGTTAATAGGAACCTAGTAGAGATTTTTGGTTAATTGTGGGCGTGGCAGTAGTAATAATCTGCCCATATTTGGAATATATGCTAGTACAGACCCAGTGTATACATATACCAATTTGTTTTCATATATCATCAATAGAAGCATAGATAGGGTAATTGTCTTTAAGTGGGATCCTCAAAGTTCATTGTATGGGAAGGAGGCGTCTTCTTCCTCTGATCGCCCCCAAATCTTGTATATGGCTTTGCAGGGTCCGTATACGTACTAATATAAAATTTCGTCCAAAATATTGTTTAGGTAGCAAGTTATAATAATATGTCAATAGTGGGCGTGGCTGTAGAAATAACACGCCCATTTTTTGTGTGGTGTTTAATGTTAGTACCCGCAACCTTCCCGTTAAATTTCATTGATAAATCTTTAACAGGAACACAGGAACGCAGTTGTATTATGATTTCCATATTCTGCACTACACTATTATGGACCCCATGCATGTTTCTGCCAATTTTTATTCTGCTGGCATCAATACGAGCATAGGTAGGCTAATTTTAATTTTACACCCGAAAGTTCCCTATATCAAAAGTGGGCATGTCTTTTCTCTGATCAGCCCCATTTGTTGCAGATAGCTTTATAATGTCCACATGTTCCTTCCCGTAAAATTTCGTGAATAAATCTCTATCAGATCTTAAGTTATTAATATTTGTTAATAGTGGGCGTGGAAGTTAATATATACCGCCCACTTTTTGCACAGTGTTTAGTAGGACCCAAATCTCCAGAATCTACGTCACGATTCCATCAATTGGAAGGAAGTTATAGCCATTTTAAAAAAAGTGAAAAAGTTCCTCTTATGGGAGGTAGGCGTGGTCTTTGTCCAAGTCGGCCCATATAGCAATCTTGTTCTATATCTTTGTCCAGACTATACTTTTGCACAATTCCATTAAGATAGGTCTAACGGTGTAGAAAAAAGTGGCCACAGACGGACAGACGGACATACGGACATACGGACAGACGGACGGACAAAATAAAAATTGCTTAGAAAGTGATTCTGATCATATCTGTATATACAAGTCTATACCTACCACGCCTCCTTCTCGAAATTGCAACCCCTCTCAAAAGCACAAAATTAGTATACCCTATTTACCTTTTTTAAAGGTAAAGGGTAAAAATATATACTACTGCATATTAAAGATTATGTTACAATTGAAGATTGTGCGATTGTATATTCATATGAATTCGTAGATTTGACAAATGAGGTTTGTAATGAGCTTGCGGGAGTTTTATAGCTGTGAATTGTGATAAAACTGTGTTTTAGAACACTAGATAGTTGTACCTTCAGCATTCCCGATCCATTTACTGCTAATTGCAGGGTTTCACCATCACATACTACACTTAAGCGAGTGGCAAACTTCAAGGCATAGATCCACTCGTTCTTATGATCCATTTAAATCCATGTTGAATTGTCTTGAGCTTCATGGTAGATGCAATCCCGTTGAGTATCGTTGGCAAACAGTTTACCTTCACATGAACATACTTCAGACCCCCTGTTGTGTATCAGTTGGGTCTTTGCCCATAAGTATGTATATGGCCTCATCACTGTACAACCCTCCAAATCAGCTAGACTCATGACAACGTACTGATCTCTGTGCGCGGTTATGGCTAGAAATCTGTTAAAAGATTCTATGGTGTCATTATACCATTTATTATGTTAGGAATTGGTACCATCCGATACAATTCGAATGTTTCCTCTGCAATTAATGGCAATAAGATCCTAAAAATGTAAACCACCTTCCATCTTCATTAATTTGTACATTTACAACGAGTCCTCTTGATGTACTGGTATTTGGAGGGATGTCCGAAGATGAGTTTTTATATTGAGAAGTTTTTCTTGTAATTGAGTTAGTGACAGCAATAAAAAGGGCTGATTTTGTTATGGTGTGTATCTGTCATAACATTCAGTATTGATTGTTGGATTCTTTGCACGTAAGATACTATCATGATAAGGGTCAGAGTGATGCAGTAATGAGTCAACTTTTCTCCTTCAATGTGATTTAAGGTTTTCATTATGTCATTGATTTGATTGTCAAGGTTATCGAATTTTCGTTTAACTCCTATTTGATCTTGTTTGATTACGTTGATAGTCGAATCAATCAATGATGTCTGATTTTGAGCAGGGCTAACAGATGGCCTTCACATTCATCCACTTGCTGAATGGTTGTTGACATTGACTCTGCATATTCTGAGTCCAAAACACCAAACAACGAGTTTCCCACTATATCCACAACACCTCTTTTAGATCTATGGGGAAACAATATTTAGTTATCCATTTGTAATTTAGCTTCAATATGCTAAAAGTTTAGAAGAGTATCATCATAAGTAAATGGTGGCATTTTTTGGCTTAACTGTCGTAAACAGCTGATGCCCTTGGATAAAGTCGTTAGTTCTGCCCAGTATGACTAGTAAATACCCAATTCTGTATTGAATTTGGTGTTATCAATCTGAGAACATCTCATCGGACCTCCCTAGACAATTGGTATGATGAGTAATCCCAGCAGTACTGATGTGACTCCCGTGTGTTTCGTTTTTATTCTTTTTGTTGGTATTTCTACTTCTTCATCTTGACCCTCCTGACTTGTGAGTTGTTCATGGTTCTATTTTCATTTGTGGGTAGTAGAGCCTTAGCTGTATATATAAGGCCTATAAGCACGAGTAGCGGATATTAGAACAGCTACTCCTGCTGCTCCATCGTTGCCCTTACAGGCCATTGTTACCCTTCCTAGTGGACGAAGGACAACTAGAACATTGTCTTCCTTGATTATTACCACGTCCCCTTGGTTGATGTTATTTTGCTGATGTGTCTACTTGGTTTTAGATTGAAGTTCGCATAAATCTACGTGCGACCACTGTTTTCAAAACTCATTTTTGATGTGGATACTAGTTTCCACCATGTCAATAAATTTGAAGTTGATGGGATTTACATCGACTTGCGTGTTGAGTGGTTCTCCTATCAAGAAGTGGTTGGAGTCAGGGCGCCTATGTTATTTGGATCGTTAGACATCGCACTTATTACTCTTCAGCTGAGAATGGCTTCTATTTCAATGATGACTGTCTCCAGCTCATCATAGGCTAGTTATACTATTGACACGCTTCTCACCAAAAGATGCTTCGCAGACTTCACTGCTGCTTTCCACAGATCTCCGAAATGAGGGGTTCTTGGAGGAATAAAGTTGAATTGTTTTCCCCTTTTACCGCATTCTATCTCAATTTTTGTTTTCCCTTGTTCATCTGAATATATTGATGTAGTCAGTTCTGTAAGCTTGTTTTCTGCACCAACAAAATTTGTCGCGCTGTCAGAATATAGGGTTTGACAATTTCCACGTTGGCCAATGAAAAGTTTCAGAGCGCCAATGAATGCCTCTATCCTAAGATCGCTTACAAGTTCTAAATGGACACCCTTAGTAGCAAAACAACAGAATACGGATATGTAAGCCTTGTGGGGCCTTTTCCCTCTAATTTTGTAATGCACCCCGAATTATCCACAGTAGTCTACTCCAGAGTTAATGAATGGGCATGCAGGTGTAACTCGTGTTGCTGGCAGATTTTCTATTGATTCGTTCAGTAACTGAGGCCTTGCCCTGGTGCATTGTATGCATTGCTGTACTGTTGAACTGGCCGATGATTTGCCTTTTATGGCACAGTACTTTTGCCTTATTATGGCCACCAAGGCTTGCGGTCCACAGTGTTTATTTTCGATGTAAATAATCGCAAATAGTAGTTTTGCTAAGGGATTATTATACGGAGTGAGCATTTGATGTTTTGCTTTATAAGGTTTGCTTCCAATCCTCCTCCAACTCGCAGAATGTTTGTATCGTCTAAAAATGGTGACGGTCTTTTCAGTATACTCGTCCCCTTGAGGATACTCATTTATTGAGGTACGTCTTCATTTAAATCTAATCTTTGCATAGCTTGAACAATGATTTTTTATTCTTAATCTAATTCGATGGGAGTTCGCCCTATATCAGTTTCCCGTGCATCCTTGCTGCATCTGATGTTGCTGAAAAGTGTTATTGAAACGACAATTTCTTCCTATGATGCGTTGAAGAGTCCTGAAAGAGTTTCCGTGGTTGATTGTATATACGAGTTCTTCAGAGTCAACTGCTAACAAGGATGATGGATTCGTTCGTTTTCTCTCGATGTTATTGGGAATGGCAAGTAGTGGAGCAAACTTGAGGGGCCCTGCTGTTTCTTTTCCATGTAGAAAAAATGGCCCGTAAAGTCAGAGGTCACACCTTGCATATTTTTTTGTGATAATCCTCGTGAAGCAACGTCATTTGGGTTATCCTTGGAGCCAAAATGACACCACTGTTCTGCTAACGTCAAACCTTGAATAGTAGCTACCCTGGCTACAAATGTTTGAAATGATGAGGGGGCTGAATTGATCAAAGACAGAACTATTTGTGAGTCTGTCCACAAGAAGGTACGACAATCCTTTAACCGCAAATCATTTTTTTTCCCTAGTTGCCAACTGTGAGCCTAGTGCTGCTGCGCATAGTTCGAAGCGAGGTAATGTTTGTAGCTTAAGTGGAGCTAGGCGTGAATTGGCACATAACAACCGCACTACTACTCTTCCGTCTTTGAAGATAGATCTGATATAAATTGCTGCTCCGAAGGTCTTTTCTGATGCATCGGAAAACACTGAAGTTGAATTGATGTTGGGAACTCACTTCTATGAATGTGTCCTGAGAATTTAAAGTTGTCCAATTCTTGCGTTATGCTACGAGAACCCTCCCATCTTGTGTGTAATTCTGCTGGTGAAGCTTCATCCCAACTAATTTTTAATTGCCATAATGCTTGGATAAAGATTTTTGCTGTAATTACAACTGGAGCTAGAATGCCAAGAGGATCAAAAAATCTTGCTACGTCTGAGGAGACTGACCGCTTGGTAATTCTTTTAACGGGTTTGAGATTCACCTTTACATAGAATTGGTTAGTCGTTGGTAGCCAGGCCCTGAGTTTTTATTGGATCATTCTTGTCGTTAATAAAATCCTAATTAACTTCCTGGTCACCTTGTGGAATGTTCTACAGGGGTTTAGGGTGACTTGCACACCATTTGCGTAGATTGAATTCTACATAGTGATGAGTTGCCGTTGAGTTTCCATGGCGGTAATCAAGCTGTCTGATCCACCAAGACCATCGTCGACATAAAAGTTACCCTGAAACATCTCAACACCTAGTGGATCTGTGATGGAGTTTTCTGATGACATTTGTTGATCACATCTTGTGCCGAGGTATAGTGCCGATCTTGTCACATATGTGAAAGTGTTGAGTTCGTAACACTTCAGTTTTTTCTTAGGGTCGCTCCTCCATATGATCAATTGATAATGGCGAACTTCAGAGTAGACCAGTATCTGTCGATCCATTTTTCCAATGACGGTGGTGAACACAAATTGCGGTAGACGGAAACGTAGCAACATTGAGAATAGTTCCGATTGTATGGTTGGACCTATGTGCATTTTGTCATTGAGTGAAACTCCCGATGACGTTTTTGAAGATGCGTCAAATAACCCCCGCAGTTTTGTTGTGCTGCTGTCAGGTTTAAGTTCACAGTGGTGTGGGATGAAGTAATTAGGTAAGATTATTTCATTGATGTTGATCTCCCTCATGTGGCCCAAGGCTCCATAGATTTCCATAAGCTTGATATATTGTTGTCGAACAGCATTGTAATTAGATAATCGATGTTCAAGTGCCAGGAGTCTGTTGATTGCTATATCCCTCGTAATGCCTAAAACAGCTTCATTTACTACGAATCGTAATTTTATAAGAAGAAGAAGCTAAATATAGATAAAATTGATTCAGCTAGTTCGACTTCGTCCAGTTTCCATAGCCGCTCAATAAGCTGGTTTGTATCATCATCATCCTTACTGCAAATGGTGCAGGTTTCTGACGCCATCTGAAGTTCTCTTATCCTTCCTGATAGTATCCAGCCAAACATGTGTTTTGCAGTGTTGGAAGTTCGACTGCTAATCGTATCTGTCCAATTGACAATACTTGGTGTTAGAATTCCGCTCCTACTAAAATATCAATTTTGTCAGGACGGTTGAATAATGGATCCGCTAAAGTGATGTTCTTCGGAATTGGTCATTTGGATATGTCAAATGGTTTTGTCGGTTACGGATATATTTTATCTCCTAGAACGAACGCCTCCAGTCGAGTGGAAAAGCCGTTAATTCGTGACTGTAGTTCAAGGCTGATTCGACGCTGTGCTCTAAGAGTTCCGTTCCATATTCCTTGGATATTCATTGCTGTGGACCTTGTTGAAGCTCCTAGTATCTTGACAAGCCGTTCACTCACGATATTGATCTTATATCCGGAGTCCAGAATCGCTCTGCATTCAACTTCCTGTCCATTATTGCTGATTGTTTTCACCATTGCATTGCTGAGGAGCATATATCCCTGTTGTTTCGACTGCTTCGAAATATTAGGATTGTGGACTGCAGAGGGTAAGATACACACATGACCTGGTTTACGGCTGGTTCGCTTGTACTAATGTATTGTGCCTGTGATTACATTTAGTACATTTTCCTGACATATAATTATTTTTACAATGATCAGGCTTTAGCCAATTAACGCATAGCTTGTGTGTTTTTACAAATTGTAACCTCTTCTGAACAGAAAGTTTCAAAAAGCATGCAAACAGCGAATTTTTCTGGCTATGGCAAGACAATCATTTCTAGATTCATTGAGTTGTAGCATTGTCACTGTTTTAATATGCTCTCTTTGGCCGATTGCCTCGAGAGACTGGAATCTTGTTTCAATAAACTTTAAGAATTGCCTTGGGGTGGGTAATTCATTTGGCTTCTCCAATGACTGCTCATAAGAAATCCGCTCACCTTTGTCTAATTTGTTTACTAGGAGGTGGAGAATAATTGGATTCCAAGAATTCGTCTCTAAACGGTTTCTCAATGCCAATAAGGTCTCCTGGGTTGTATCATGGAGTCCCTTTACTGTTGTCGCTGGCGGATAGTCTCTTGAGTGTTTCTTTTGCTCCAGCAGTCTTTCCAACAGAGCTGAAGTTGGCAATCACACATTGCTATATCGATCCTGGAGCGATTCCCATGCAGTTTGGAAGTTATTCTCAATTAGAGTCAGTTGTCTAATTAATCGTTTTGCTTCTCCGTACAAATTTGTTTTAAGATGCCACATCTTCTGCATCGTTGCAAGTGGCCTTTTGTGGATCTTTTCATTGAATAGATCATAAAATTGTTGCCACTTCAGGTAATCTCCATCGAATTTTGGCAGTATTACCTTTGGCAAATGCTCGGCGGGTGACGCTCGATTCGGAATTGCAGGAACGGTCACTCCCTTCTCTTGAAGCATAACAATTCTGTCACTGATAAACATTCTTCAAAATTATAATCGTCAGAATTCATGTCATCGATAGAATCCAGTATAATATCATGAAATCTCCGGGCTGCAATCCTATGATGTCCTATAAGGTTGGCCTTTGTAGTATAATATTGGCATAAATGGTGTTTGTCATCAGCCCATATATCGTCTAACATGCACGTGTGCAATAACTCTCTTTTACTTGTGCACCATGTTAGGCAGAAGCCTCTTCTCCATGGGTTCTGTGGAACGAGTTGGACCACTAACTCCATGCGGTTGAATTATGCCCTTCTGTTGTGAGTCTGTGAACTTTTTATTTCAATTCTGGGCAAAACTAGTTGCCCATCTTACATAAGCGAGAATATAAAAGATAAATCCGTTCATGAGAAAACATTGTCCATTGCATGACTCGATTTTTCATTGCAAATAATAACTTTATATTATTAAAATTAATTAACATTATCGCCTGGTATGTATATACCCATAAACGAGTGTATTCTTCTACAACCTGTAACTCGCTCGTTTATGACTACATACGTACATTCCAGGCACATTTAATTGCTTATAATTAATTGCTAAAGTTATTTCCCAAATAAGCTAAACATATTCTTTTTAATTTAACATATATATTTTTTCAATCTCACACACGCTAATTTCCAACGGTATAAAAAAAATGAATAAAAAAAATAAATAAATATATTTACTTATACGTACACACTCATCACTCTTTTCCAGAATACTTCTTTATTTAAATGACGTTCTCACATTCGTTCAGTATATTACACACCTGCATATATATACTTACTTCCACAAACGTTTCCCTAGCTTGCGCTTTCAATATCGTGCCCGGCGTAAATGTTTACGCATCATATTTCCATGCATTAACTGCCGCATATATGTGTGTATATTCTTTACCTCTAGTTTCATATTTCTTACCCACGACTGTCTTACATTATTTTTTCTTTTTGTTGCAGTTTTTCAAAGAACCTTTTTTATTAATTAATATTTAAAAAATGTTTTTCTCTTATTTTCTCTACTGCGCATCATTCGGCTATAGTGCCTAATGAGCATATTTATATTACGTCATTTTTACTCGCCAGAGTTAAATTGGCACACTTCTGCTGACATTGACTTTGGAAATCGGAACTGTGCTATTTGATATATGTACGTGATATCAGTTTATATTCGTCGTTCTTCTTGTGTTTGCACTTGTAAAACACTGTCAACAGAAGTCATTGATTGTGCGGTCTCGTATGGAATAATGTCAATAAATTATTGTGGAGTTTCTGGGGTTTGTCTTTAATCGTCACCACCGTGGTAACTGGACTGCGAATCTCTGCTTACAAATACGGCCCTATCTAAACAGGTGAGAATTTGTTTCTCCTAGACTGATTCTTCATGAGCACTTGGTCACCCACATGAAAGACTACTGGGTTTAGTACCTTTTTGTAGGCTTCCCTGGCTACCATTTTAGCACGATCTTGGTTTTCTCTAACCAACTCGTGCGCTCGCTATAGCTGATATTTCCACACTTTATTTAGGTCATCAGCATTGTATACTGGCGCATATTTGCGCTTCAAGTTTGCTGGCATGTTGAAATCAAACCCGTAGAGTGTTCGGAACGGAGTTTTCTTTGTTGATACATGTACAGAATTATTTTGTACATGCATGGCCGTAGTTAACCATTGATCCCACTTCAAGCCGTCTTCTTTGCAAAACTGCGCAAGTACTCGGCCAGAGCTCGATCACAATGCTCCAATGAGCCATTCACCTGTGCATGGTACGGTGTTAAGCAATTTCTGGATTCCCAGCATTTTACAACTTTCTGAGTATAATTTGGATACAAAATTTAAGCCATCGGTTACCAAAACTTTGGGTATGTTATAACGCGCGTTAATTTCGTCAAAAAATGCTTTGGCTACCGTCCTTGTTTCAGCATCGGGTATAGCCACCCACGCCACGTATTTAGAAAAATCATCCTGAAACGGAAGGATGTATTTACTTCCCGAAACTGTCTCAGGTAAAATACCTACAATATCCGTGTGAACTTTATCAAATGGTTGTTTCGGTGTGTCAGTTAACTCCATTGGCATCTATGTTAGCCTTTAACTCTTGTTGCTATGACATTTTGGGCAAAGCTTTACATATTTTTTGTGTCTCTGAGCATACATTTCCAGTCGTATGCCCGTCCGATTCTCTCGTAGATTTTCCAAGATCCTTTGTGTCCACCTTGACGTGAGTCATCGAAACTCTTTAGCACTGCCTGGATATACTTTTCATCCTCCAGCCATTCCACACTACTGGCTGGGTGTTTATTGGCATCGCCACCCTCATAACTCAGATCTCTTGTCGCATCACTTTTACCCTCTTGACTTCTTCGAGCCTTCTCCTTCTCTGACTTTCCTTTAGCCCTCGTTTGCACTACTGATATCTTCGGTACCTGCGGTACTCTGCTGAGAGCATCCGCATTTAGATTCCTTTTCTCAGGTTTGTATATGATTTCGAAATCATACTCAGACAATTTGTGTCTGAACCTGGCTAGCCTAGACGTTTGGTCTTTCAAATTGGCTATGCCTCTCAATGGCGGTGATCGGTATATTTTTTAAATGGGCGTCTTAGCAGATATGCCCTGAAATTCTTCATAGCGCACAATATGGCTCTAAATTCTTTCTCTATTGTGGAGTATATCTTCTCCGTATCGCTAAAAGCCCTGCTCGCGAATTCTATTGGCGGTCATTGCCGACTCTCCCTTATGATAACACTGCTCCTAATGCTTCATTGCTAGCATCAGTGGTCAACAAAAAGTTTGCTCAAAGTCGGAGTACGCCAAAATCGGTGGTGACATAATTATTTATTTTAGCCTTTCGAATGCTTGCTGACAGGTCTCTTTCCATTCGAACGTTGCTTCTTTACGTAGCAACTTATTAATCGGCACCGCAATTCCGGCTAGTCCTTCTACGAACTTTCTATAATAGTTCACTAGTCCTACGAATGCTTGCACTTCTTTTATATTTCTTGGAATTACAAATTCTTTACACATTCCACCTTCTGCGGGTCTAGCAGTGTCCTGCCTCTCAGCTGCGATGGCCTAAATAGCCCACCTCTCTTTGCAAAATCACTTCTCCGTATTCAATTACAAATTGTGTTCTCATAATTTCTGGAGCACTTTGCACAAGCGTTGCGACTGCTGTTGCAAGCTCTTCCCATAAATTACAAAATCATCGAGATATATAAAACAGTCTAACCCTTGTAAGCCTGTTAGCACATGGTTCATTACCGTTTGGAAGGTAGTCGGTGCTCCTGTTAATCCAAACGACATTCTATTAAACTCATAATGCTCTAAACCGGTGCTAAACGCGGTTTATTGGTTTTCTTGGGTATTGACCAGAATTTGGTAGTTGCCACTTGCTAAATCAAACGTAGGCTAGCGTCTACTGTGTCCTAACTGATCCCGGATTTCTTTTATCCTTGTTAGCTGAAACAACTGCTTGATAGTGACGTCGTTCAATTTGCTAAAATCTATTATTATATAATTCTCCTTTTCTTTTGACCCTGAGCACCCCCAAAATTGTTGGTGAGTTACAAGGCGAGGTACTCGATGAAATTATGTTTTCCTTTGACATTCCTTGATCTTCCCTGTTTACCTCATCTTTGTGAGCTTGTGGCAATCTGTATTGTTTTTGGTTTATTGGTGGTTGATCCACTCTATTATTAGTATTATATTTATATAGTATTTCGTGATCTATTAGTATTTCATGCTCTACTTCCAGTGTATATGTTAGCTGGTCTCCTTCCAGCAAAAATATGTCATGGAATGACGTACAAATGGCTTCTCTTGATGCCTTATCTTCTGAATATACGCTTGGGTCTAACTTCAGTGATTCTAGTACTCTTTCCATCCTTTTTCTTATATCTACCTGCTTAATCTGATTATCTGATCCATAACTTGGTTCTTTAAAATTATCGTAACTAGTAAATTTAGGCCTAAAATCTTCATCCATCAGGCAGCCCTTTTCTGAGGCGTTGAGTACGCAAGCGTACACCTTACCCTTGTCAACGTGCATTATGGTCTCTCCCATATATACGCCCTCCGCTAGCTGCTGCTTGTGCAAAACAACTGTCCTAAGTGTCGTGTTCACATTTATAGTAACAACTCTGGTTGACCGTGCGTTTACTACCTTCGTACTACTATTCATAACCCTATTCACGGTTCCTTACTGCTAAGACTTCAATGGAAGTGTAAGAATCCTATTCTTGCTGCTATCATAAAACGATAACGGTTTCGATAGCGCATCCAGTATGGTGCGGCCCCAAAGATTATCGTGGCCAATTATCCCATCTGCCGGGAGACCTTCCTTATCCAATGCGTGCATGCTAAAACTCATACCCATACCCTCGCTGTGATATACCTTTTACTGAACCTAGTGTCCTGATGCATCCACCAAGCGCTCCGATAAGCGTTCTTACGTCCGTCTGATTAATACCCAGCCCTTTCCGTAAAACACTAGATTTTACGAGGCTGGTGTCCGCCTCTGAATCTACCAAAAGCACTAGTTTTCCACAAGCTGCCTCCTTGCAGGGTATCTGATGCCCGATGTCCCACGCATCTCAACCCCTGGTGTTGCTCATCCTCGCTTCACTTCTGCTGCCCTTCCTGGGTGGATCCGGGCGTATCGTAGCTGGTTGCCTCCTACTCTGATCCCACTTTGTGTCTCCTTGGCACTATCGATTTGCCTAATGGCCCGACCAGTAGGGCATGGTTTTGCGTATAAAGCATTCATCCCTTCTATGACCTGACTTATAACAGAATGAGTAAATAATTCTTCTTTGTTGAAATCACTCTTCCGGAAATCCTCGGTTCTTGTGTTGCGCCCCTGCAGGCGTATTAGTCCCGCAGATTCCACCTGTTGTCGTTCGTTGTTGGATTGCTGCTTCAGCGCGAGAGACCGCTTCAATCAACTCTGCCATACTCTTCTGCGCTAGATTAAGTGTGTAATTTGCTAAATCCCTATTTATTAGGCCTGCTTTGAACACAGAAATCAAAGCTCGTTCTACTTGAGCCTTGTATGCTGCAACGTTTCCTGGAATCTGCCAGAGTTCCCCAAAGATCTAAGTCCTAGTCCCCAAGCTTTCTGGTCCTCCCCGGGTTTCTGAGTGGACTCCTGAATTTCCCGTATGAGATAGTCATACGACTTTTTTTTAAATAAGTTCGATCCAAAAGTGCATATAAATCTGGCAGGTTGCTTACTGAGCTATGCGCTAGTAAATCAAACGCATCACCTCTGGTTCTTTGTCTAATACACTTTATTAAGTGTTCCCCGTCTGCTGTGCTGGCTCACAACCTTCTTTGAAGCGCCTGATCTCAGTTCTCTTATCATACAACTCGACAGATCATAAAACTCCTGAGAACATGGGCACCAACTTCTCCACTGCATGAGCAACTTCCAGAATGCCCACTTTAGATCTGATTTTCTTTAACCACTGCTTCCTGAGCCGTCAATGATTCGTTAACTTTATTTGACAATTGTATTGAATGCCTATTCATAAAACCATAATCTCATTATGACTACTCAGTTTCATCTACAATACATATTTGTACAAAAAAAATGCACTTCAACTCATACACAATTTTTATTTATTTATGCTGGTTTCAAATAAAAGTGCCAGCATTATCAGACTCCCTAATCTCATGATTCGACCATGTCAAATTTACTAACCAAAATTCCACCAAAACTCTCTCTTATATATTCTTCCTTTACTTATTTTCCATTACAAGTTCCACATTCGCTATCTACTGGCGTCCATTAAGTCCTTCCATCAATGCAAATTGGTCTTTGACTTGTAGTGTACCATACTAGTGTACACTGACGACCACACATAGTCACAAGCATCATAGCAATTCGCCAATGCAAACGAACAGACAATAGCGCAATGCATGCACTGCACTCAATTCCCAAATATGCTAGAAACGCACATTTGGTGTGGCATTGACATGCGCTGCCTATATTGCAGCGTCGTATGCATATTGGATAGTGCAGTGACTTTGGCCGTGCACTTGCACTCAAATATATTAATGTAAACAAAACATATGATTCGTCAATGAATAATATCGGTAATTTGAGACTTGAGAGTATTTTGGAAGTATGATTTGCAATTGGTAAAAAAAAGATAGGTATATTTTATGTTAGATAGAATAAGAGAACAAAATAATTTGAATGATATAAAAGAGCCAGCGAGCGACTAAATAAACCAGAATTAATCTGAATATCTGAAACTGCAATCCTGCATTAGACTTTTTATTCTTTCTCTCGGTGCTCTTAACTAGGTTTGGTTAAGAACAGCACCAAGCAATACCGTAACCAACGGCAAACTCTGCCGGTTACAAACTCTGCTGAGGGCGACATTCCGCTTTGCACTAGGTTTCTTTTATACTATAGTATATCATTGCATTCATACACTGTGTGAAACCTGCAATCGATAAGTAAGCCGATCTTGCAAGGCCAACGCTATCGACATTGATTCAACCCTCATCATCACATACCAACCCTACAACTTAATGTTGTATCCTCACAAGTTCGCCCAACCCAATTGTCCTTTTACTATCTTTAATGCTCCCAAAAATCCATTTAACATGGCTAAAACCGAAATTGGCTTTACTGACAGAAGTGTCATGATTCATTCCCGATAATTTGAATCCAGAAAAAAAACTGCTTATAAGCCAATTCAATTCATAAACTCCAAAAATTTAGAATAAAAATTCATCATGCCTGTGATCCTTACTGATTTGTTATTTCCTTGCTATGATCCTTACTCATTTGTTTTTTCAGATATGTCATTGTCCTCCTTGTCATTGTCGCTAATCATTTCTTGGAACTTCTCCCCTGCTATTCTCCACCAAATAAAAATTGAATATTGGAAAATATGCAAAACATTAGTTAAGCATTTTCATGCACCACTTAATTTTCTTTTAATACACTATGTTAAATGTGTGTAATCATATAAAAATAATGTGTATTATAAATGTCCCTAGCGACCAACAAACAAAACAATATATATATGCTAGAAACATTAGCATGTGTTCACAGAATGGTGACAGCAGAGTGTGCCGTGGCCACCGCTACTTGACTGTGTTACTGTGTCTCTGCACCAGTCTTAAAGAAAAAACAATTTTTCCTCACAAAAAAAATTTCACTTACCATTGTCCTGTTTTGTGACATCTCTTTGGTTGCAGGATGCTTTCCCTGCTTCAGGGTTCCATGCCCTGCGTTTCGTGCAGATTTGTTGCAGGATGCTCTGCCTGCTTCAGGGTTCCTTGCCCTGGGTTTCCTCCTGTAGGTCCTTAGCAGCTTTATTTTGACAGCCTTGCAGTCACAAATACTGGCTGCGCCAAAATGTTGGGGTCCGTGCTTGTCGTCGCTAGTGGCAAGTGCCCTTTTGCTGCCGGTAATAGGCACGTGCGTGGACGAGGATCTGGTGGCTCCTAACAGGGCAAGTACCGTGTTGTTTTGTGCTTCAATACAAGACAAGAGCCAAGACACAATACTTTTATTGCTTAAAATCATAAGCCATATATACTGTTTACAATGAATACTTACACTCTAGGTAAGCACCTTTCTGGTGCTCCAGTTACACGATCCTTGATTGGTGTCTGTTGGTTAAGCCAACTGACCTACTCAACATAAAAATGTCGATGGTGCATTCTAAATTCCAATGTTCGTCGTCAACTTTTTTTTTTTTTTTTTTTTTTTTTTATTACAAGAATTTATTATTTATTGAATTTGCTTAAATTAAGCCTAACAATAAGTATATCAAATCTTAAAACTAGTCACTAAAAAATAATTTTAACCCAAATTGTATTTGGCCATCAAAATTTCGGTTCTGCTTCGCTCTTCAAAAGGCCGGAAGGTCTCTTCTCTGCAGGCGGGATCGGCTTATCGGTTTTGCGAGGGATTTAGCTAGTGGATTCGGGTGATTTTTCAGTTTTGCTATGTATATCTGCTTTCTAGCATTTATTTCTGTGATAACTGTTGGTATTTTCAGGTCTTTGTGAATATTTTCGTTACGCATGTACCATGGAGCACCTGTTATTAACCTAAGTATCTTCGACTGAAACCTTTGAATTATGGCAATGTTAGAAGCGGATGCATTACCCCACAGTTGAATCCCGTACAACCATATCGGCTTAATAACTGCATTGTATAGGAGGCTTTTGTATTCTAGGCTTAAGGTAGATTTGTGGTTTATTAGCCAATGCAGCTTGGCGACCTTCAACTTCATATTTAAAATTTTAGTTGAAATGTGCGTACGCCAAGTTTAGCGCCTGTCTAAATGAATGGCGAGATAGGTGACTTCATTAGCTTGTGGAATCTCAATATTATTGAGCCGAATGGCTGGACACGTACCAGGCCTCAAAGAGAATGTTACGTGTTTGCTTTTTTGCTCATTGACTTTTATACGCCACATTCCTAACCATTCTTCTACCCTAACTAAGTGCTCTTGTAGAGCTCTCGACGCCTTTATCGGACATTTATTGCAACTGAGTATGGCGGTATCATCCGCAAATGTTGAAATTAGCGTGCTTTCACTTATAGGAGTATCAGATGTGAATATTACATATAATGTAGGGCCTAGAACGCTACCTTGGGGCACACCGGCTAAAATTGGAAAATCTTCGGAAATGAATTCGTTTACTTTTACCCTGAAACGTCTATTGGATAAATAAGACTCAAGAATTTTATGATAGCTTTTTGGAAGAAACTTTTTGATTTTGAACATCAGTCCTTGATGCCATACCTTATCAAATGCTTGAGCCACGTCAAGGAATATTGCAGAGCAAAACTCCCCGAGTTCAAATGCTTTTCTTATTTCATTTGAAATTCGATTGACTTGCTCAATAGTGCTGTGCTTTTCGCGAAAACCGAATTGGTGTTGCGGTATTACGCTATGTTCATGAAGAAAAGCAGATAGTTTATTTAATAGTAGTTTCTCAAACAATTTGGAAAGGCAAGGCAACAGGCTGATAGGTCTATATGATGACGGTAGCGTTGCGTCTTTTCCAGGTTTAGCTATCATACATATCTGAGACTTCTTCCATGCATTCGGATAGTAACCGATGCCCAAGATTGCGTTAAAAAGCTTACAGAGAAATGCTGATGCAGAATCTGGTAACTGTTTTAGCATTTTCGGGGTAATATTATCGAATCCAGGTGATTTTTTTGGATTCAGTTGTTTAATTTGTTTGGCTATTTCTGGAAGGGAAATTTTAATAGGCTGAGCAATCTCAGTACTGCAAGGTAAGGCAGGCAGTGCAAAGGAGTTTGTAGCCATATTCGGCTGGAACACGTTGCATAGATGTTGTGCAAAGCAGAGTGCTTTTTCTTGATCGCTTTGAGCCCACGCGCCGTTCGGGTTTCTTATAGGTTTTACACCTTCCATTGGAGGCTTAAAGTTTTTAGATGCCTTCCAAAGGGAATACCTTTCGGTAGAATTTGGGGTTACCTTCTTCAGGTACTCTTTTAGGTTTTTATCTTCCTCCTTTGTAAGAGCATCATTAAGCGTCCTTTCGGCTGCTTTAAGATTGTATTTAGAGATGGGTGAGCGATGTTTCTGCCATTCTCGGCGCAGCCGTCGTTTCTGTGCTACAAGTTTTTCAATTTGGCTATTTGTACAGGCATACTTGCACTTTCTAGAAGTATTTTTTGGCGTTGCCACTACGGCTGCAGTCGCTAGCATGGAGTTGAAAATATCAATATTATTATCTATATCATCTGCATGTTTCACCTCAACTCTTGTAGAGATATGACTACTAATATACTTTTTGTATTTTAACCAATCGGTTTGGTTGGTCCCTAGGCGAAACTGTGGGCTTGTATATTCTGGTTGTTCATAAAGGTTGATTATTACAGGCGAGTGATCAGAGGACAGATCGACACAGGTTTCCGCTGATACTAAAGACCTATCTATATTTTTAGAAATAGCAAAATCAATAAGATCAGGAATTTTCTTTGGGTCTGTTGGCCAATAAGTGGGCTGTCCTGGTGAGACAAAATCGTATTTACTATGTCTGTTAGTTATTGCATTGTACAATTGTCGGCCTTTTGGATTAATTAGGCGAGAGCCCCAGTGTTTATGTTTCGCATTATAATCACCGCCAGCTAGAAATCTATCACCAAGGGAATCAAAAAGTTCTTTAAATTGAGTTTCTGTTACAGTAAAACGGGGTGGGCAGTATATAGCTGAAAGCGTCAGGTCTTTGCCACGATTTTTAATAGATACTGATGTAGCTTGCATCCATTGCATCGAATGCGATTGCATAAGATGATGCTTAAGCCGATTTCTGATTAGAATAGCCGTACCGCCATGTGCCTTACCATCAGGATGATTTGTGTTATAAAATTTGAAGCCTGGGAGATGAAAGTTGTATTTGTTTGTGAGATGTGTTTCTGACAAAAGCATAACATCAATTTCGTGGTCATGTAGAAACTTATTAAGGGCTAGTTTATGCTGGTTAACACCGTTTGCGTTCCATAAACATATTTTTAACAAACTCATTTTTTATTTACAAGAGTTTGAATCATCTGATTTTGAGCTTTAATTAAATCTTGTAGCATATTTTGCACTGTAGACATGAATTGAGTCATACACTGAGTAAGATTTAGGATCATGGCTTCTACTCCACTATTAGATGCATTGTTATTGTTAACTTGCCGTACGTTGCCCTGCAGATCACTTGGGTAGGTTGCTTGACCAGAATTAGGTTTTTGCATAATAGGGTCACCTATCTGAGGATTTGTGGTGGCAGGCTGGATATAAATAGGATTTGGAGATAAGTTTCGTTTTAACTGCGACAGTTTTGATTTTAGATCTTTATATACAGGGCAACCTCTGTAATTTGCCGTGTGGCTACCACCACAGTTACTACATTTCTTTGCGGATGTGTCAGTTTTAGCTAAGGTGCAAGTACTTGTAGGGTGGAGATCACCGCAAACTACACAAACACTGCGCAGAGTGCAGTACGATTTAGAGTGGCCGAATTCTTGACAATTCATACGTTACGTTTGTGCGGTTCTTCAACCGTAATTCTGCGGTGTAAAATATATCTTAGGTTATATATTGGGTGCGTCTCGTTCTTTTTAAGCTGGGTTGAGTTGGGGAGCAGTTCAACTTTAAATATAGGTTGTGGAACCTTATTTCTATTCACAATATTTATCACAACCTTAACGGGGAACCCTTGCTCTTCAAGAGCCTCTTTAATATCGCCAGAATCTACTGTGGCTTCGATTCCTTTTAAAACAATAACAAGGCCTTTTGAGCTCTTTAGCTGATAGGAATAATAACTTTTCTTGTTCCCCGTTAAAAAATTTATAATATCACGATAGTGCTTTTCACTATATGCCTGTATCTTTGTCTCCTCAATACTACCTTTTCTAAGAGGCACAATGTGAAAATTATTTGTGCCTATAATATTTGCGATGTTCAATACTAATTGATTAGAACTACGCTCGCGCAGGTAAATTGGTGGCGGTCTGGCATTACTGACTACAGGTTCACCTTTCGATGTAGTAGTAGAATTCTCTACACTAAGAAGTGCAAATCTGTTATTCTCCAGAGGAGCACCTGAGTTTGTTGTGTTTGCCCTTTTGGCGACGCCCATGACCTTTTGTGGACTTATCTTTCTTTTGATATTAATGTTTATGTAGCGGTCAATACCAGTCTGCACTACCGCCACTTTTTTTATTTTCTTTACCTCACCGTTTATTACCGCCTGCAGAGGCATTGTTGCTGGACTCCTTACTGCTGCTGAGTTTGGTGACGGCGCTATGCTGGGCTGCCTTGCCTTCGTTGTTGTTTCGACGAAAGTCATCGCGCTCTTTCCTGTAGCGACAGTTGCTGGGATCGACTTTTCTGTTGAGGTCGCTGCTATTGCCGACGCTGCTACTGACACCGATGATGACTCTGCTAGTGGCATTGTTGTTGCCGATAATATGCCGTATTGTATTGTTGTAGTGTTATTGCTTGGTGCAACGGGTATATGCACCGAGTGCCGACGCTCTCTATGAGGAGAGTGAGCGACACTCATAGCTTTATGTATATATTTATGATTATATTTTTAGTGTTTACTTTTTGAATTATATTTCATATATGTATTTAATTTATTAAACGAACTGTTAAATTTCTCGAGATTATTTTGATTTAATTGATAATATTAATACAACAAAATAATATTTGAGAAATATGTAAATCCGATCAAACACTGAGCGTACAAAAACACGTCCGAACAGTATGAAATAACTAACTCTTGTCGTCAACTTGATTGCGGAACTGTAACACCATAAAAGTTCACATAATGATTAATAAATAAATACTATTTATATATAGTATTTGCACCCTAAAAATATGTGCCTGCTCAATGAGTTTAATTGTAATACTTCTAAAAGCTAACTACACCAAATGTGAAGTGTCTATTAGGAGTTGGTGCTTTGAGTCAACTACGCGCATGTAGCTTGATTCAGACTCACAACACTTCTCTGCAAGTTTCGTTGAGCAACTTGGGACACTAACTACTTGTGGTTGAGTTATCCACTTTGCTGTTAGTATTTGTTTGCTCTTCTTGATATCTGCAAGGAAGTCTTGGTACCGGTTGCCCAACGATGCGTATAGATCCTTCACTAAGTATGGATGGTCAATAGCTTCCGTTTGATCCCTTCTAATTTGGTTGTCGATACTTTCGGCGTCTTCTTATAGGATGCGATGGCCTTTTGGGGAAAAATTGCATTGACGTCCTCCTGACGGACGAAAGCATCGATAGTCGTCATTATTAAGGCTGACATTGTTGTGCTATTGCTTCTTAAGTATCGTTGTTTGTAGCACCCTGTGTCCTTAAACTAAAACCGATTGGTGATTGGTGATGAAACTGAATGCTCAGACTGTTGTGCTCTTGCAGAACAATTTTATATCCTGTATATCTCTTGTCCTTCTGATCACGTAGGGGTCATCAAATGTTTTGACACCCTCGTTTCATTGTAGAGATGTATTCCTTATTGACGTCTCATACAGGTTCTTGAACCAATATGAGACTAGGAATGATAAGTTGATTGTTCAAGCATTTGAAAATAGTTTTCGGCGACTTTAACGCGAAGGTCGGAAGAAATGGCGTCTTTGGCTCCACAGTCGGTCAGTTCAGTCTCCATGACACCACATCGAATGGTCTGAGGCTGATCGACTTCGCCGCGGCGCGAAGCATGGTAGCTTGTAGCACCAGAATTCCACACCTCGACATCCACAAAGCCACCTGGCTGTCCCCGGCTGTTTCCACTCCACGCACACCACCGCGGAGGAAGTCATTGGTTTCCGGCGCCCGCAACCCCGAAATCAATGGTACGACGAGGAGTGTCGCGATGCAACTGCAGCAAAAAACGCCGCATATAAAAAAAACTCTGCAGTCTGTTGCAACGCGAGCCGTGCGAGAAACTTACCGCGAAAAGAGGAAGGAAGAGAGACGCCTCTTCAGACGCAAAAAAAGAGAGCAGGGAAAACGTGAGCGTGAGGAACTCGAGATATATCAGGGCAAGAGGGATGCACGAAAATTCTATCAACAGGTTAAGCGTCTAACCCAAGGTTTCAAACCCGGAGCGTCCACTTGTAGAGATGAAAATGGAAATCTGGTTACAGATGTGCAGTGCGCGCTGAGATTATGGAGACAGCATTTCTCAAATCTGCTCACGGGTGACGATTCAACCATTTCCACCCAAGAGGAATGCAATGCGATGCCACCAATCGACGACGACAGAGTGGAAGTCCCACCACCTAGCCATGAGGAGGTTCGAGTTGCTAGTCAGCGACTCAAAAACAACAAGGCAGCGTGTGCTGATGGCCTACCTGCCGAATTGTTTAAAGCCGGCGGCGACGAATTGATAAGGTGTATGCATCAACTCATCACCAAAATATGGCTAGAGGAAAGCATGCCCGACGATTGGAATCGCAGCGCGCTTTGTCCTGTATTAAAGAAAGGTGACCCAACAATCTGCGCCAACTACCGAGGCATCAGTCTTATTTCCATCGCATACAAGGTCCATTCAAGCATACTGTGTGAAAGATTGAAGCTGCATACAAAAACACTGATTGGACCTTATCAGTGCGGCTTTCGACCTGGTAAATCCACCATAGACCAGATTTTCACACTACGCCAAATCCTGGAAAAGACCCTCGAAAACCAAATCGACACCCATCATCTCTTTGTTGATTATAACGCTGCGTTCGATAGCTCGATGCGGAATTGTCTATACGCGACAATGTCTGAATTCGGTATACCTGCAAAGTTGATCAGACCCTGCAGAATGACGTTGAGCAAAACATGCAGCTCCGTCAAGGTAGGAAATTACCTCTCCGAAACCTTTAATACTGAGCGAGGTTTCAGACAAGGCGACCCGTTATCCTGCATCGTATGCATCGTAATGGCACCATTTTCTACAAAGGTGTCCAGCTCCTTGCGTACGCTGATGATATTGATATTATCGGTCGGATCAAAAGAGATGAGGCTGCTGCTTTCACTGCTATCGAAAAAGAATCAGCCAAAATGCGTCTGACGGTAAACGAGGGCAAAACAAAGTATATGCTGTCTGCAAACAGAGGAGCGCAGCGTCTAGGCTCCCATGTTCCAGCGGGTAACAACTTTGAATTCGTCAAGGAATTTACATACCTTGGCACCGCCGTTAACACCAATAATGATGTCAGCCTGGAGATAACCCGAAGAATTACAATTGCTAATAGGTGCTACTATGGACTCAGTAAGCAATTGGGTTGCAGAGTCTCAATCGACGAAGCTGACACTCTACAAGACGCTCATTCTGTCGTGCTTCTTTATGGCGCTGAGGCATGGGTGGTATCGCCGGCGCATGCAGCCGCTCTTGGGGTGTTCGAGAGAAAAGTTCTTCGCAAAATCTTTGGGCCTGTTCGAGTTGACGACGACTACCGTATTCGAATGAACCACGAGCTGTATTTGCTCTACGCTGACATCGACGTATTTCAGCGTATAAGCATTCAGCGACTACGCTGGCTGGGTCACGTCCATCGTATGGATGAAGAAGCTCCAGCGAAAAAGGTATTTGAGACGAATGTCGAAGGTCGACCGCGAAGAGGGAGACCATGCCTCCGATGGATGGACCAAGCTGATGAAGCACTGACCACGCTTGGTGTAACTGATTGGAGAAGGCGCGCGCGAAGCAGAGGCGCCTGGCGAGAGTTGCTCAAGTCGGCCGTGACCCGCCCGCGGGTTGTAAGGGCTACCTAAGAAGAAGAAGAACATCAAAAGAAATAAATCCTGTAAATTTAGGATCATTTACTGTAATGTGCTGCGAGTTAAACCATGGATATGTACAGTTTATACAGATATCAGCATTCTGAGCATATCGAGAATTCATTTTAATGGAGGGTGCCTTATGCGATCATCCCATTTCTTGCGAATGGGATTGCAGCATAAAATTACATATTCATGTATAATTGTGGGCGTGGCAGCAGAAATATTCTACCCATATGATGCATGGACGTTGGTACGGCCCTATTGCTACCAAATTGCATTCATATATCACCATTACAAGCATTGCTAGGGTAATATTAAATGGGGTCTTCAAAGTTCATTATATGGGTGTGAGCCATACAATTTTTTTTATTGAATCTATTCACAGTGTGTGGTTTTGCAGCGTCAGTGTACTTATTCGTATGAAGATTTTGGCAAAAAATTTTGCACGTAGCAGTAGTTGTGTGATCCCTACGTTTTTCACACTCACTGGTATGGGCCCAATGTATATCACGGCCTAATTTTATTCATACAGCGTCAATACGAACAAAGAAAGGGTAATGTTATTTCCTCATATATGGAAAGAGGGCATGTCCTTCCTCCCATGAACCTCATTTCTTACAGTGGGCCTTATAATGTATGTTTAGAAAGCATTGTGATAAAATTTATTTGGTTTATTATTATACGGCAACACTGACAAGTGATATTGTTCTTTTCATTTGAACTGCTCTTTTTATTGCTTTTCCATTGTAATATGCAAACAAATAATTGTTTTCTTTTACTTTTTGATCTAGTTGGCTACTAGCAATAAACACTTTTAGAGCATTTTATTATTTTTTGGCATTCATCTCATACACAATCTACTATTTATCGACTAAAATCACCGGAAATAAAGTTTTAATTAAATTTTCGGGAGTAATAGTCAGTCTCAAAAGGAATCAAGAAAGTGTTAAAATCAAAACGATCGTTGCTTAACTCCGCTTTAAAACGCATTCAATATTTCATTAGCACTCGTTTAGCCAATACTGTATTATAAGATTGGCTGTTCTGCCGGAAACGATTGGAGGAGATGTGGAAGGAGTATAAAATAATGTTGGCTGGAATGCTAGAGAAAAGTGGCGGCTATGAGAGGTCGGTACCTGAAATTGAAGCAGAGGCAGAGTACTTTGAAATACCAAGGTTTGTCAATTTTACCTAAATTAAAAATCGAGCTTTCCTTGGGGTATTAACTGAAGACTCCTACGTTAGCGCAAAATATTAGTTATACACAGAGCCAAAAATCTCAACTCCTAAAGGGGTACTGGTCAAACCAGGCTCATAACGTTGTAGGACACATTCAAGAAATTAATGAAAATTATTGGATATAATAAATTGATTGTCATCGAAGACTATCTTTAAATTATTAAATTATCTGCTAAATTATTAAGGTTAACTGCAGTCTACAATCAATCAAGTACATCATTAATCATAATTAGGACTATACGATGAGGCAGATGAGGATATAAGCTTGCTAAGATCGATGGAGCTGTCAGCTGAAGGGCGCAACATTTGGTTAATAGACAATATTCTATCTGAACTCGACTCCACAAGTATATAGGAAGAGACAATTGACGAAAGCAGGACATGGGCTTTTCTTCAATAGAAAAATTCCTGAAAGTTTGCACAGCATGCATAGCCTTGGAATCAGTAACGTAAATTGTAGAGTGACGGGTAATCGGTCGACAACAGTAAAGACATTTCAAGCAAGAATTGGAACGGATCTACGTCGTATTAAATGTAATGAAGAACATTCTCTCGCCTTCTAACTATTTTTCTAATATGATTAGAAGGGATAGGAGAGAATTCGCAACCAACAAAAGTATATGTTACAATGGTTTGAATGGCTAGCAACTTTAATTTTAATTTGACATGCAGAGTATGGAATAAACGGCAACACACGCTTTTGGGTCAAGACATACAGCGGGAACAAGAATTAAAGGAGGGAGCAATAGTTAAAGTAAACTTAACACAATTCCAGCTATAAGCATGTTGCTATCAACAGCAGTTCACTGCTTGGCATTCACCACTCACATGCCAGAGTTTCGATAAACGATTTATTAAATACAACACCAGGAATATCACATGGTTGGATTTCTCTGCATTTAAAGTCGAGAGTAAACCGAAACGCAGCTAGATTAGTTAAGGTTCTCCAGAAGGATCGATCTGTAGATTTCGGGTCGCGTAGGAAACCTGATAGTACTTTTACCGAAAAGCAGAGTGAGAAACTTTTTTTTTTATTAGTCTTTCCTGGGATTAAAGTCGCCCCGAAACCACCAAATATTGAGCAGGAACTGCATAGGGAGTCTGTTTTGTGGTGCTATTTGTTTGTAGAAAGGACTGTGAGAAATGAAGATGCTTTTAGATATGGGATTGCATCTTTTCACAACTTCAAATCGCCCGGTCTGGATCGCATTTATCCAGTCAAAGCAGAATATAGAGTTGATGATTCCAACATTGAGGAGAATCTTAACTTCAAGTCTGGCATATTATATACCACATTCCTGGAAATTTTTTTTAAATTATTTTTTTTTTAACATATCTATTGTAACAACTCATATAGAGACTAACAATAAATAAATTTATCTTAAAACTAGACAACAATATGTCACTGCTCCTTACCACTGTACGGAGAAGATATTAGTGAACACTTATTATTTTAGAAAAACAATAAAAATAAAAATAATTGAGAAATTAGTAATGATGACTTATTTAATAATAGTTTACAATGGTGATAAGTCTGCTCTCTTCAAGCGGGTCGTGGGCTTGTTTGTAGTAGTAAATTCCTAGCTAGTATATTGGGGTGGATCGATAATTTTAGTTGGTGCTTCTCTTTGACATCTGAATGCCTCTGACCTATTACGGGCACACCTAGATCTCGGTAAATGTTTAGGTTTTTCATGAACCACGGTGCACCAGTGATCGTGCGTAGTATTTTATAGTGGGTCCTTTGCAACAGTTAGATGTTTGATGTTTTTGGTTCTCCCCACAGCTGAATTTCATATGTCCAGATGGTTACTATTATAGCTTTGTATAAGAGTACTTTGTAGTCAAGGCTTAGTTTTGAATTTGAATTGAAAAGTCAGTTAAGACTTGCAGCTTTTAGTTTGATATGCGCTTTTTTCTTTTCTATGTGTGTTCTCCAGGTAAGGCGTCTGTCGAGGTGAATGCCGAAATATTTCACTTCTGTCTGCTGTGGGATAGTTTTGTTGTTGAGTATGATAGGAGGAGGCGTGTGTTTGTTGAGTGTAAATGTTATGTGTGTGCTTTTTTGTTCATTTACTGCGATGCGCCTGTTCAAAAGCCAATTTTCAACTCCGTGTAGATGTTCGTTGAGATCACGTGATGCTATTTGACGGTGCTTGTGGCAAGATAAAATCGCAGTGTCATCGGCAACAGTTGAGGTGAGCAGATATTTGTTTGTTGGTAAATCTGAGGTGTATAGTGTGTACAGTATCGGTCCAAGAACCCTTCCTTGAAGTACCCAGCCAATATATCAATTTCTGGTGAAAGGTAATATTCCCATTTGACTTAAAATCGCCCACCCTTTAAGTATGATTCCAAGCTACTATGCATATTTGAAGGCAGAAGTTTTCTTATTATATACGAGGCCCTCGTGCCACACTTTGTCAAAGGTTTGTGCGACATCGAGGAACACTGCAGAGCATTATTGTTTCTCCTCGAACGTCTTTCTGATTTGGGACATTATTCGGTGTACTTGTTCAATAGTACCATGTTTTTTTCGAATGCCAAACTGTTGATTAGGTATTACTTAATTTTGTACCAGGTATGGGTTTAATTTTGATATCAATAATTTCTCGAATAGTTTCGAGACGACGGATAACAGGCTTATTGGTCTGTATGACGAGACTTGCGTTGGAGTTTTTCAAACTTGAGGAAAGCAACCTTGTCTAAAAATTGTGTTAAATAATATTGCTAATTGCTTTACTGCAAGCGGGGGTAGCTCCATCAACATCTTTGTGGTTATCAGATCGTGGCTTGCCGCTTTCTTTTTAACTAAACGAGTTGAGATAAAAATCCACACTTCTTTCGGCCTCAACCGTAGGTCCATCTGGGGAATTAGGTTGTCTAATGTTGGTATTTTAAAGTTGTTATTAAAAGAATTTGGTTGGAGTGTGATTTTAAGATGTTGAGCAAACGCTTGCCCCTTCTCCTCATTGCTTCTCGCGCATCTTCCGTCTATAAGTCTTATAGGCGAGTCCGATTCTGTAGGTTTATTCCTGTTTTTGACTGCCTTCCATAAGGAGTAGTTTGTGGATTCTAGGGGGTTCAGGTGCGAGATGTAGGTATGTATACCTCGTTCAGTTTCGTCGCGCAATGCGTTTCGCAGTTTTTTTTTTTGGCTGCCGTGAATTTTTGCTTTAGCGGTGGTGACCTGTGCTTTTGCCACAATCGTCTGAGCCGTCTCTTTGCCGTTATCAATCTTTCAATTTCGAACGACGTTGAGCATATTGATTTGCGTGGGATTTAGCTGTTTGGGGGTGTAGCGTGGATTGCTGCTGATACCAGTGTGCAGTTGAATGTTTGTACTGCGGATCTAATTCATCTGGGCTTTTAAGACTACATATATCAGGAAGGTGGCTGCAAATATACTTACGGAATTTTAAACAGTTTGTTTTACCTGTTACTCATCGAAAAGGTTGGTTTGTGTCTTCTGTGTATTTCCTTAGGTGCATTATAACTGGGGAATGATCTGAACTCAGCTCAAAGCATGATTCTGTAGACAGAAGTTTTTTGTGGAGTCCTTTCGCTATTGCAAAATCTAGTAAGTCCGGGATCATCCGTTGATCCGTCGGCCAGTAAGTGGGTTTACTAGATAACACATAGTCAGTTTTGTTACGCCGATTCGTCAAGGCATAGTATAACTGTTTACCCTTGGGATTTATATGGCGTGAACCCCAATGCGTATGCCTAGCGTTGTAATCACCGGCTGCTATACATTTTTCTCCCAACGACTTGAACAAAATTTCAAACTGAGCTGTTGTGACAGTGTGTATAGGTGGACAATAAACAGATGATACCGTTATGTTGGCAACCCAATATTGCAGGCAGATGGAGGTAGCTTGGATATATTCCTTTTTTGTAGTTTTCTAGTGAGTGGTGTTTTATACGGTCTTTTATGAGTATGCCTGTCCCACCTCCAGCTTCGCCATCCGGATGTAACGTTTTGTAGAACTTATAACCTTTTATTTTAAAATTGTGATTCAGAGTAAGGTAAGTTTCAGAAATGAGTAATATGTCTATTTTGCTGTTAAAAAGGAAATTTTGCACTTCAAGTTGGTGCTGGCTAATACCGTTCGCGTTCCAATGACAAATTTTTAGCGTATTCATTTGGCTGCAAGTATGGATTTCAAAAGTTGATTTTGATTATTTACTAGTTCTTGCATCATTGATTGCATTGAGGACATGAACTGTGTCATACATTGCGTTAAGATTAAGAGCACTGCCTCTAGATTTTGCGTAGAGGCGCTACGTAAGTAACTTCGTGTCGACCTCTATCCTTCTGTTGGCGCATTTTATTTTTCAGCTCAGCATACTCTGGTTTGCTGCATGACTTCCGTCGCAATTATTGCATTTTTTAGTAAGAACATTTAAGTTTTTTGTATCGACCTTACATGCAGAGGATGGGTGGGCATAGGGTGCAATATGGGTTCTTCAACTGAAATTCGTCGGTGAATAAGGTATCGCTTATTATAGATTGGATGGACTTCGTTTTTTGCAGCTTTCTTGATTCTGGTTCAAGCTCCACTCGGAACATTGGTTGTGGGATAATATTCTTATTTTCTATGTTAAATATGGATTTTGGGTTGAAACCGGCTTCGATCAGTGCTTCTTTCATCTCAGATTGGTTGACATCCGATTCTATACTTTTTAATACGACAATCAAATCTTTACTGCTTTTCAGTTGATACATATAATAATTTTGTTTACTACTGTCAAGGTAGTTGATTGCCAAGCGATAGTTTTTGTCAGTATAGATCTGAATTTTTGTTTCGTGTAAGTCTCCCTTCTTTAATGCAACTAAATAGTTCTTTTGCCCTATCAAGCTAGATATCCTAGAGAGCAGCATATTAGAGCTGGGTTCACGCAGATAAATTGGGGGAGATTTGACTTCTTGAAGTATTTCTGTACCTTCATTTTTGCGGTCTGGACCTGCTATATTAGCGGCAAGCAAGGCAAAGCGATTTTGGCTCGGTACTGTGTTGGCGCATTCTTAATATTTATTTGGTTTAAACATTTTTTTTTGGGTTTTTTATCATGTTTTTAAACGGACTTAGATTTCGCTTAATATTTATATAGCGATCCAGTCTGTATTGACGAACTATTCTGTTTTGCAGTTTGTTTAATTTTGTTGGTTAATGCTTTGTTGGTGGCTGTAGCGGTTAATGTGTTTGCGTAGGTGCTCAATATCATCAGTTTTTGAGACTATGCTGATTGCTTTACTGTTTAGTGTATGCTAAGCTTTCATCACCAAACGTTCGGGCAACTGCTCAAGCATCAAATTGTCTGTATCATTAGAGAGCATCAGATCTTTGCTCACATTGTACGATGCGTTATCTGCCTTAGCGAGCTTACGTTCTGGTTGGGGAGAGCGTGATGTGCTCATAAGCACGCCCTCTCAGCTATTGTTTGTTTACAGTTTATGTTTATTTTTATGTGTGTGATTTTTCGATTTAATACGTACTCGAAGCACCTTTTAATTATTTTATATTTAAGTTTTTTTAATTTTTTTGTTTAGAGTCTGTCTCAGATTTAACTAAATATTGATTTGGCTTATCACCTTTTTCGCACTTGATATGAACTAAATTTTTTAAATTGCTCTAAAAATTACGGAGCCCGAAAAAAAACACATCCGCTCACATTGAAATTTATGCTCACTTCTGGGGATTTGTTAAAACTTCATTTATCCCAAGAGTGGGAAAGGAGGACTATAATAACGCTAGAAATTACACACCTACGAGGGTGGATTGATATTGAAGGTACCTAGCGCTAGATGGCAGCACAAACGCAAACACCTTTTTTAGAAATTGCGATCTGTCAAACGTCAGCTGTTAAAATTTCACCCAAATTCATCGATTAGTTTATTTGTTATAGTCGTTTTAAGTAAGCAATTTTTGTGTTCTTTGAAAAATGGAAAAAAGCGAATTTCGTGGAGTGATTAAACACTATTATTTGAAAGGGAAAATGGCGAATGAGACAAAAGAAAAGCTCGATAAACATTACGGTGAGTCTGCTCCGTCAGATTACATGGTAAAATATTGGATTGCTGAATTTAAACGCGGCCGAACAAGCACTGCAACAATACCATCAACAGGAAGGCCAAAAGAGGTGGTTACTGAAGAAAATATCAAGAAAATCCTTGATATCGTTATGAATGAACGCCGAGTCAAGTTGCGTGAGATTGTTGAAATGGTAAACATATCATATGAACGTGTGTTCAACATTTTGCATGAACATTTGCATATGAAAAAGCTATCGGCAAGATGGGTGCCGCGTTTGCTCAGTGTCGAACAAAAACGAGTTCGACAGACCACTTCACAGCGGTGTTTGGACATGATAAAGCGTAATCCTGTTGATTTTTGGCGTCGATTAATAACTGTTGATGAAATTTGGGTCCACCACTACACACCTGAAACCAAAAATCAATCGAAACAATGGGTGGAAGCTGGTGGAAGTGCTCCGAAGAAGGCGAAGGCAGTGAAATCGGCTGGCAAGGTTATGGCCACTGTATTTTGGGATGCACACGGAATATTGCTCATCGATTATCTTGAAAAAGGATCCACAATCACAGGAAAGTATTATCGTGCATTATTGGATCAATTGATTGATGCAATCAAGGAAAAACGACCACATTTAAAGAAGAAAAAAATGCTCTTTCTTCAAGACAACGCACCGGTTCACACAGTATTAGATACGATGCTAAAATTCCGTGAAATGCAATTCGAATTGGTTAATCATCCACTTATAGTCCAGATTTAGCTCCTAGTGACTTTTTCCTGTTTCCAAACTTGAAAAAATGGCTCGCAGGAAAAGATTCATCTCAAACGAAGAAGTTATTTCCGAAACTAACGCGTATTTTGAGGGGTTCCCGAAATCGTATTATTCAGATGGTATAAAAAAGTTGGAACATCGTCTTACTAAGTGTGTCGAAGTAAAAGGAGACTATGTTGAGAAATAAATGTTTTTTTCCTACTTAGGTAGCTTCAATATCAATCCGCTCTCGTATTAAATTGAATTGAATAAGATACTTCTGATATGAATACCCAAACAAACATTTTGTAAAACTTGAAAAAATATGTGAACCATAAAACAAATATAAAGCAAAAATTTAATGTACTTTGAATGTTATAAAGGGTGTACCCTCGTTCAAATAACATTCCATAAAGATCTCAAATTTTCTTGTTTTGTTGCTCCAAGCGGCTTTGTCAGGAGATCTGCAATCATGTCGTCAGTTGGGCAATACTGGCATCTAACAGTGCCATTTTTATTAATATCTTTGATGAATTTGTACCTTATGTCCATATGCTTTGTTTTAAAAGAAAATTTGTCATTTCTTACTAATTCCAAGCTACTTGTATTGTCTTCGTAAATTAAGGTTGGTGCAGTAACCTTTTGATTTAAGTCGTTCAACACACCGCCATATTGCTTCCCTTCCAGCCTCACACAATGAAATAAATTCGGCCTCTGTAGACGAGAGTGCAACACAATCCTGATTTGCAAGTGCAACTGATAGTACAACCATTGAATAAAATACTCGACCGCTATTAGATCAGCAAAATTGGCATCAGCATATCCAATCAAGTCAGCTCCTTCTTTCTCAATGATACTAAAATTTATTGTCATGCTTCATGTGCCCTATAAATATTTTACGACTCTTTTAGGTGTGCCCAATCCTCAACTTTTGGGCCTGATACCTTTTGCGATAAAATTCTGTCACTTGCTGATATATCATGTCACGTATTAAAAGATATATAAAGCAATCGTCCAATCAGTTTCTGATAGTTCGTGTTAATGAGTAGTTGTTCTGATGTTCCTCTCTTACCATAATTAAGCTCCATGGGGGTTCTGGGTGGATTTGAATTATGTAACCCAAAGTCAAATGCAATTTTCTCGATATAGCTGGATTGTTTTACCTCATAGTTTCCATGAATATCCTTTGAGATTGACATACCTAAATAATGTTTGATGAGTCCAAGATTTTGCATTTGTTATTTCGAAGACAATAACCTTTCAACAGCTTTTAAAAATTCCTCACTTTCACATGCGAAAACCAAATCATCAACATATCTTTGTAAGAAGCACCAACTACCCTTAAGGTTCCTTGCGTATAAACAGCGCTCTGATTCACTCTGCTTAAACCTATTTTTGTTAGTATAGTCTGCAGTACATCATTCCATACTTTAACAGCCTGTTTTAACCAATATATGCTCCTTTTTAGCAAACAAACCATCTTTGAGTCTTTTATAAACCCCGGTGGCTGTTTTACGTAAATTGTTTCGCTTAAATTTCCCTTACTATCATGTTTCGTTTCGCTGCGATGGATAAAAGCAATCGAAACGTTGCTTGTCGAACAACTGGCGTGAACACCTCATCCTAGTCTTCACCAAATATTTGAGAAAAACCTTCCGCGACCAAACGTGCTTTATTATTTGAATACTATTATCTTCATTAGTTTTAACTTTAAAAACCCATTTGCTACCATCAGTTTTACGATCATCTGGCAATTCAGTCAAATACCAAGTATTATTTTGTTCCAATGAGTCCATCTCCTCCTGCATCGCTTTCACCCATTAAAGGAACAATGGGTCTTTGCATCGTTATAAGAAGTAGGCACGGTAACTTTTTTCACAACTGGTATTTGCTCGATTAGACGTTTTGCTGGAACACCCTTCGTAGAACGTTGAGAAGAGCTTAATGGTTCATTATCTGGACTCTCTTTATCATTTAAACCACTTTGACACTCACTAGGGCTAGCTATCTCCTCCTCAATACATTCATCTACCATCGGCTGTAACTTCTCAGATGAATCTATATATATTGCAATTTTAGTATCCATTTTATCTTGCGAAATAGAACTGCAACAATTTTCGCTGTGCTCTATAATAGTATTAAGTTTTGCTATATGGCGTAAACGATATATATTTTCAAGCGCATCCGCTATACCTATTTGTTTCTGTTTTTTGTATAATTGGACAGGAAGGTTTCTTGAATATGATCTCAAAGCCCATTTCAGTTAAACGTGAAACAGAAAGCACGCTACCTACCAAATCTGGAGTATACAAATCTTCGCATGCTTTAGATTTAGAAATAGAACCTTCATCGTTAACAAGCGTTATATTATCCAGTTCCCATGCCTTGCACTGGTGCTGTTGTACCATTTGCTAATTCAACAGAGCTTTTATATGATCGTCAAACTCTTCAAAGAAACGCCTATCATTGACAACATACCGTGTAGCTCCGGAGTCCACAATCCATCCTGTTTGCTGCTTTCCATTAGTGAATAAAAAATCATTAACATCAACACATGACTGTTCCTGCTTATTTTTAGCTGCTTGCTTCTCCTCAATTGAATTAATCTTATTATCAAATTTATTGGTTTTCCCTTTGTCTTTAGTGCCTCCGCGTTTTGAAAGCCAATATTGATATTTGGTGCAATTTTTCTTTTGGAGCCCTGGCTTTTCGCAGAAAAAACAAAGACTTTTTCTTGAAATTGTGCATAAAACTGCATCGCTTGAATTCTTATCTGAATGAAAATGCCGTTCGAATTCAGATATAACCTTTTCTTGAATCATTGCAAAAGTCAGCTCATTTTCTGGTCGGGTTTCCAAACTAATTATCAAGGTATCGTAACTTCTTGGTAGACTACTCAATAAAAATGCTACGCTCAACTTGGCGGACAGCTCCACCTCGCCAATATCACGTAATTTACAAAGAAATCTTTAATTTTATTTACATGAATAAGTGCATCTCTACCATCGCTTTTTTTAAGGAACAAATTGAGCGCATTAAATGTACTTTAGGTATGTAATGTATTTCTTTCACAATATACTTTAAGAGCATTCCAGGTGTCCAACGCTGTCTTCACTGATACCTTTCGAATATGCATAAGCTGATTGTCGTCGCCTGCAAGACCAATTGTTGCTTTGGCTTGTTCCTTCCTTTATTTCCTTTAGATTTTTGGGTTTTGCATCTGTAGAGGAAGAAGGGCTGCTTTCGGAGTAACAATTCCATCTTGAACTTCCAGCTGGAATAATTGGTATTATTAAGTCTATCAATCAATAGTTTAACTTCCGACATCCTGTCCTGCTCCAATTCGCTTTACTTTATTTTGTCAAACAAATGAACAACTTTACCTTAATTATAATTTACTTTCTCAAAAGTCTGGGCCCATGACTTGATTGAACTTGAAATTTCCTATACCAACAATGTTTTTAAAAAGAACAGATTAATAATTAAGATTTAATGGTTTATTAAATTGAATTGAATATGATACTTCTGATCTGAATAAACGAACTAAGAAATTGTAAAACTTAAAAAAATATGTAAACCATAAAAAGAAATATAAAGCAAAAAGTTAATGTACTTTGAACGTTATAAAGGATGTATCACACGACGCTAGTATAATGACTCCTTCACATTTCAAGATGCTGCAGGTCTCTTCCAACTGTTTTACTCGTTCCCTGAGAGAGGAGTGTGAAAAATGATCAATTAAAATATTTGATTATTTTCGACCAAGAGGTGTAATTTTGAATTACCCGGTATTTCGGTAGCTGTCACTTTTGAAGATTTTATTCTTTGATATTTGACAAGTAGAAACTACGCCATTACTAAAAATGGTACGACACACGCTTCAACAATGCACTGAAATTATTAAAATTCACTACAAAAATGTTGAAAATTTTGCAGTCACAGTTCGCAAAACTAAAGCATTTTTGGGTCGTCGTGAAGCACCTTGTCGGACCGCAATACAGAAATTGGTGGAAAAATTGGAGCTGTTGGGACAAGTTAGTGATGTGAAGAATGCAACCCGTGCACGTCGCTCAAGAACAACTGAGAATATTGCTGCTGTAGCCCAAAGTGTTAAAGAAAACCCAGGTTTGTCCATTCCTCGTCGTTCTTTGGAATTGGGCATTCCACAAACGTCATTACACCGTATTTTGCATAAAGACTTGGGTCTTAAGGCTTAAAAGTTCAGTTAACACCAACAACGCCGTGTCTTTGCTGATTGGGTCCTTGAAATGAATGAAAATGATCCGGAATTCCATCGAACAATCATCTTGACTGATGAGTCCCTTTTCCACCTCGGTGGCTACGTCAACAAGCAAAATTGTCGCGTCTGGGGCTCGGAAAACCTTTCCATCCTCAACGTGTGACTGTTTGGTGCGGTTTATGGTCCGGCGGGGTCATTGGACCTTACTTTTTCGAAAATGAGGTTGGATCAACAGTTACGGTGAATGGATTGCGCTATCGAGAGATGATTAATGATTTTTTATGGTCGGAGTTGGATGGTATTGATCTGGACAACGTTTACTTTCAACAAGACGGCGCTGCGTGCCACACAAGCAACGAAACCATTGCTCTTTTACGGGAAAAGTTTCTAGACCGTGTTATCTCTCGAAGAAGTGATCACAATTGGCCACCGAGATCTTGTGATGTAAAACCTTGCGACTTCTTCCTTTGGGGCCACGTGAAAGATAAGGTCTACGCCAACAGCCCAGCCTCGATTCAAGACCTCAAAGATAGAATTCGTGAGGCTACCGAGGAGATAAGGCAGCTACTTTGCGATTTCGTTATGGAAAATTTCATGAAAAGGATATGGTCCTTTAAGCGTGGTCGTGGTGGCCAATTGGCTGATGTTGCTTTTCATTATTAACGGCATACCTCTTTAATATGAAATAAAGATCCGATCATTTATCTTTGAATACCAAAATAACACCTCTTATTGGAAAACCCTTTATAATAATAATAATAAACAAATATTTGTAACTTTTACAAGCGTCTTCTTTCCTTCAAATTGTGTACAATTTTAATGGATTCTTTTATATAGGCAACGTTATGCGTAAAAGCTATTTTATTAATTGCGACGTGGTTGAAATAGAATATCATGAATTTTAAATAAGGGTGAATTATTTCAGATCTTCGTAAATTAAGGTTGGTGCAGTAACCTTTTGATTTAAGTCGTTCAACACACCGCCATATTGCTTCCCTTCCAGCCTCACAAAATGAAATAAATTCGGCCTCTGTAGACGAGATTGCAACACAATCCTGCTTTGCAAGTGCAACTGATAGTACCACCATTGAATAAAACACTCGACCACTATTAGATCAGCAAAATTTGCATCAGCATATCCAATCAAGTCAGCTCCTTCTTTCTCAATGATACTAAAATTTAATGTCATGCTTCATGTGCCCTATAAATATTTTACGACTCTTTTAGCTGTGCCCAATCCTCAACTTTTGGGCCTGATACCTTTTGCCATAAAATTCTATCACTTGCTGATATATATTGTCACGTATTAAAAGATATATAAAGGAATCGTCCAATCAGTTTCTGATAGTTCGTGTTAATGAGTAGTTGTTCTGATGTTCCTCTCTTCCCATAATTAAGCTCCATGGGGGTTCTGGGTGGATTTGAATTATGTAACCCAAAGTCAAATGCAATTTTCTCGATATAGCTGGATTGTTTTACCTCATAGTTTCCATGAATATCCTTTGAGATTGACATACCTAAATAATGTTTGATGAGTCCAAGATTTTGCATTTGTTATTTCGAAGACAATAACCTTTCAACAGCTTTTAAAAATTCCTCACTTTCACATGCGAAAACCAAATCATCAACATATCTTTGTAAGAAGCACCAACTACCCTTAAGGTTCCTTGCGTATAAACAGCGCTCTGATTCACTCTGCTTAAACCTATTTTTGTTAGTATAGTCTGCAGTACATCATTCCATACTTTAACAGCCTGTTTTAACCAATATATGCTCCTTTTTAGCAAACAAACCATCTTTGAGTCTTTTATAAACCCCGGTGGCTGTTTTACGTAAATTGTTTCGCTTAAATTTCCCTTACTATCATGTTTCGTTTCGCTGCGATGGATAAAAGCAATCGAAACGTTGCTTGTCGAACAACTGGCGTGAACACCTCATCCTAGTCTTCACCAAATATTTGAGAAAAACCTTCCGCGACCAAACGTGCTTTATTATTTGAATACTATTATCTTCATTAGTTTTAACTTTAAAAACCCATTTGCTACCATCAGTTTTACGATCATCTGGCAATTCAGTCAAATACCAAGTATTATTTTGTTCCAATGAGTCCATCTCCTCCTGCATCGCTTTCACCCATTAAAGGAACAATGGGTCTTTGCATCGTTATAAGAAGTAGGCACGGTAACTTTTTTCACAACTGGTATTTGCTCGATTAGACGTTTTGCTGGAACACCCTTCGTAGAACGTTGAGAAGAGCTTAATGGTTCATTATCTGGACTCTCTTTATCATTTAAACCACTTTGACACTCACTAGGGCTAGCTATCTCCTCCTCAATACATTCATCTACCATCGGCTGTAACTTCTCAGATGAATCTATATATATTGCAATTTTAGTATCCATTTTATCTTGCGAAATAGAACTGCAACAATTTTCGCTGTGCTCTATAATAGTATTAAGTTTTGCTATATGGCGTAAACGATATATATTTTCAAGCGCATCCGCTATACCTATTTGTTTCTGTTTTTGTATAATTAGACAGGAAGGTTTCTTGAATATGATCTCAAAGCCCATTTCAGTTAAACGTGAAACAGAAAGCACGCTACCTACCAAATCTGGAGCATAGAAATCTTCGCATGCTTTAGATTTAGAAATAGAACATTCATCGTTAACAAGCGTTATATTATCCAGTTCCCATGCCTTGCACTGGTGCTGTTGTACCATTTGCTAATTCAACAGAGCTTTTATATGATCGTCAAACTCTTCAAAGAAACGCCTATCATTGACAACATACCGTGTAGCTCCGGAGTCCACAATCCATCATGTTTGCTGCTTTCCATTAGTGAATAAAAAATCATTGACATCAACACATGACTGTTCCTGCTTATTTTTAGCTGCTTGCTTCTCCTCAATTGAATTAATCTTATTATCAAATTTATTGGTTTTCCCTTTGTCGTTAGTGCCTCCGCGTTTTGAAAGCCAATATTGATATTTGGTGCAATTTTTCTTTTGGAGCCCTGGCGTTTCGCAGAAAAAACAAAGACTTTTTCTTGAAACTGTGCATAAAACTGCATCGCTTGAATTCTTATCTGAATGAAAATGCCGTTCGAATTCAGATATAACCTTTTCTTGAATCATTGCAAAAGTCAGCTCATTTTCTGGTCGGGTTTCCAAACTAATTATCAAGGTATCGTAACTTCTTGGTAGACTACTCAATAAAAATGCTACGCTCAACTTGTCGGACAGCTCCTCCTCGCCAATATCACGTAATTTACAAACAAATCTTTAATTTTATTTACATGAATAAGTGCATCTCTACCATCGCTTTTTTTAAGGAACAAATTGAGCGCATTAAATGTACTTTAGGTATGTAATGTATTTCTTTCACAATATACTTTAAGAGCATTCCAGGTGTCCAACGCTGTCTTCACTGATACCTTTCGAATATGCATAAGCTGATTGTCGTCGCCTGCAAGACCAATTGTTGCTTTGGCTTGTTCCTTCCTTTATTTCCTTTAGATTTTTGGGTTTTGCATCTGTAGAGGAAGAAGGGCTGCTTTCGGAGTAACAATTCCATCTTGAACTTCCAGCTGGAATAATTGGTATTATTAAGTCTATCAATCAATAGTTTAACTTCCGACATCCTGTCCTGCTCCAATTCGCTTTACTTTATTTTGTCAAACAAATGAACAACTTTACCTTAATTATAATTTACTTTCTCAAAAGTCTGGGCCCATGACTTGATTGAACTTGAAATTTCCTATACCAACAATGTTTTTAAAAAGAACAGATTAATAATTAAGATTTAATGGTTTATTAAATTGAATTGAATATGATACTTCTGATCTGAATAAACGAACTAAGAAATTGTAAAACTTAAAAAAATATGTAAACCATAAAAAGAAATATAAAGCAAAAAGTTAATGTACTTTGAACGTTATAAAGGATGTATCACACGACGCTAGTATAATGACTCCTTCACATTTCAAGATGCTGCAGGTCTCTTCCAACTGTTTTACTCGTTCCCTGAGAGAGGAGTGTGAAAAATGATCAATTAAAATATTTGATTATTTTCGACCAAGAGGTGTAATTTTGAATTACCCGGTATTTCGGTAGCTGTCACTTTTGAAGATTTTATTCTTTGATATTTGACAAGTAGAAACTACGCCATTACTAAAAATGGTACGACACACGCTTCAACAATGCACTGAAATTATTAAAATTCACTACAAAAATGTTGAAAATTTTGCAGTCACAGTTCGCAAAACTAAAGCATTTTTGGGTCGTCGTGAAGCACCTTGTCGGACCGCAATACAGAAATTGGTGGAAAAATTGGAGCTGTTGGGACAAGTTAGTGATGTGAAGAATGCAACCCGTGCACGTCGCTCAAGAACAACTGAGAATATTGCTGCTGTAGCCCAAAGTGTTAAAGAAAACCCAGGTTTGTCCATTCCTCGTCGTTCTTTGGAATTGGGCATTCCACAAACGTCATTACACCGTATTTTGCATAAAGACTTGGGTCTTAAGGCTTAAAAGTTCAGTTAACACCAACAACGTCGTGTCTTTGCTGATTGGGTCCTTGAAATGAATGAAAATGATCCGGAATTCCATCGAAAAATCATCTTGACTGATGAGTCCCATTTCCACCTCGGTGGCTACGTCAACAAGCAAAATTGTCGTGTCTGGGGCTCGGAAAACCTTTCCATCCTCAACGTGTGACTGTTTGGTGCGGTTTATGGTCCGGCGGGGTCATTGGACCTTACTTTTTCGAAAATGAGGTTGGATCAACAGTTACGGTGAATTGATTGCGCTATCGAGAGATGATTAATGATTTTTTATGGTCGGAGTTGGATGGTATTGATCTGGACAACGTTTACTTTCAACAAGACGGCGCTGCGTGCCACACAAGCAACGAAACCATTGCTCTTTTACGGGAAAAGTTTCTAGACCGTGTTATCTCTCGAAGAAGTGATCACAATTGGCCACCGAGATCTTGTGATGTAACACCTTGCGACTTCTTCCTTTGGGGCCACGTGATAAGGTCTACGCCAACAGCCCAGCGTCGATACCAGACCTCAAAGATAGAATTCGTGAGGCTACCGAGGACATAGGGCAGCCACTTTGCGATTTCGTTATGGAAAATTTCATGAAAAGGATATGGTCCTGTAAGCGTGGTCGTGGTGGCCATTTGGCTGATGTTGCTTTTCATTATTAACGGCATACCTCTTTATTATGAAATAAAGATCCGATCATTTATCTTTGAGTACCAAAATAACACCTCTTATTGGAAAACCCTTTATAATAATAATAAAAAACAAATATTTGTAACTTTTACAAGCCTCTTCTTTCCTTCAAATTGTGTACAATGTTAATGGATTCTTTTATATAGGCAACGTTATGGGTAAAAGCTATTTTATTAATTGCGACGTGGTTGAAATAGAATATCATGAATTTTAAATGAGGGTGAATTATTTCAGATTTATATTTAAATATTAAATTTATTATTAACGAATGTGCTTGTCGATAATTTGCGTCTACTTTGGTTAAAGCGATATTGTTGATTAAAAATGTTATAAAACTAAATTTTATTTACATGATTAAAACGATTTAAATAATAACTATTGCAAATAAGAGAGAAAGCACTCCTTTAAGGGGAAGAGTGTATATTTGAGCCAATTGGTTCCTTATTCATAAAATAATGTTGAAAATTCCTTGGGACCATTTGTATTATATTTGTCCATTTGTATTATATACGAGTATGTCCATTTGTATTATATTTATCCATTTGTATTTTTTGTACGGAGTCTTCTTTTAGTGGGGCATATATGTATGTTTCGAGTTTTTTATACAAAATATGACATTATTTTGCTCAATATTTATTTACAAATTTATATATTTTTCGTAAGTGGACAAAAACATAAATGGAAATTTAGAAAGTATACATTTTTTATTCTAAGCAGTTAATCTGGGCAGTGGGAATAGGATATTATATATTATATTATATACTATATTTTAATGTAAATAGCATTAGGAAATATTAATTAAAAATTCAATACAATTTTTCATTTTCTCATTCAGGACATAAAATATGAATGTACCTCCAAATTGATTGCACAATATAGACTCCTCTGGTTAAACTTGAGCGAGATATTACAAACTCTTGGAAATGCATACGCTCGTACTTATTCAACATATTGCTTATTTATGTAAGTGCAACGAAATTAAAACTTTGTTCACAATTAACAAAATTTTCACAAATTCCATCTAAAATATTGTTGGTAAATCGACTTGTGAAATCATTTTTCAATATTTATTTTAGGATTATTTTCGTAATAATTTTCCATAACCCCACGTCTCCACGGGCAATTTTTGATGGCATAACAACTGTCAAATTTCATTGAAAAAGATGGGAATATTTTAATGATCTTGCTATGTTATGTAATCGTAATTTGAAAAATGTCGTCAAGCAATCCAGTTCGCTGTGCCCGCGCTCTTTAATCATTACAACCATTTTTTGAATTATACGATGCAGAGGAAAGAAGGAAGTCGAGATTCTAGGTGAATCCTTTTTTACAAAAAAGGGAAATGCAGAGTCTCCATCCATTTTAGCGTGTAAATTTATTTAATATACGCGGTGAAACTAAAATGTTCGACGATGCTATGAACGTCACGAAAAAATTCAAAATGGCTGTCAAACAAACAAAAGGTCAACTCATTGCAACACAGCATATTGGCACTTTATTGATTGAAATATTGCACACCAAAAATTGCCAACTTGACGCAATTTGCTGTATCCATTCGCAATTTGCTTGAAATTGCCCATTGCAAGCCATCACAAATTGCCCGTGTACGTATGGAAACCTAAATTTATATGTACATATATTGCTTTAAATCTATCAATTTCGTGAAGATTCTTACAATTTAAATCACTTTAGCGACAGAAACGGAATAGTTCTTCAGAATAATTTTTAATGGCTTAGTTGAATTGGCTTCAAATGCGTAATAACCGCTGCTTTTCAGACGGGTTTTATACTTTTCTAAATTATTTTTGACATTTTTCTCTCAAAATCTGGATTGATTTTATTTGAAATTATAGTCTTGAAATATTAGGGTTTTGCGTAATAAAACACTTCTGTTATAATCATTTGTACCGTGTTCACTCTCACTGTTATAATCATTCACTTCTGTTATAATCATTTGGACGGTTTTAAATTTTTAAAAGCATCGCTACAAAAATTAGGTTCATCCTATGCGACGATTATCCCATCAAAGGTTTAGTTTAGGGGTTTGGTGCCAATCGGCGATTACTGCATACATGCATTTAGTTTATATCTTCTGGTAAATTTAAATTGATTAAAACTGAAGATCAATCACAACTCAAATGCCAAATTTGGCAAATTTGCAAAAGCTATGTGTGAATGCCAAGAGACATAAATGGTAAATTTAATCAATATTGGCCCTAAATGCATCTTCATTGTACGAATACATGATTAACGCACTGAAGCTTTAATTTTCCAGGGTGCCATAAGTGCTTGTTATAATATTAGTGCCAAAGATAAGAAAAGCTGGAAACCTAGCTTTACAATTCATGCTGATTTATACTTCGCTCTCTTTAAATTGACTGTTGTTATTCCCACATACATATAATAGTAACTTGAAATTACATTTCACTCATAATATATGTATATACTATATACATATTTACTACATGATTAAAGATTGGAAAAATTGGAATCTCTTACTATGTACATGTAGAAGTAAATAAAGATATCAGTACATAAATATACATAAATATAAACACAATATGGTGCAAGTGTTAACTGTTTGAAAAAGTAAAAACAGAATACAAAAACAAATTAAATATAGTAAAATAAAATAATAGCAAAATTATGAACGCAACACAAGTTGTCACCATTTGTATAAGGGAGCTGACGTATATAGAAACTATGTGCAATCCTAATAGGAATGTAAGTTTTGCATTTTGAGTTCTGAATCTTTTGCAAAAGATATGGTAAAGTAATTAATGCCCCTATTATGGTTCACAACTGAAATTAAAGTTGAGTTGTAGTTGTGAAATTGATGTTATGATTCACAACTCTGGGAAAGTTGTGTTGTCTGAACTGTCAAAATCAAACAACTGCCAATTACACTAGTTTACACCGAAAATGTACATTTGATGAGAGGTGACTTTTCTTATATATTTTCATCTGCTGAATTCGAAAATCAAGCTCAAATTTTTTTTTATAGAACAGTTTTTGAGATATTGTAATTTTTGTGTTTTTTCGACCATTTTTACGTGACAAATCATATCTCGAGCTAAAAATGTCCGATTGGGTCGTTCTATAGTTATAAGCAATTTAGTGAATAAATCCACTCCATATTTTCCAAAATACCTAAAAGAAAACGAGAATTTAAGTGCGTAAACAATCCAAATAATTTCTGTTACGTGTGTGGCAATTCTGTCCTCCAACAAAATAGACGTAGATTCCCCGATTTGGGATTTCGATTTATTCACTCAATTGCGTATAACTTTGTCATTTTTCGGTCGATTTTCTTCTTGTTGGTCTTAATTCTTACATCCAAGTATCATCTTTGCGTACAAGAAGAGAAACCAGACGTTTTTTCAACGATTTGTAATTTTCGCCGGCACAGAATCACTGTAAAATATTATTTTTTTGAAAATGTGCCCTATTTTCATCGATATATTTTGAACCGCTTTACCAATCAAAGATCGGATTATACATGTTTGTTCGTCATCTCAATACCTTGCATTGAGTACCAAGAACGACATTTCTAGCTCGAGATATGATTTGTCACGTGAAAAAAGTTCGAAAAAATACAAAAATTAGAATATCTAAAAAACTGTTCAATGAAAAGACATTTAACCTTGATTTTCGAATTCAGCAGATGAAAATACATAAGAAAGGTCACCTCTCATCAAATGTACATGAAAAAAATTTTATTTTGTGAACTAGTGTTATGTTCTTGCCTGGGTGTGTTAAATTGTTAAATATGGCGAAATTTTTGTAAGTAGTGGGAAGTGTTTTATAGGAAAATCACGAATAAAGCACAAATGGAGTGAAGAGGTTTTTTTTATTAACTAGTTTTAAGTAAATGTAGGCTGGTTTTTGATGAACTCATTTTAAGAAAATGAACACTGTTTTTGATAAATTAGTTTTAAGAAAATGAAAATGTTTGTTTTTTATTAATTAGTTTCAGAAAAATGTTTATTTTTTTTTTTATATAAATTAAATTGAAGAGAAAGTTTTAATTTCTATTGGGAGGAACGCATTATGCTGTTTTAAATTGTTTCCTCTACATCTTTGTTGTTTCTCTCCTCAAATACTTCATCAGGCATAACTTGTATGTTGTCGTCACAGAACAAAATTATATTTGGATACTCCACTTTAGAATGCTGGCTGATTTTATGGCTTTTTCTGGTGAGTAATGCAGACCACTGGCAGAGAGCAGACAGCGAAATTTGCTTTTCAAGATACCTATTGGCCTTTCCACAGAGTTTCTGGACTTTTTTGGCTTGGAGTTTCTTTGCTTGCGCTGAGCCATCAACCATATTGTGAAACAGACTCATAATACAGAATCTCCATAAAATAAATGTTCATAAAATTAATTCATTATTTCTACAATAAAGGAAACCTTACCTAAAATCCATTTATTGGTCTGCATATTCCGCTCAAAATATTCCTTTAATGTGCTCACATTCCATATTAGGGAATTATGATTTTGTGTCTACAAACCTGATATTCATCTTAAAATCAGGAGACTAAACGAAGTTTAAAATTTTGCACGATCACACATTACATGCAAGCTGTAATATCCTTTTCTGTTTAAAAACATATATTGTAAGTCCTTCCGCGTTGATTTGATTCTCACATATGTTCCATCACGGATCCTACAACTCCTGGAAATCCACTCTGGGCATAGGCCCACACTAAAATCGTTGGCGCCGCAAAGCGACGCACAACTTAATAATGGACGGAGTAGCAAAAGTACGAGTGGACTTTTTAAAAAAATCTTGCATCTCCTTAAGTAAATGAAGAAACGCTTCCTTCCTCACTTACCCGAAAATAACTAATAAACCTGAAAACAATTTGAATTTAAATTCTATTCTATATTTATTCTATCTCCCATATTACTTATTTAACGTTTAGCAATTCTAAAGAATTGGACACATCCCTTAATCTTATTTAAACGTACCACATTTGCACATTTTTCCTCCACTGCTTTATAAAATATATTATATTACGTATTATATTTTAAAAATGAATAAATTTTAATACTATAAATAACACAACTCAAATAAGTTGTGAATTGTAATGCCTAAAAAAAATATGGTTGAGTTGTCTCGCTTACAACTCAACTTTTTCAAGTTGTGAACCATAATAGGGGTATAAGTAATTAATATCTTGAATACGTTTTTTTTTTTTCTAAGCATCTTTTCGATTCTATATATATATTGACATTTCTAGCAATTAAAAGAATCCATTTTAAGTATAATTTTGGTTTTTCTATTTCTTAATATTTGTTTGCATATTATTTCTTTGTTTGCATTATTTTTTCTTTCATTTTGCAACAATAAAAAATATGAATTAAGTACAATTTCGGTGAGCACATTTCAATTAAATCCGTAAGTCCATTTTCAATCAGAATTATGGCATTAAAAATAAGTAAGGATGATTTGATCGATCTGTTGATAACACCAGCGAAATAATTAAAGAATATCGAGAAAGTATTCCTTTTTGGAATCGAGTTTTATTATATTAGGTTATGGTTTAAAGTTTATAAATTCTATATCAAAGTGAGGTGCAGAGAACCGTCTTATAAAACGAGGGAAGAAGTTTGAAGCCGGGTTATGGGGATGTTTTCTTCATAAATCACCATTAGGAGGATATCTAATGGAATTTTCGGTAGGGTACCTTGAGTTGATTATAATAGAGGGATGCGTGGCCTTTATCTGATCCCCCCCCATTCCTTTTGTATGGTAGCGTCAATATACCTTCTAATATATATTAAATTCGCCCAAAAATATTCTATAGATTGGAAGTTATAAAAATATGTAGATAGTGGACGTGGCTGTCAATATAACCCGCCCATTTTTTGTGTGGTGTTCATGTTAGTACCCGCAACCTTTCTGTGAAATTTCGTTGAAGAATCTTCTATAAGAACCTAGTAATGATTTTTGTCTCATTGTTGGCGTGGCAGTAGTAATAGTCTCCGCATATTTGGAATGCATGCTAGTACAGACCTAATGTATACTGCTACCAAATTGTATTCTTATAGCATCATTAGAAGCATCGATAGGATAATTTTCTAAAAGTGGGGTCCCCAAAGTTTATTATATGGGAGGGATGCATGTCCTTTACAAACAGGTCGTAAATTATTGAAATATGTCAATAGTGGCGAGACCAAAAATAACCGGCCCATTTTTGTGTGGTGTTTAAAGTGAGTACCAGTAACCTAGCACTATCACAACGAAACGCGGCAAACTTGAATTTAATTTTTTGCAAATTTGCCGAAACGTGCACAATGCTTGCTTTCTGAATAATAATTTGATTTTTAATGAATATGAACCATTGAAAGCAATATTAAGAAATAAGCAATTTAAAGTGTGATGTATTTCAAATGAAAACAATATGAAACAAATAAGACATATGAAGCGTGATGTATTTCAAAACAATGGTGCAGTTACTGAATTTTTGATATGTCAAATTTTTTCAATTTTGGTTTGAAATTAATCTAATTGGACAAAGGAGAAGTGGCAACTTTAATTATTATGAATTTGGCTTATCCATTCTTCTCAGTTTTATTCGATATTTGTATGCCTGCTTCAGATGCGATGCAGGCCATGTTAGTTTATTTTTGCATCTTTTAAATAAAAATAACATTGGCAATGCTGCTGACTAATAAACTTTTTGGCAAATTGTATTCAAAACTAGAAATGTGGAAAGATCATAATTTCGTTTTGATGCCATTAAGTAACATGCGCTCCCTAAATATGCTTATGGCACAATTCATTGTCATTAATGTTTTTAGTTAAATTATATAATGTTAAATATGCGTTATTATTTATTGTTAAAATTAGATATCCTACGTTATGTTGTTAAATTAGTTGCAAAAGTGCATAAATTGAAACAATACTACGATCGAGTGTATTTTTATTTCACAATTCTCCATGATCAAGTGCTTGTATGTAATTTGTAAGCTTAGTTGCAATCCAGGTTCAAGTACTTGTGTTTGTGCCAATACGAAGGAAACTAACATTAGTAGTATACCAAAGAAGAATAAAAAATATAAAATACATTCAATTCGTTCCATTTTTATTTATCGTTTCGAAAATTTTGTTTGGTCACACGTATAGTGTATGTGAATTTATGTGTTTGTTGCATACGTATACCATATGTGGGTTCCCATTGCTTGTGAAAAGTGGTGAATAAAAAACAGTTGTTTTTGTTTACAATTTTTTGCTGGTCTAAAATCAAGAAAATATTTTATAGAAAATATTATTTCGTATTGTAGAAAATATTATTAGTAGTGTTACGAATAGTTGATGTTTTAAGGCAAATACTCGCGCACATGAAACGCTCACAATTATATCGTTTGGAAGCATTGCGGATTCTGGACTGAGAAAATATGCAAAAAATGTCAAATCCAGTACATTAAAAAAGTGTATTTAATAAATACATAAATTCTTAACTATTCTTAATATTTTCAACCTGATTGGTAATTGGATGGCAGTTATGCAAGATGACGTGGGAAAAAAAGCATTAGATATATTCAGCCTGTATAGAAAAGCGAAAATTATTTGGAATAAATAAATTTTTTCAAGTAAATAATTTTATTATTAATTTTGCCCTTTCCACACCACCCAGGCGGTATGCAGTGGTGCGTTACCGAATATATTTTTCATTTAGATGCTAGGTTCCCCTGTAGGCCTATTACATCCATTACAATACATTAAATTATATATATTAGTATTAAAACAAAAATTCTAAAAACCAATTTGTATAAGTTGATTAAATAAATTTAAGTAAATATTAAAACTATATAATAATAATAAAATATAACAAAAGAATAAAAAATAAAATATATCACAGTATCAAAACAAATTTATAACACACAAATTAATTATACATTATAGTTTTATTTAATATAAAAATTATTTACATATATTCACTCATGTATGTACATTCAGTATTCCACACTGAGTTACGTTAATAAAACGCGGAGAGAACTTCGGTTCAACGTTGTTTTTATTACGGAGTTTATTTTAAAACTAGACTAACAATTTTAAATTACTTATGCCGAAACCTTAACTAACTTACTTAACATCGATTATTTGTTATCGCTGCTGTAGGCACAAAAGTATTTTCTAAAATTATGTAGGAGGGTAGAAAGAGAGGTAAACGCCAATAAGCAGAGTGCAAAGCCGTAGCTGAACAAGTGCTAATGCACTGAGAATTGCAGACGCTGCATTTAGGGGTTGTTTGTGTCATTGCACTTCAGTTAATTTATGTCATTGTACTGATCGTACTGACTTTGCTTTTTGGAAGGTTTGTGTCATTGCACTTCAGCTGATTTATGTCATTGTACTGATCGTACTGACTTTGCTCTTTGGGAGGTTTGTGTCGTTGCACTTGAGAATGGTCTCGAAATATAAAATGCATAAACGGCTTTGGTGGTCATTTGTGAGATTCATTCTTGATAAGAATGATATCTCAGCTGACGTTTGGTGTTAGATTTTGGGTTCGCAGCAACTGCTGGCGTAACTGCTCCCCCCTTAGTTTGAGGACACTCCTGAGGCATCATATTTTTTATCTTTACTTGCAGGTTTTTGTGCTTACAGGTCAACGTGACAATAAATATTATTATGACAATTGCAATTATTACTAAAGTGCTTCCAAATGCATATTTTTCGTGCTTGGAATATTTAATTTCACTGATTTCTTTCAGATTTTGAATTTTTTCTAGAATTAAGTTGTCAAATGATATCTTTTTATTTGAATCCTTAATGCTTTCCAAATTATTTGGTATCGTGAAACTTTGTTTAAACTGTCTCTCTGCATTTTATATTTTATTATTATTTATAATGATTGAACATTTGTTAAAGTTAAATAAATAATTTCCATTTAAAATTAATTTACGTTCGTCACAAGTATTTGAGAAATTTGCTAAATGTTGGTTTTTTGCTAGTATAATTCCATTATTCAATTCTATAATTTCGGGAATGTTATTAAATATGTGCATGCAGTTCTTTTTCATTATACAGTTATTACATCTTCTTAAATTTTTAATATATCTGTCTCCAACATAATTGTATATCTCTTTTTCATATTTGACAATTTCTTGCGGTTCAAACATATATTCTAAATTATGGTTATATGTTATTGGTTACAGTAATATTCTTTGTAGAATAACAGTATCTTTTGGTATTCTTATAACAAATATAATATTTTTATTTTGGTCTAGAATTGTGCTTAATTTTATATTTTGTAACTTATCTAGGTCGATTTTGTATTCCTCTATTTCCTCGTTTGTTAGTAAATTGCTATGAATAGTGCCAAGTCTAGCAGATGCAATGTTGTCCTGTATATGGTCTATGTTATCTTGTAAAATTTTTATCTTTATTATGAAGTCTATATATAGTGTTTGTCTGTATAGTGTACTTGAATGACCACTAATGTCATTAAGTTTGTTCTGTATTAGTATTCTGTCTTTATCGATTGCGTTTTTCAATATGGAGAAGGTTTCGTTGAAGTTTTGGTTAATTTTTATCTGACTGTTAAGGTTTTGTATAGCATTGTGATTGTTTGTATCAATTACGTTAAGGTGTCCTTCTATTTCTTGTCTGTCTTCATCATTCATTGTTCCATAAAGCCATTTTTGTGCAGTACCCATGAAATTAAATAGTCCACGTTTTTCTCTGTGTGGAATTAATGTATAAATTTTGTTTCGGGTGTTATTTAATTGTATTTCTAAAGCAATCGATATTTCTTGTAGGTTTGATTTTCTTATATTATTTTGTAAGTTGTCGACTATATCTAAGATTTCGTATGGATTTATAAAGTGTAGTATTGTATCGTAGTTTTTAACGAGAGCGACGTTGTCTATTGTTAGTTCGGTGTAGCCCAGGTTGGTTTCTATCTTCTCCATTAGCAGATGGGTGTGGCCTACGTTCGGTGTCCACAGTATCAGGAATAATATTAACATCCATTTTACCTGCAAATTTAGTTTCTCTTTTAATATTGGATGTATGTATATTTCCTAGTGCTTTCTTAGTATATTTTGGTTCTTCCTTATGCCTCACACTTTTATAATTTTTGATGTAGCCTTCTGATCTATTTTCTGAATAGTGTTCTCTGTTTATGTTGTGTTTAATTTTGTACCTAGTTTTTTCTTTAATGGAATTTGTATAAATCTGACTTTTGTCACACTTCTCTTGTTGTACATTAATTGGTTTTTCCTTTATTGTTGAGTGGTAACTATTATTATACCATTCTATTGCCCTACACATTTTCTCTTTTATGCTAAGTTGCTTGTTTTCGATATTTAGAATTCTTATTCTCTCTGCTAATGTATTGTGTAGCCGTTCGATATCAGAGTTTCCCGTGTGGTTGTTTGCTTTTACTAAATGAAGTTCTATGTTCTCGTTTCGTAAGTAGTCTTTTACGTTCATACTTTTAAATTCATTATCTGTGATTAGTTTCTTAAAATGACACTTTTGTGATCTGAGATCTCTTAGTTTTTCAATAATCGTTCTGTGATTTCTATCTTCAAGGTAATATGCGGTGGCGAACTTAGAGAATCTATCGATAAATGTCAAAAAATTTGCTTTTGAGTTTGTGTATACGTCCATATGTACTATTTGGTTAATGTCTGTTGGAGTCTCTGTCATTTTAAAATTTTCCTTGATAGGATTTCTATCATATTTTACGCGGTTGCAAGTATCGCAATTGTTTATGTATTTCTGAATCATATTTCTTAGGTTAGGGTAATATATATATTTTTTGAGGCCTTCGTAATTTTCATTAATTCCAGTATGTCCTGTTTCGTATTTGTGGTATTTTTGTATTTGTTTGTAGGTTTCATCTTCATTGTCCATATCTTTTGCATAGTAGGCACATCTTACTTATTTTCAATTATTTTCGGAAAGCTCTTTTGCTTTATGTTCAAATGTTTTAAAATCGTTGTCAGTTAACTCTGAGTAAACTCCTATTTTTCCATTTCCTGTGTGGTGCTTTAAAATATGAGATATGTTACGTTGTAGGTCAGCTGGGCTTAAAAAAATTTTCTTATTGCCATGTTTGATACTAAAGTCCTGTGTTTTGTCATTTGATAGTATGATTTGTGTTTTAAATCTATTCACTACAGTATCTAAAGTTGGTATATGGTTGTTAGGGTATTGTGTATCTGGATGTTCAATACCAGGTTCTTGACTGTGAACTTCTATTGTGTTGATTTCATTTGTGTCTGCATTAACTCGGCTTAAAGAATCTGCTACTTTATTATCGCCTCCTTTGATGTAATCCATGTTTATATTGTATTCTCCTAGTTTTAAAAGCCATGTTTGCAATCGAAGATTAATGTCTTTGCCGTTTGTTTTAGCATGTAACCATTTTAAGGGCTGGTGGTCTGTTCCCAGTTCAAAATTTACTCCATAAATGTATGGTCTGAAGTAATTTGTAGCCCACACGATTGCTAGTAATTCCTTTTCTATGGTTGAGTAGTTTCGTTCATGATCGTGTAATGTTCTGCTAGCGTAGCAAATAGGGTCATTATTCTGTTGAAGAACAGCTCCTATAGCGAATATGCTAGCATCGGTAACTACTTTAAATTTTTTGTTAAAGTCAGGATATTTTAATATGGGTGCTTCCGTCAATATTAGTTTTAGTTTTTCAAAGGCATTTATATAGTTTGAGTCGTTTATGTTTATTTTGCTGTTTTTTTTGAGGTATTGAGTCATTGGTTGAGCTATTTTGGAATAATCTCGTATGAATTTGCGATAGTAGCCAGTTATTCCTAAAAATGATTTTATTTGTTTTGTTGTTCGAGGCAATCTAAGGTTTAAAATAGTTTCGATTTACCTTGGATTAGGTTTGACGCCTTCGGGTGTCAGAACGTGTCCCAAATATTCGGTCTCTTTTGAAAAGAATTTGCATTTATCAAATTGAATTTTTAGGTTATGCGAACGTAATTTCTCGAATATTTTCCTAATACTACTTACATGTTCGCCTATGGTTGTGCTAAACACCAATATGTCGTCCATATATACTACGCAGATCTTGTTTATGAATTCCTGTAATACCGAATTCATAAGGCGTTGAAAAGTTGATGGGGCATTTTTCAGACCAAACGGCATTCGTACGTACTCATAATGTCCTAAAGGCGTGGAAAAATCAGTTTTCTTCCTGTCCTCCTCTTTTACTAAAATTTGGTGGAAGCCTTTTGCCAAGTCAAGGGATGTGAAATACTGAGCCCTGCCTAGGTTATCCAAAATGTGGTCAATGTTGGGAATAAGAAACTTGTCATCGGTTGTTATTTCGTTCAGTTTCCTATAGTCGATCACTATGCGCCATTTTTTCTTTTCAGAGTAGTCAGTCTTCTTAGGTACAATCCATAGGGGACTATTATAAGGTGAATTACTTTCCTTTATAATACCTTGTTGGAGCATATCTGCAATTTGAGTAGATAACTCTTGCTCGTGGATTTGCGGGTACCTATATATTTTTGAATATATTGGCTGCTCATTTTTCATGTTAATTTCGTGTTCGATTCCAGTAGTGTTTGTTAGATAGTCACCGTCTTTATAAAATAGGTCTTTATAAGAGTTTATTAACTTCTTCAAATGCCTTGATTCTTCAGAATTCAAAGATTTGGTAAGTTGTGACATATCTTCGTCTCCGAAGCTGTTAGAATCTAATTGATGTATTTCTTCAAATTGAAATGGGCAAGCACTTATAAATTTTATTTTGTTGTTATTGATTAACAGCACTTCCTCTCTCATATCCACAACAGCTCCTAATGGTCTCAGTAGATTTTGGCCTAATATTGCGTCGAATAAAATTTATTAAAAAATTTTGTAATTTTCCAAACCATATTTGCATCTTCATTAAATTCACTAGGTAAAGCAGTTGTAATTTGCGTGTCAATCAGCGTTTGGTTGTTGAGTGAATTGAATTTTATTGATGCTGTTAGTTTTTCCCTCCTATATTGTGATAATTTTCTGTCATCGAGTAAGGATGTTGATGATCCTGTATCTATTAGACACCTAATTGTGTCGTTGCCTATCGACAAGATTACTATAGGTTAGTACGTTTGTGAGGCGTTAAGGGAAAATTTACTTCATGATCCATGTGGTTTACGTTAGTGAACCTTGATTCTCTCCGATTATTGTAACCCTGTCTAGGATTATTTTGTTGTCTGTTTTGGCCATTATATTGTCTTTCATCGTGCTGTCGCATTTGCCTTTGGTTATTTTGTACTTGGTTGTATTGTCTGTATTGTCCTGGATTATTTTGTCCGTGGTTGTATTGTGTGTATTGTCCTGGATTATTTTGTCCGTGGTTTTATTGTCTGTAGCTAGTGTTACTATGTTTGAAATTATTGTGTACTGTGGAAGTATGACTATTGGCATCCCTAATCATTCCTGAACTTTCTAGCAAGTCGAATGCACTCCGTAAGTTTATTATAGTTTTGTTAAGTATTAGTGTTGCTAAGTTAATGTTAATGTTATTTATAAAGGTTCTTAATATTATGCCCTCATTATTTGCTGGGCTAAATTCTATGGGCTTATTTATGTCGTATTCATACTTTTCATTAAGTTTACTTAAAATATTTCTTAGCTCTAAATAATAGGATTTTACTTGAAAGTTTTTTGTTGAGATGGCTCGCTGGTACAGCTGGTGGTACGTCTCCTTCACTCCAAAGTTGGTTATAAGTGCGTCCTTTATGTCGTCCCAAGAGGCGTTAGATCCCAAGGTTCTGACAACATCTAAGGCAGGTCCTTGTATTTTATTTATGATGGTCCTCGAGAAAATGTACGCCTTCATTTGCGGGTTACCGTCCAGTAATGGTAACAACGTATCCACTTCTCGTAGAAATGAAGTCCAGTCCCCGTGAACTCGTGTATCCTTTGCGCATCCTTCAGAAGGTCGTTCGGTGTTATGGTTATTGGCAACGGTGGTGCTGGTCTCACTGCTGGTATTGTTTGTTGTATTGTTTGTACAGATTCCTCCTGCGACATCTCTAATCTGGTGTTGGCCTCTGCTTGTATGTCTTCTTCCTTGGACGGGAGTTCGAATTTTCTGGATCTAGTTTCTATTGGCATTGGTTTTGTTGGGTTTGCTGTGCCTCGGTTTAGCCTTGAAGATTCACTTGGTATTGACTTGCGAGTTTTTTATGTTAGTTCTTGTTCACTGCACTTTCTTTAATGTAACACGATAATAAATTGATTTTTTGCATTTGGTCTTAATAGATTTGTTTTTTTTTTCTGTTCTACAATATTTCTTAAGAAATGTTTTTCACAGTTAATTGTTTTTTTTTTATTTTTGGTTCTTAATTATTTCTTCAGAAATAATTTCCACGACTGCGCCAGTTACGTTAATATAACGCGGAGAGAACTTCGGTTCAACGTTGTTTTTATTACGGAGTTTATTTTAAAACTAGAATAACAATTTTAAATTACTTATGCCGAAACCTTAACTAACTTACTTAACATCGATTATTTGTTATCGCTGCTGTAGGCACAAAAGTATTTTCTAAAATTATGTAGGAGGGTAGAAAGAGAGGTAAACGTCTATAACCACCAATAAGCAGAGTGCAAAGCCGTAGCTGAACAAGTGCTAATGCACTGAGAATTGCAGACGTTGCATTTTAGGGGTTGTTTGTGTCATTGCACTTCAGTTAATTTATGTCATTGTACTGATCGTACTGACTTTGCTTTTTGGAAGGTTTGTGTCATTGCACTTCAGCTGATTTATGTCATTGTACTGATCGTACTGACTTTGCTCTTTGGGAGGTTTGTGTCGTTGCACTTGAGAATGGTCTCGAAATATAAAATGCATAAACGGCTTTGGTGGTCATTTGTGAGATTCATACTTGATAAGAATGATATCTCAGCTGACGTTTGGTGTTAGATTTAGGGTTCGCAGCAACTGCTGGCGTAACTAGAATAAATTAGAATTGTTTTGGTGGGGTTTTGTAAAAACTGTTAATTACAGTTGAATGGTTTTATGGCATTTCTTCGCATGCAGTAACGCCTGTAATAATCTAAAAATTAAATATATTATTTGAAAAATATAAAATATATTACAATATTTAAAAAAAATTACATATCTTGTATATCCAAGCACATTCAAAGAATAATTTTTACATTCAATAAATATAAATATTGCACATGAACATGACCGAAAGAATTTCACAGTATTGCATTAAAGTGGATTTCATAATGAATATTAAGATAAGATTTTCTTGCTAGCACCTTAAACCAAACTAAAAATCAACTATTATTGTTATTTTTAATAGTTTATTAAATAAGTAAATTCGAAAAATACTTGAGACTAAGCTACTGTAGGCTTTCGGCCTAAAGTTGTGTTTTAACTTAAATTTGATATATCATGTAACTTAATTTTAAGATGTTCACAACAATGTACATGTTTTTGTGACATTAGAGAGTACGTTAGATACCGCATAGATTGTCCATAGGTTGAGACGCTTTTAGTTAACATAATGGCATGTTTCTTTTATCCTGGAAACTATGTCCCAGTCTTAATCGCGTCAATTTTGTATATACGAGGGCGGATTGATATTGAAGCTACCCAGAGCTAGATGGCAGCACAAACGCAAAAACTTTTTTTTTTAGAAATTGCGATCTGTCAAACGTCAACTGTTAGAATTTCACACAAATTCATCGATTAGTTTATTTGTTGTAGTAGTTTGAAGTAAGCAACTTTTGTGTTTCTTGGAAAATGGAAAAAAGCGAATTTCAAGCAGTGATTAAACACTATTATTTGAAAGGGAAAACGGCGAAAGAGACAAAAGAAAAGCTCGATAGACATTACGGTGAGTCTGCTCCGTCAGATTACATGGTAAAATATTGGATTGCTGAATTTAAACGCGGCCGAACAAGCACTGCAACAATACCATCAACAGGAAGGCCAAAAGAGGTGGTTACTGAAGAAAATATAAAGAAAATCCTCGATGTCGTTATGAATGATCGCCGAGTCAAGTTGCGTGAGATTGTTGAAATGGTAAACATATCATATGAACGTGTGTTCAACATTTTGCATGAACATTTGCATATGAAAAAGCTATCCGCAAGATGGGTGCCGCGTTTGCTCAGTGTCGAGCAAAAACGAGTTCGACAGACCACTTCACAGCGGTGTTTGGACATGATAGAGCGTAGTCCTGTTGATTTTTGGCGTCGATTAATAACTGTTGATGAAATTTGGGTCCACCACTACACACCTGAAACCAAAAATCAATCGAAACAATGGGTGGAAGCTGGTGGAAGTGCTCCGAAGAAGGCGAAGGCAGTGAAATCGGCTGGCAAGGTTATGGTCACTGTATTTTGGGACGCACACGGAATATTGCTCATCGATTATCTTGAAAAAGGATCCACAATCACAGGAAAGTATTATCGTGCATTATTGGATCAATTGATTGATGCAATCAAGGAAAAACGACCACATTTAAAGACGAAAAAAAAGCTCTTTCTTCAAGACAACGCACCGGTTCACACCGCATTAAATACGATGCTAAAATTACGTGAAATACACTTCGAATTGGTTAATCATCCACCTTACAGTGCAGATTTAGCTCCTAGTGACTTTTTCCTGTTTCAAAACTTGAAAAAATGGCTCGCAGGAAAAAGATTCATCTCAAACGAAGAAGTGATTACCGAAACTAAAGCGTATTTTGAGGGGAAATCGTATTATTCAGATGGTATAAAAAAGTTGGAATATCGTCTTACTAAGTGTGTCGAAGTAAAAGGAGACTATGTTGAGAAATAAATGGTTTTTGAAAAAAAAAATGTTTTTTTCCTACTTAGGTAGCTTCAATATCAATCCGCCCTCGTATATGTTCCATGGTCTCTTTGGAAAATATTGTTCGTTTGTCGTCTTTGTTAAATAACAAATAAAATACTTTAATAAATGATTGTTTCATTTTTTTCAACCAAAGCATACGATTTTATGATCATAAGTTTTATTTGCCTGATAAAGCAATAATTTATTTACTTGCGTTAAATTGCTATGCATTGTATTAAGTTAATAGTCAATAAATTCTTTGAGAAATAATCTTCATTAGCATTTAGTTTACAATTGTGGAAACAATAGTAATAGAAATGGCATATACAAGAAAAAAAAGTGATGCAAAATAAAATATATTTTCGTCCTGTATTTTTAATTATAATAATCAATAAGCAGTGTGTTAAAAACATTTGGCGTTTAAATAATATGAGCAATTGGATTGTTCTCATAACACTGCGGCCACACGATTGATGTATTGTCTGTCAAAACCGGTTCAAGTTGTGTATGTAACAAAGGCTGCATTCAACTTGATGGGCAAGATGGCATTCAATTTATTTTCAAAATGGAGTCATCATATATTTTTTATCATACATTTAATACATATTATTTTATCTAAATTTTTATTTTATTTCATGTATTTTAAAAAAAGGTTCACGATGGTATTAAGAACATTAATACAGTCATGCGAGATGCTATAACTCCGCGCTTGAAATTGTGTTTCACGCTGAGGTACCCAGGTTCCTAGAAATATCATTTCTTCCTTTTTTATTTCTTGATACATTTTTTTTTTTAAATTTAATCTGGTTTCCGTTATATTTAATATATTACTCAGTACCCACACGAAACAGCTGACAGATAATTTAAAGTCGAATTGATTCTCCTCTTGAAACATAAAATGAAAGATAATCAAGTCGACGATCAAGTACTAAAAATATGTATGTGTTTGTAAAAAGTATGAGTATATTGCGACTTGATGGGCAAGAAATTGATCGTGTGGCGTAGTGTAAGAATTTCTTATAAATTTACCATACACAAATAACTGATGAATCCGAATGTTAAAAATTGTTTGTAAAAAAAAATTAAGTAGAATCGGGAAATATCCTCATTTTCCTGTTTTCTTTTACTTTTGTTTATTTTCTTAATGAACTGTTTACGGTAGAGAGTGTATATTAATTTATATCCTTGTTCTCCAAAATGCTTCTTTCTATAAAATCTTTTTCCCTTCGAGTCGAAAGCCTCTGTAGCTAGTACACATTCCCCCAACACCTTGCACTCATAATTAATTATGGTGTAAGGTATAATAATAATAATCATAATAATAATAATAATAGTATTTTATATCATTTCATTTAAACACTAAAATACTCTGTGAAGACAAATCCTATTTCTTTACTTCGGATTTGGTCATGACGATCGGTAATTAGAATGGCTATTTGAATGGGCATAGCCACTGCGACAAAGTGGAGATAAAATAACTGCTGACAACTCGAATATTTTATATATGTATATATAAAACATATTTTATGTATATATTTGGCTGCTCGCGAGCTCAACGTAGCGTTGCCAATAAGAAACAGAAATATTTGTTATATCGTATATATAATATATGATAAAATACGTTCCTGCAAATTTATTTGTTATATCGTATATATAATATATGATAAAATACGTTTCTACAAAGTTCTAGAATTTGTGTTAAGTCCAGTAATTAATATAACTTTTAATTGCACAAAACGCTCTATAACACGTCACCACAGCTTCAGCACAGAAAAAGAAAAAGGGTTGAATGAAAAGCCGGAAACACGAAGTGTGTTGTTCAGCAGCCAACACAGGCTAGTTCCGGTTTTTCATAAACACGCTGTGCGACAGCGACAGCGTGTTAATAGATGGCGCGCGGAACTAGCGCCTGCTTGCGTTGGCGTACCCGACAACTGTGTGGGGGTAGTGGTGTCGCCACATAAATAGATATAACTTTATGTAAGAATAAACTCAGCTCAAGGGGCATTGACGCAATCATTAGTATAGTTAAATTCGCACTTATTTCTTCAAATTCCGCGAAATTGATTATTTCACAAGAAATATTGCGCTATATTTTAGCGTTTAATAACGCTTTTCGCCACGGCATTCATGCAATTTCAAAATGAGAGTGTCATATTTCAAGAAAAGAAAGGGTAAAGTGGTGAGTGCGGGTATGTTACACAGCAAAAGTTAGGGCCAAAAGAGCAGTTAGGCAAGGTATTTGAGTAAGCTGTTTCTTTACATCAGGGACTCTCAAAAATGCGACGGCGAATTCGTTCCCCACAGATCGTGTTTTACACCGATACCAAAGAAGCATAAGAAAAGAAATTGAATTCCCTCCATTTTTATTTACCGTTTCGACCATTTTTTTGGTAACACGTATAGTGTATGTGAATTTATTGTGTTTGGTGTAAACATATATCCATATCCCTTTGCGGATATTTTAAAACACGCGTTATCTTGAAGATTTATCTCTAACATGAGGAAATACAAAAAGTGGTTGAAATTATAAAAAGACTTGTTTTTCTTCAAATTCCAATGTTTGTCTTTACTTCCTTTTTTATTAAATTGACAAGAAAGGAAACATTTAGTATACACGGCAATGAAGTGCCGCAGATGTCAGTAACTGGTTAACTTATAGATAAGTTTTGAACTAGTAAATTAACCACTTGATTTTTTACTATTAAATTTAGTAGTACATTTTGAAGACTGCCTATAATTTTCACTACAGGGATATGGAATATTTTTACAACAAACACAATAAATTCACATACACTGTACGTGTGACCAACAAAAATTGTCGGAACGCTAAATAAATATGGAGGGAATTGAATGTCTTTGCCTATGGTTCCCAGCGACAGGGTTTGCGCTCATTTTTGTGTTTAACCGAGTTAGAGAGTTAACCTTATGTAAACCAGAGAATACAGAGAAATGACTCTTGTCTTGCGCTCACTAACGCATGTGCAAAACTGTAGTGGTGTGGCTGATTTTTTTTAAGAACCAATACTAAACAAACCAATCCAGATTTCCAACTAATGATAAACAAAGCAGTGGGATAGGTCAAGGTGGATTTACTTACATGGTGGCTGCAAGGTGAATTTCGTACCTCCGGAATTGTCAAACATAAACAATGTGCAATCAAAATAAACGAAATTGAGAGGAATGGAGGAATACATAAGAGCTGCTTAAAGTGGCATACAATTCATATAAAATATATTTAATGGTTAAATAGTCTCCTAATTTCTTCATAATGTTCACACTTTACAAAAATAACAATTAAAAAACCCTTTTCACTCGAATCAAAACTGTATTTGCAATTGTTTGCATATTTGTTTTGATCGCATTTTTCTATAATTTCAAATTTGACAACTACTGAGGGAAAATTGGTTCAAAAAAATTTGTTCTTGCAGCCACCATGTAAGTAAATTCACCTTGGGATAGGTAGAAAATCATATTTAGGGTTGTCGTTCAATAAAATGTAACTACTATTCCTGCGCCAAAAAGTACCAATATCAGCTTCTTTCTATATATTGCCATTTGACAAATTTGATCATTACTAACACTAGGAATTATTTTCAATATATTGAAAGCATAAATTGTTTAATACTTTTTTAATAGGTAATTACTTATTTCAATACTGCTTGACTAATTTTGCTTATTTGGTTGCTTCTTTCTAATGAATATAAACTAATAAAACTACAAAACAAAATAGTATATAATTGGAATTCAATAACAATAAATATTTTACAGAATGAAATATAATTATATACTCCCAACATTTTAATAAGGTAATCCTAAGTAGATATACTAATTTTAAATTCGCATTTATATATTTGTTTTAAAACAGCGCTAAGTCTACTGATTACTTCAGAGAAACACTATTTAAATTAATGATTTGTAAATGGCAAAAAGAAAAACCATATTGTTACTCCAATAATACTTAACTTATTTGCGGTTACTCAAAAACAATGCTTTAAATTAGTAAATAAGACCCACACTTATGCTTACTATTTTCATTCGAATTAGAATATACTTTGTTTTGAAATATTTTAATAGTGATGTAACGAAACCCAATTTTAAAAATAAGATTTTATGTATTTCAATTGTGTTAGCACAAACCACATAGTTAATGCATGCAATATGGATGATATAAAATATTGTATATATTATTTACTTTTTAGCTTATATTTACACTACTGTGATAACATAACGAAATAATACACATATAATTTTAATATTTTCTTTTCATTATTGTATATTCTATATTTATTAAATGTTATAATCATTATTATTTTCATATATTGTTATATTTCATAAATTGTACGTAAATACTTGTTTCTTACTTATTTTCTAGGCATATTTAATATTCATTTTTAAAACTATATACAATCAAATCGAACATATATGTACATGAATAGAAAATTGTAAACAGTGACATTGGCCTCTAGGGGAACCGAACCACTCAAAAAATCGGTACCGCGCCAAGTGGCATACCTAACAGGTGGTGTGGAAAATTATATAAAAATTTATATTATATACATTTACACAGAAATTATGTAAAAGAGTTATTTAATTATATTAATAAGTAAATCTGTTTAATTGAAACCTTATTGATCAAAATTACTCCATTTTTAAATTTTCTACTTCGTTGTAGGTTTTAAAATTTTTAATAGTAGGGAACTCCTTTTTAACGTTCATAACGCGGTAAACTCACGTACAATGTTGGTGTTTCTTTTTAAACGTCAGTAAATTTGACGTTGAAGTGTCCTGTATCTATAGTCTCTGATGTAAACTATGGTTTACGCCATTATTTTTATATGGAATTTCCTGCTCTCAGTTGCAAATAAACCACAGTTAATCTCGAAGCTGAGAGCGAGTTTACTTGTGGTTAAGAAAGTTCTTATACTAGGATGAGAGAGCTTTTTATTGTTTGCAGTGTTGTCGTTGCCAGGTCGATAAATTTTTAATAAATTATATTTGAAAATGTGACAATTGACAGTTTTTATATTCAAACCTCTTCGATAAAAACTTATGCAAAATAAGTTAAATTTTATAATAAAAGATTGAAATTGGAGGTTCTTTAGTGTAGTTGCACTTTTTAATGGTTGTCTTAAAATTTTTTCTGAGTGAATTCTTGTGTGCTCATTTGTTTACATTTTTAAAATAATTTACATTCCGCGGAGCGTTTAAAAAATAAATAAAAATTAAAAATACTAATTAATTATGGATGGTACTCCACTTTAAAAAAAAGTATGGACCGTAATTTTATTGGAGGATAAAATGTCATATCTTCGTGGTATGCGTAGAAAACACCCAATTAAATTTATTAAAAATGTCTTCCTCCGCATCAATTCCAGACTTATTTTATTGATCTGCTCAATTTTCATAACATTTTCTCTCAAAACTAAATATTGATTAGTAATAAATAACATTTTCCAATTTTATTCAACATTCTGTATCTTGTAATGTTTCGACAGGAAAAATTTTGGCGGGACACCACATTTAAACTTTTTTGATTTCGGTCGTTGAGACGATTGTGAACTTCGAGGAGATACTGGAGAACTTTGAGTAGGAGGTAGCGAACTTTAAGTAGATGTTGTATTTAGTTTTTGAATTACATTAGGTTGAGTATCATTTATAATGAAAGCTGGTTTCAGTCGATCTGCTGATATATTTACATCTTTGGTTTATATTTTAATGGTGTATAAACGATCAGAAATTCTTTGTACAATTTCATAGGGCCCAGTGTAGGGTGGCTCGAGAGGCTCTCTGATTGCATCTGTACGTAAAAAGACATGAGTGCAATCATCAAGATTTTTTAGAACGAACATTTTGTTTTTGTTGTGATGAGCTGCTGGTGTAGTTACGAAGTTTGCTTAAAAATTCTGTAGAGTCTGCAGGTCTGTCGGACTCAACAAAAAAATCATTTGGTAACCGTAATTGACCACCATAAAGTAGATCGGAAGAAGAAGCTTGAAGATCTTCTTTGAAAGCGGTTCTTAAACCAAGTAATACAGTTGGTAATATATCAACCCATGATACATTAGATTGACACATTAAAACAACTTTAAAAGTCCTGTGCCATCTTTCAATCAATCCGTTTGACTGTGGATGGTAGGCTTGATCCGTTGTGATGGTTTTAGGACAACCGAATCGAGAAATCCAAAAAGACCAAAATGCTGTTGCGACCGTTTCAGCTGACATGCCCATCATTGGAACGGCTTCGGGCCATCGTGAAAAACGGTCGATCATTGTAAGGCAGTATCTATAACCCTGTACATGGGGCATCACTACGATGTCTAAATGCACATGATCAAACCGATTGTCTGGAACATCTATTTTATTCGGTGTAAAACGATTATGTCTGGTAATCTTCGCTCTTTGGCACGATAAACAATTTCGGGACCAATTAGTGATTTGCTTTTTCATTCTAGGCCATACGTATTTGATACGAGTTTGTTGAAGACTAGCTCGACCACTATGATGAGAAAGGTTGTGAATTGAATTGAAGATTTGTTGACGCAATGGTTCAGGAACATACGGATGAACATAACCTGTAGATATGTCGCAGTAAACTAGTGTGGAATCAAAATGAATGACTTGAAGTTTTAAAGAATTATTACCCTCCAATAGAGTTTTTAACTCTTCGTCTAATTCTTGAGCTGATTGAAGTTCTTCCATAGAAATTGATGTTGGCATTGAAATTACATTTAGACGAGACAGTGCATCGGCCACTGTGTTTTCAGGGCCGGACAAATAAACCATTTCAGTGGAAACTGTGAAATAAAATCGAGATGTCTCAATTGTCGAGGCGATGCTTTTTCCGGTTTTTGAGAAAATGCGTAAACAAGTGGTTTATGGTCGGTTTTTATAATAAAATGGCGTGCTTCTAGCATATGACGGAAATATTTTACGGCTTCATAGATCGCGAGTATATCTCTGTCATATGTGCTATAATTTCTTTCTGCTTTAGACAATTTTCGAGAAAAGAATCCGAGTGGTCTCCACGTGTCATTGAATTTTTGTTCAAGCACAGCTCCTATAGCTGTATCAGAGGCATCTGTGATAAGAGCTAGGTCTGAAATTTGGGCTGGATGCGCTAGCATTGTGACTTCACTAAGGCTTTGTTTCCAGGAAGAAAATGCATCTTCGGCTTCAGGTGTCCACGGAACTTTTCGTTTGTCATTTTTTTTAGAGTTGCTAAGAAATTCGTTGAACGGTGCCTGTAATTGAGCAGCATGAGGAATCCATCGACGATAGTAGTTGATAACACCGAGGAATCTACGAAGTTCGCAAATAGTTTCAGGTTTGGTGAAGTTTCCAATAGCAGTGACACGATCATTTGGTGGTCGGCTACCACCACCATTGATGATATAACCAAGAAACTGTACTTCAGATTTCCCAAAATGGCATTTGTTAACGTTGATGGTTAAACCATAATATCGAAGGCGTTCAAAAATTTGTCGTAAATGAGATTGATGTTCCTCAACAGATTCAGACATGATTATGATGTCGTCAATGTAACAAGAAACAAAATCGAGACCTCTCAAAACAGAATCCATAAACCTCTGGAAAGTCTGGGTGGCATTTCTTAACCCAAAAGGCATAAATAAAAATTCCACTATGCCAAAAAGCGTACACACTGCCGTTTTCTGTATGTCTTCATCGGCCATTGGTATTTGGTAGTAGGCTCTAATAAGATCAAGAGTAGAAAAAACAGACTTGCCATGTAATTTTTCGGAAAAGTCGTTGATGTTGGCTATAGGGTATCGGTCTGGAACAGTCTGAGCATTAAGTTTCCGATAATCGCCACACGCTCGTTATCCACCGGCTTTCTTAGCGACCAAATGTATTGGACTGGACCATGGACTCTTAGAAGGGCGACAAATGCCACGATCCAACAAAAAATCTATTTCCGCCCTAGCTGCTGCAAGCTTTTCACCAGCTAATCTCCGAGGACGATCAGCAACAGGTTTCCCTGAAGTTTCTATGTTGTGGACCACAATCGCTGCAGCAGTTGATTTACGATTTAAAGTTGTTGTTATATCAATAAATTCATTAAGCAAATCGTTAAAAGGTGTTGTTGTAGACAATGTCGAAATACTAAACTCATTGGTTTTACGAATTTCACCACGACTTGTTAAATTTGTTGTATTGTCAATAAGACGTCTCTGCTTCAAATCAAATTATAGTAAATTAAAAAATCGGCCCCTAGTATGGGCGATTGGACATCAGCAATAATAAACAACCACTTTAGTTCACGACGGAGACCTAGGTCTAGTTTGAAAACACAATGGCCATACGTTTGTATTTCACTACGATTAGCAGCGAGAAGCTTTACTGTTGTTGGTGTTAGTGTTGCTTTGATTAAAGATGGGGGTACTACAGACACAACGGATCCGGAATCAATTAAAAAACTAGCGTTTGTAGATTTTTTAATAGATATGTAGTCGATTCTCCTGTACCAGGTTGTTATTACCGCTGTCGCCAATTGTATTGACTGACGACAGCCCCACTAGTTTCCCGAGTTGGGATTATAACGGGGACAAGTTGATTTACAATGTTGAGCTGCATCTCCAAATTTCTGATGATACCAGCAAAGCTGGGTCTCAGTTGTGTTTTCACCAGTTCGTGAACGACCACGAGATCTGGATCTATGGGGATTAGATTTGCCTTTTCTATTTGATTGAAGTTGAATCTTATCCACTTTATCGGTTAAATTTTTAATCGCTTGGCAAACGTCCGCCAAAGACATATGAGGACCAACCGCGTCCACCGATATCCCTATGTCGGACCGTGAAGGCGCCAATGATATGGCACTTACCATGTTGTTGTTAGCGTCTAACATTTTGTCGGCCATTTGGGCCAGCTTGTCTAAATCTTCTTCTTGCCACACAGTCAGTAGAGGACGAATTGATTCTGGCATTTGGCCCAGAAGGATTGTCCGAATGATGGCTTCATTTCCTCTTCCAGGAGCTAGACGTTTCATATGAGCCAAAATTTCTGAAGGTTTCATACCAGCAGTTTCGCCACCTTGTAGTAAACGTCGTAGTTTAGACTCAGATGATTCAGCAAATTTTTAAATAATACGATCTTTAAGAACAGACAATTTATTATTTGGTGGATGATTAGTGATAATATCTTCAATAGACAAAAGTATGTCGTCTTCAAGGCGCACAGAAACAAGATCAAATTTGTCTGCATCAGATGTGACGTCATATAAAGCAAAAGATCTTTCAATTTGTGCGAACCATAATTGCGGATTATGTTTGTTGAATTTTTGGAATGTGGACTCTCTGATGATTTTCTCGTTGTCCATCATTTGCATTCCTTGATTTTCTCGTAGTGAATGTACTTCACGCTGTAGTGCTTCCATACGTGATACCAGATTTTCCATCTCCGACATGTTGATGTTGCTATTGTCAAAAAATTCTATGTTGTCACCGCTAAACGAGTCTTCTTTGTAATTGGTTGTATCTCGTTGTCGTAAATTGTATCGCTGTGTGTTCATAAGCAAAAACCGTTATTGCTCGTGCCTGCTCAGCTTTGCAAAAAAAAACGTTGAATTTTTAAATATGCTGCCGCTGCTCTGCTTCCAGGAAAAAAAACTTTCTACGCTTTGTGAAAATTTTTGTATTTCAGGCTTTACGTGAAAAACAGGGGTCACCAATATAGTTGCTGCGTAATAAAACACGCTCACTTTACTCTAACAACTATTTTATTATATTAATTAAAGAACAAAACGAATTTAATGACTTTAATATTACATTACTTAGAAAGCTACAGCTGTAGACGCAAACACTTGACGAGGAATAATGACTTGTTTTCTTCTATCATGTTTTACAACAGTGTTGCCAGCTGTATCGTTTTGTGATGAAGGGAGACTCGGTGCTACCACAGATAGTCACGAGTTTCGCTCTCTCAAAAAATAATTAACCACGGTGGAGCTTTATGTGGGAACATAGCATAAAAACTATTTGGTTTATGTCTTTGCTAAATATCAAATATTTATGTTGCAAGCATTATGGCTGGCGGCGCAGGGGCGGGGTTGTACTGCTGGTTGTTCTTGTTGTTGTTGTTATTATTTTTTTTATCAGTTAAGTAGGTAAGAGTTTTCTACTGTGCGGAGTATGCTGTCTGCTGTACGACGTATTATGTTTGGGCGCTATGGGCGGTTGTAAATCAACTTACATAAGAATTAATCAGGCTGTATAGTGTATAAAAACCGTTCTGATAATGAAAGACTTACAATTTGAACTTTAACCGTTATTAATTCAAAATTAAAATTTTTTGTTTAAATAAAATTGTATCAAGATAAAGTAATAGTGATAAAGATGCAAGGCTTTATAACAAATTCATTCCGAAGGAAGTGCGCATTTCTGGAGCAGAATTAGTGATTGAAATTGTATAAAAACCGCGATGATGATGGAAGATTTACAGTTGTCACTTTAACTGTCATTCGAGGCAACCGAAGGAAGAAAGTAAAACAATAAATTAGTTGCATAATCATCATCATGGATTACACTGGCATGATGGAAACTGAACGCTAAAGGACTTAAGGAATATATAGCTATAAATCTGAGGACAGAAAATAATCCAACTGTGTACGTGAAAGGTTTTGAAAAATTATAATGGGTACGAGATTTCATTGGAGAAGAAATAATTATAACGAATTTAGATGAATTTGATTGTCCTAGTTTAAAAAATGTATACAAAACTAATTTCAATGCAAATGTTTGTGAATATCATTCAAACATTGTAAATGTGTAATAAACGAGCAAAGAGGTCCGAAGTCGAGTTAGACTGACCTTTACCTTTCCTTGTGCGTGCGAGTTCAACAATGGGGATGTTTTCTTCACAAATCATCATTAGGAGCATATCTACCGTATTTTTCGGTAGGGTACCTTGAGTTGATTAGAATAGAGGGAGGCGTGGCATTTCTCTGATCCACCCCATTTCTTGTATATGGCTTTGTAGTATCAATAAACGTACTAATAATAAATTTCGCCAAAAAATATTGTATAGATCGACAGTTGTACAATACTGGGCTGTGAAAATAACCCATCCGTTTTTTGTGTGGTGTTTAATGTTAGTACCCGCAACCTTCCTTTCAAATTTCGTTGATGCATCTTCTATAGGAACCTAGTAATGATTTTTGTTTATCTGTGGGCGTGGCAGTGTGCCCATATTGATAAATCTTCTATAGGAACTTAGTAATGATTTTTCGTGAATTGTGGGCGGGGCAGTAGTAATATTCAGCCCATATTTGGAATACTGCTACCAATTTTGTATTCTTCAGAAGTATAGATATAGTAATTTTTTTAAAGTGGGGTCCCTAAAGGTCATTATATGGGAGGGAGACGTGTTTTTCTAATCGCCCCCTTTCTTTGGCTTGGATTTGTATATGCGTACTAACATAAAATTGCGCCCAAAAATATTGTATACGTCGCAAGTTATAAAAATATGTCAATAGTGGGCGTGGCAGTGAAAACAACCCGCCCATTTTTTGTGTAGTATTTAATGTTGGTACCCGCAACCTTCCTGTGAAAATTCGTTGATAAACTTTAATCGTAACCTAGTAATTTTTTTTGGTAAATTGTGCCCGTGGGGTAGTCTTATTATCCTAATATTTTGCACACACCCTATTATCCCTAGATTCCATGTAAATTTCTGCACATTTTCATTTTATTTCATGCGTCTAGCTTTATAATGTCCACACGTTGCTTTTCGTAAGATTTCGCGCATAAATCGTAATCGGTGCAGAAAAAAAGTGGCCACGGATAGACAGACTGAGAGAATATAGAGAATATAAAAATTTTTTAGAAAGAGATTCTGATCATTTTTGTATATTTAAGTGCATACCTACCACACCTCCTTCTTTAAATTCCTTATAAAAAAATTATATAGGTCGTAAGTTCTAATAATATGTCAATAGTGGGCGTGGCTCTCAACAGAACATGTCCATTTTTTGTGTGGTCTTTAATAGTACCTGCAACCTTCCTCTGAAATTTCGTTGATTAATCTTCTATAGGCACCTAGTAATGATCTTGTTCAAATAGGGGCGTGACAGGAGTGATAACCTGCCCGTATTTTAAATGCATGCTATTATATACCCTCTGTACGAGTATACGAGTAGAGCTACACATTTGCACTCATATATCATCAATAGAAACATAGATAGGGTGATTGGTTTTAAGTGAGGCCTCCAAAGTTCACTATATGGGAGGTAGACATATCCTTTATCTGATAGACCGTAATTCTTGTGTTTGGCTTTATAGGGTCCATTAGGGTGGTTTTATCTCGTAGGGTAAAAAAAAATGTCAGCATTTTTTTGGGGGCACCCCCCTAAAATGTTTCTTTCTGTCAGATTTTAGGATTGCCAAAGTTTGAGCACGATTGAAAGATGTTAACACGTGCCACTGGGACCTCAAAGTTTGGAAAATCTCGATTTGTTGGCAGTTTGGAGACTTTGCCGACCCATATCTCTAGAACGGTTTAATATATTTGCCCGTGCCATACATCAAATTGAAGGCGATACTGTTTATAATACTTTATATGCAATAAAAAACTTCGTAACTAGTACTGAATTCGAGATAATGAAGCCAATGCCCCACAAAACGTGACAATTACAAATACAATTATGTATTTAAAAAATCAACTATTATAAATTTCTTTTTCATTTTATTCGTATTTAAATTTATTCAAGGGACTGACATAATGTGGTTTTGGAGCTATCTGAATACAGCTGACGTCATCTGCTGACTACTTGGAGAACGCATTGTTTTTGTTGCTCGTCCTTTGTAAGTAATTGGTTTTAATCTGTGATGAGCTTGACTCCTCGCTCTGCCATGTCGTTCACAACTTTCAAGTTGTTTACCATCCTTTGCCCCTCCTGGTAGTTGATGTTCTGCGGCCAAGTTGCAGATGGGGGGCAGATGGTCCTTCAGATTCTACGTTCATCTCGAGCTCTTCATACGGCGTTTCACGTCCTTCTGACTCTTCTGTTGTCTCGTCGACTGTGAGCTCCGCCGTCTCTGTGAACAATGAGATGAGACAATAAGTATAAAGTTAATATTGATGGAAATTTCAGCTAGTGATATAGATCTTATAAAGTTTCGCTACAAGGAAAATACAAATTTTTTTTTTTTTTTTAAATGCTTACCCAAATTTCCCGCTTCAAGTTGTTTGTCCAAGACCTTCCGTTATTTCTGTAGTAGTCTTTCTTCAGCTTGAGCCAACTTTAGGTCAACTCCGAGCATGGAGCCTGGTCTTCCTTTCTGTCTTTGTTTCAACAGAAACTCCTTGTCTTCTTCTGAAGTCATCATCGTCAGGGCATCTTGGTGGGCAATATCAAAGAGATCATCCAACTTTAGGCTAAACTCTTTTACAGCATTTCTTGCACTTTCCGTTTTGCTATCCTTATACTTTTGCATTTTTCTCCAATCATCGTACAGTTTTTCCAGCTTTACTATGACGTTCTTCTTTTGTTTTGTAGGAATTCGAGCTTTTGTCCAAAAAACGAAAACCTCGTCAACAGTAGTTGTGGCAGAGTCTCTCACATTTAACTTCACAGTAGGCAAATTGTAGAACATAGTAGCTAGAACTTGTCGATTGGAGGGCAGCTTACATCCAGTTATCTGATGAGCTGGATAGTCAATTAGAAAAATTTTGTCTCTACCTCTACTTCTCACGCCAGATGTAGAAGCCATCACTTTTACGAGAAATAAAAATGTTCACTAGAAGAAAGAATAAATGACACAGAATGACACTAACTATAACAAAGAGTACGTGTACGTGTACGAGTAGGTACCGACCTAATTAAAATAAAAATGTCTTTTGTAGTTAACATTTAGTGGGTTTTTTTAAACACGAACGTAGAACAAAATACGACTTTCACTGTTGAGCGAATACTTTTCAACTGACCAAGAAACAAAATCATAAAAGCAAGAACCACCTAGCTATCCTTTTCTTTTTTTTAATAACAGACTCTGAACCCCTGGACTTCTACTTAAAATATAACAATAGGTAGTAGGGTAGCCCAATACATTTTTAAACTAGTTTGGTTTTACCTGCTTGGGGTCGTCAGTGATACAGTATGAGGAAAAAATAGATACATACCTGACATAAAAAAAAAAAACATTGTTCTTACCGGTATACCATAGCAAACATATTTAAATGAAATGGGATTCCAAAGTACAAGTATTTGTCCATAATAAGCAATAATAATACAAATAACGCATCTTCGCTCTCAGGGGTACCTAGTCACGTTTTTAGGGACATTTTTTCGGTTTCAGTACTAGTTGCGTATTTATTATGTAGAATATAAAATGTTAAAAACAGTATGGCCTTTAATTAGATGTATGACACACAAATAAGGAAATATGAAAAAGATCCGTTATTTATCGTAGTTCTGCACAGTGGACCATTTTAACTGTGACCTGAATTTTTCTTTTATTTCGTTCAATGTTAATTTTTTGAAAAATGTTATGGAATTAATAACAATTAATTAACAAAAATGTTATGGAATTAATATTTTTTTATTATATACATAGTACACTTTTGCCAAATTGAATAGGCACACTTATTGTTGGACCATCAAACTGTGGCAAGACTTATATTATGCTAAGTCTAATAGAAAGTCTTAACGGTCTTAATTTCAAAAATATTTAAATATTCATCAACCTAAGTATTGTCATAAAAAAAATTGATTGATCCAATAAAGCCATAAACCTTTTCACCTTCTCGGAAAATGAAAAAGGTCCAGCTAAAGCTAAGCCACACTCCATAATTATATTCGATGATGTAATTTGTTATAAGCAAAATAATATAAGTGCTTATCTCAGCATGGATAGACATAAGTATATTAATTGCTTTTATTTAAGACAAACATATACGATAATACGCGATAATGCAAATATGATTATTATATTTAAACAAGATTAAATGATTCTTAAGGATATATATATATATATATATATATATATATATATATATATATAAATATATATATATATATATATATATATATATATATATATATAAATATATATATATATATATATATATATATATATAAATATAATATATATATATATATATATATATATATATATATATATATATATATATATATATATATATATATATATATATATATATATATATATATATATATATATATATATATATATATATATATATATATATATATATATATATATATATACGAGTATATGTGGCGACACCACTACCTCCACCCAGTTGTCGGGTACGCCAATGCAAGCAGGCGCTAGTTCCGCGCGCCATCTATTAACACGCTGTCGCACGCGAGCAGCCAAATTGGTGACCCCGACGTGATTCGTAAACACCTACGCGCCCCATACAGAGGGGTATAAAACATGCGCACATGATGCTCCACTCGCCAGCGGCCACAGGACCGGCTTCGCCGGCACCACCGGAGCACCCGCCGACTCAAGCCTCGTACGCGGCCCTGCAGCAGCCACTACAGGCGGTGAACAGCTGCCGGCTCCCACCTTTATGGAGGAGTAACCCCGATCTGTGGTTTTATCAGATCGAGACCGCGTTCGAGGTCCACCATGTGCGCAACGAAAACAGCCGTTACAATTGTGTAGTTGCGGCGCTCGACCCGGAGACCATTTCCGAGGTTGCGGATGTACTCCGCACAGTGCCGCCCGTGGGAAAGTATGAGGCGCTGAAGGCAGCCATACTAAATCGCCTCACCGACTCGGCGGATCGACAGCTCCACAAGCTACTCACCCAACTCGAGCTGGGTGACAGGAAGCCGTCTCAACTCCTGCGGCAGATGCGCTCCTTGGCAGGTGAAATGGCCACGGATGACGTCATCCGAGTGAAGTGGCTCGACTTGATGCCGCCGTCAGCGCGACGGCTTCTGAAGATTTTGAAAGGTACCAGCCTGGAGGAGCTCGCAGAGGCAGCTGACGAGCTGGTGGACAATGGACCTACAGTGGCGGCTACGTCACCTCCACTCTCGTCTCCGAGACCCCGCTCTCCATTCGCGAACAGTAACAGGTAACTCCGTGCACGCAGAGCTTGCCGCGCTGCGCCAGTCAGTGGCACAGCTCGTGGCACTAACTCGCACCAGGAGCTGCTGCGTAAGATACCGCCCCCACTTCAGAAGGGTCGCACTGATACCCGCAGCCCCAGCCGGCACCGAGATCTCTCTGCAGCGCCTGGCCAATGTTGGTACCATCAAAAATACGTGGCGACAGCACAGCAGTTCCGACCACCGTATATCTTTGCCGCCGCCGTGGCCGCCGCTTCGACGCCGTCGGGAAACTAGCGCTGCCGACGCCGACTTGGGCGAACGACGCCGGCCGTCCACCAACCGAAAAACGCCTAGACGTGACGGATCGAACGACATCCACCCGCTTTCTCGTGGCTCGGGTTCAGTGGTCTCCTTACTGCCGAGGGGAACGTTCGCCCGCAAACTACAGCGAAACAGCCTCACGCTGTACGCCGCCAACTCGTCGCCGATAGCCACATACGAGCAGCTCACGCTGAAGCTGGCGGTCACTGTGGCCGATGTGCAAACCGCCATTCTCGGGGCGGACTTTCTGGCATACTATGGGCTCCTGGTAGACCTGAGGGGACGACGCATCGTAGACCCCCTTACCAATATCGCGGCAACGGGCCGCATGGACTCGGCTCGAATCTACGGCAACTCCACAGTGGCTCGCATTGATGCACCTGTGGGACTACATGGCGACCGGTATAGAGAGCTCGTCCAGCGCTACCTGCAACTCGCTTCACCAGCAGGGGTCATGGCCACTGTACCAGACTTGCCGGTACAACACTTCATCGTCACGGAGGGCCCTCTCGTTTTCGAGCGCCCGTAGGTGAACGACTCGCTGCTGCCAAAGAAGAGTTCGCCGACCTCCTCGACAAGGGGGTGGTACGCCCATCATCGAGCCCATGGGCCAGTCCGCTACACATGGTACCAAAGCCGAATGGAAGCTGGCGAGCCACTGGCGACTACCGCCGCCTCAACGCGTGCACCTTGCCAGACCGATATCATCGAGGGCCTGATCCAGGAGAGCCGGGGAAAAGTAATCTCTGTAATCGATCTGCAGAAAGCCTTCTACCAAATCCCGGTTGCATAAGCTGACATCCCGAAAACGGCAGTCACAACACCTTTCGGCCTCTTCGAGTTCGTGTGTATGCCATTAGGCCTGCGTAACTCCGCGCAACCGCTCCAGCGGGTAATTAATCACCTACTGAGGAAACTCCCCTTCGTGAAGGGCTACGTAGACGAGCTGCTCATCGCATCCGAGACGCATGACGAGCACCTGCATCATTTGAGCCAATTGTTGGAGACGCTGAAAGCGGCGAACCTACGCATCAACTTGGACAAATGCCAACTCGATACTAAGGAGGTTGCATTCGCTGGGTATCGGGTCTCGAAAGAGGGGTTCAGGCCCCCGCGCCCAAAGATCGAGGCGATCGACGCCTTTCCAAGCCCGACAGACTCTACCCAGCTGAGATGTTTCCTGGGTATGGTTAATTACTACCGCAGGTATATACCGCACGCCGCGGAACTACAGGCCCCGCTTAACGAACTTCTGAGGAACCTCACGAAGAAGAAGGCGGCGATTAGCTGGACGACGCAGACGGAGCAGGCATTCCAGCAGTGCAAGGCGAGTATCGCAGCGGCCACAGATTCAGCTTTTCTCTCGCCTACCGCGCCAATCGCTCTCTACACCGACGCATCGAGCACCGCCATCGGAGCGACACTCAACCAAGAGCAACCCGCAGTCAGACACTTCAGGAGGATCCTGGAGGCACACGTCTTCACAATCCACACGGACCACAAGCCGCTCGCCTTCGCCGCACACCAACACTCGGACAAGGCAACGCCGAGGCAGAGCCGGCACCTGGGCTTCGTCCTCCAGTTCAACGCAGGATTTGTGTACGTTCCCGGGGGAGAAAACGTTGTGGCAGACGCACTTTCGCGAACCTGTACCGTCTCGATGCCTTCCATCCTCGACGAAGCCACTATTAGCCTGGAGCAAGCCTCTGACGTAGAGCTGCCTCACCTGCTGGAGAACCACGCGTATCCAACTAGATCGCATCGCTTTCAACGACAGCGAGATCTACTGTCTGGTTACCGATGGGGCGACACGACCCTATTTGCCACCCAACCTGCGTCGAGCGGCGTTTGGCATCGTACACGGATCATCCCACCCGAGTGGTCGAGCAACGGCGAAACGTCTGGTGGCGAAATACTTCTGGCCAAGCATGCGCAAGGACGCGCTCCGCTGGGCCCGTGAATGCCAACCATGCCAACGCGTGAAGGTCCATCGCCACATTCGCACCGAGTTGCAAAGCTTCGGGGAGACAGATGACAGGTTCTGCCACGTTCATGTTGACCTGATCAAGCTACCGCTGGTGAGAGGACTGTCGCACTGCCTGAGCATCATCGACCGCTTTTCCCGATGGCCGGTGGCTGTCCCACTCACGGACATTCGAGTTGTGACCGTCGCACGAGCGTTCTTCCACAGTTGGGTCTGCAGTGCGGCACGGCACTCACCATCACCTCCGACCAGGGAGGTCAATTTCGAGGGGGAGGTATTCACGGCTCTCGCGAAAATTACGGGTTACCATGTTCACACAACGCCTTACCACCCACAGTCAAACGGCATGGTGGAGAGAATACACCGCACACTAAAAGCGGCCTTGATGTGCAGTCCAGACACACCATGGCCAGACTCCTTGCCAACAGTGCTATTGGGGATGCGGACGGCGTACAAAGGGGACCTCAAAGCAACTCCAGCAGAGATGCTCTTCGGCACCCAACTCCGCCTGCCGGGGGAATTCTTCGGACAACAGAACGACCACCCAACCGGTTTTCGTCGAGCAGTTGCGCAAGCTGGTAAAAGCGATCAGGCCAGTACCAGCGTCCAAGCACTCGAGACAGAAGCCGTTCGTCTTCAAAGAATTGCGCACCTGCACGCACGTATTCTGCAAGCTGGACAAAATCCGGAGGCCACTCGAGCCGCCATATACGGCCCCCATAAGGTAATTCGCCAGGTCAACGACAAGAGCTTCATTATCGACTTGAACAGCGTCGAGAAAGCCATCTCTACGGACTGCTTGAAGCCGGCCCACCTCGAGGTGAGTGACTCAACATCGTCGCCATCGCTGCAGGCATCCCGATCACCATCGCCAACCCGATAGCCATCGCCGCAATCGTTGTCATCGTCAGCGACAAATGACCCGCCAGCGATCCATCCAAGGAGTCATCTGAGGAGTCAACCAACGCCCCGCTCAGGGGACCAACCCTCACCACAGCCGGGGAGTCGAGCGACGAAACAGGTATCTTTCTCCGCGCCTCCTGCGTCGAGCACTGGAGGAGGAATACCTGTGGCGGCACAATTACACCCACCCAGTTGTCGGGTACGCGAAAGCAAGCAGGCGCTAGTTCCGCGCGCCATCTATTAACACGCTGTCGCTATCGCACAGCGTGTTTATGGGCAACCGGAACTAGCCTGTGTTGGCTGCTGAACAACACACTTCGTGTTTCCGGCCTTTCATTCAACCCTTTTTCTTTTTCTGTGCTGAAGCTGTGGTGACGTGTTATAGAGCGTTTTGTGCAATTAAAAGATATATTAATTACTGGGCTTAACACAATCTCTAGAAATTCGCAGAAACGTATTTTATCATATATTATATATACGATATAACAAATATTTTTGTTTTTTATTGGCAACACTACGTTGAGCACGCGAGCAGCCAAATATATATACTCGTATATATATATACATATATATATTATATATATATATATATATATATATATATATATATATATATATATATATATATATATATATATATATATATATATATATATATGTATATATATATATATATATATATATATATATATATATATATATATATATATATATATATGTATATATATATATATATATATATATATATATATATATATATATATATATATATATATATATATATATATATGTATATATATATATATATATATATATATATATATATATATATATATATATATATATATATATATATATATATATATATATATAGAACATTAGTTGGTAGAGAAAAAAGTTAAGGAAGCATCATGAATAAATTACTATACGATAATAATAAATCATTATAAAGACATGAGCATTATTAAAAGAAAAACTACAAAATTTCCAATTAATTGCAATAGATAGGGTAAATATATTAGATATATGTTAGATATGCTAAATATTATTTATTTAAGTTATTATAAGGTTCCAAATGTTTATTGGTTTACCTAGTAAGGTCGGTAGGTTTTGTGCGTTTCAGTCTTCGCACAGTATCAGCGCAATTAACGATTTTAACAATTTCATCGTTAGTGAGCTGCTTTAGTTTCTCTGCATGAGCAATCGCATGTTTTTTTATAGTATCATCTACTGTTTCTACAGCTAGATCACGGTGTACTACGTGCGTACCAAGGGGCATTTACAATGCATCTCAATACTTAATTTTGGAATCGCTGAATCATCAACTTGTTGCTTTTGCTGGTACTTCCGCACAGTTGGATACCATAAGTCCACACTGGTCTAAGGACTTGCTTATAAATTAAAATTTTGTTGGATATCGATACGACTGAGTGCTTGCCAATAAGCCACTGCATTTGTTTGAATTTGATATCTAGTTCTTCCTTTTTTTTTTAACATGCACTTTCCAGCGAAGTTTTGCATCAAGATTCATGCCTAGTTACTTTGCTGTATTTGCGTATGGAATCTCGTGTCCATTTATGAAGATCTTATGTTGCAGTATCTTTTTGTTTGTAAAATCAATGTGAGTTGATTTAGCATTTTTAAGCTTGATTCGCCATTTCTTTGTACAGGTGTACACATTGCTGACCGCTGCTTGTAACACATGGGTAGATTCCTCTGGATTGCATTGGGTACATCGTTTTGTGTATAGCAGGAAAAGTATAGGTCCCAAAACGATTCCCTGTGGTACAAAAGCTTTAATTTCTGTTAATTTGGAGTAACAGTCTTCCTGTTTAACGTGGAAAGAACGGTCAGAAATATATGATTTTAAGAGATCACAATACTGTTTTTGAATTTAGTTTCGCAGTTTGAGTACAAGGCCGTCATTCCAGACCTTATCAAATGCCTGAGATACGTCTCAAACTGTGGAGCAGACTTGATTCTCTTCTAGAGATTTTTCAAAGCTGCTCAATCGATGAGTGCTTGGTTCTAAAGCCGAATTGGTGGTTTGGAATCAATTTTTTCCGTTCCATTATTGGCATTAGTCGTTTTAAAAACATATTTGTCATCACTTTCGATCAGATCAGTAACAAAGAGATTGGTCTATATGAAAAAATATCATACGGTGGCTTGCCATGTTTTGTGACAGACGTCTTTGCCGCCAAGTAAAGTAAATCCGTTTTTGCTTATATGGGTTAGCTTCAATAGGTAGTCAATCGAGCAAGTCATCTGAGGTCAAAAAAGGAGTAAGTTAGTTATTTTGTCTTTTATGTTTTTATATTTTTTATATTTATATGAAGATTATTTTTGTAACGAATTTATGTACAAGACAAGTTACAACAGTAGTTGCAATTGCGTATGTGTCGTTATGCCACAGTAATAATTTTTCAAAAGAAGAAGAAGAGCTATTTGGGACACTCCACTTGTCCTCAGTAGAGATCTTTCAATGAAAGGTAATTTTTCCCCAAACATTTTTTATTATGTCTCAGAAATCAACAGCACACCAATTATGAACCCTCCCAGGAATCGAACCTGGGCCTACAGCTGTTGTAGTATGTCCATCCAGACAACTACGCTAACTGCAGGTGGTGAACTGACTGATCAAACTCTGTGTATGTATTGTCTCATTCCACCACACTCTAATCAACTCTGTCTCATTATTACCCCTCCTTTGTTCCGTTAGGTCTCTCTCACTGTTTTTTTTCTTCATTTCAGTGGTGTCATAGTACATTGCTTTTGTTAGTGGCAGGGTAATATTCTATAAAGTTTACAATTTCTTGTGAAGATTTGTCAGTAGACATAGATGTCACCTATTTTACCGTATTCATTCTGAAAATTTGAGTAAGTCGATAGTTCGTCAATTCTGCGAATATGAAGATTATTTTTGTAACGAATTTATTGACAAGACAAGTTACAACAGTAGTTGCAATTGCGTATGTGTGGTTATGCCACCGTAATAATTTTTCAGAAGAATTTTTATATTTATATATATATGTATGAATTTCATGAATTTAGAAAAATCAAAAAAGGATTTAACAGTCACCGTGCATGTCTCTGGTATTTATTTGCGGGTGACTGTAGGAGTTTAAATTTCTGGACCTTTACTCTCGGATCGTCGACAGCATCCATAATATGACGATATCATAGAACATTAAAGGGAATAATGTGGAGAGAGTTAAGTTGTCAAGGGACATTTCAATGGATTAAGAAATATCCAGAACTTATTGAAAAATATAATAATACATTTTATAGAACGATAAAGATGACACCAAATGAAGTAAGTTCTTCAAACGAAAAATATCTATTGAATACAGTCTATAGTATATTAAAAGTTTTTAATGGACCCAAATTTTAAGTTGGTGAATATGTTCGAATAAGAAAATATAAACATGTTTCTGAGAAAGGTTACACACCAAACTGGACTGTGGAAATCTTTAGAATTAAAGCTATACAAAATAGTATAAAGTATACATATATATATATATATATATATATATATATATATATATATATATATATATATATATATATATATATATATATATATATACATATATATATATATATATATATATATATATATATATATAATATATATATATATATATATATATATATATATATATATATATATATTTGTATAAGACTGTCAAGCTCATGAAATTAAAGGTGCCTTTTATAGACTCGAGTTAATGAAATCTCAATTTCAATAGACCACAATCCTTGGATTAAACGTAACAACACATCTGTATAAAACCGTCATCAACGTCTTCATCATTTTATTTACTTATCAATCGTTAAAAAATGTCGATAACATTAACGGTAAACGGAAATTCTTCATTACCCGTTTCAAATTATTTTCCATCGATTCCACTTAATTCAAATTATGTTTGCGGTTTAATAAGCTTAGACACATGTCATTCAATTCCGAATGTGGATGTAGAAAACACTCTATTTCATATTGGTGATAATGAAATTCCTATTGGATCATATGAACTATCTGATATAGCTTATGTATTTAGTAATAAATATGAACAATTCAATTGGTTAAATTTTGGGGTTTAGTAAAAGAGAATTGGAACCTGGTAATGTACATCATTCAGATAAAACAATAGATATAACAAAAATAAATGCAATAGTGGTTTATTGTAATATCATGACTATATCATATAAGTTAGCAACATACGCGTTGCATGTCATTGGCGCCGTACGCTTGCGCAGCGGTACAAAGCATTGTACGAAATACGCTGCAACAGCGTCTGCTGCCATCCGCTGCGCAGGGGCACGGTAGACGGTGCTGGTTCTCGGTGCGTGGGAAAACACAAGACTGAGAGCATTGGCGCCATGCGCTAGCGCAGCGGTGCAAAGCATTGTACGAAATGTGCTGCAACAGGGTCTGCTGCCATCCGCTGCCATCAGCTGCGCAAGGGCACGATAGACGGTGCTGGTTCTCGGTACGCGAGAAAACATATGAAAAGAGCATTGGCGCCATGCGCTTGCGCAGCACTACAAAGCATTGTACAAAATGCGCGGCACAGCCGCTACGCGTAGATACGGTAGACGGTGATGGTTCTCGTTGCCGGAGGAATTGGCGAGACATGTGTTGTATGTCGGTGCCGCCAAGCTCAGCCGTGAAACGCTGTCGCGCAATGCCGCCTCAAAGCGCGGTTGTCGGCGGCGAAAAGGTATAAAAAGAACCCGAGTACGAGAGCTCGCATCCTTTGATAGACTAGAGCTCGAAGGAGAAGGACGAGTAAAATAATAAAATATTGAAGTAAAAATTAAATATATATATTTCTATTATTAAAAGATTTTGCTCAGGTGAGTATTTAACTGGCGCCCAACTTGGAGCATGCGAAAAAGTCGCTGCACTGGCTCATAACCCACCCTTGAGAGGGGTGAATAAATAACAAATCTGCGATTCCTACGGGACCCTCCAGTTTTTGTGTCGTAAGCGTGGGGCATGCGAAAAAGTCGCTGCACAGGCTCTTACCGTACCCTTGAGAGGGGTCAATAAAAACGGCAAATCTGCGATTCCTACGGGACCCTCCAGTTTTTGTGTCGTAAGCGTGGGGCATGCGAAAATCGCTGCCCAGGCTCTTACCATACCCTTGAGAGGGGTTAATAAACAAAAGCAAATCTGCGATTCCTACCTGACCCTCCAGTTTTTGTGTCGGAAGTGTGGGGCATGCGAAGAAGTCGCTGCCAAAGCTCTTACCGTACCCTTGAGAGGGGTTAATAAAAAAAGCAAATCTGCGATTCCTACGGGACCCTCCAGTTTTTGTAACATATACGTGGTATATATTGAGGTAAAATCTGCGATTCCTACGGGACCCTCCAGTTTTTAGTACAAATAAATAAAAATTTATAATTAATAATAAATTTTTAGCGCTACCGAAAAAGGCGGTTCGCTGCGTATTGACCATTCGCAAGGTTTATTATTAAACACGGTGCGACCGAAAAAGGTGGTGCATAGCCCATCTCCACGTTCACCGGTATAAAGCAAGAATGGCGATACGTGGTGCTATATTGCGTTAAAATCTGCGATTCCTACGGGACCCTCCAGGTTTAACGTAAACAAAATTTTAATTAAAAAAAATGAATAAAAAAAAAAAAAAATTTTTTAAATAATAAAACTTTAAATTTTTAGAACTACCCAAAAGGCGTTGCACAGCCCAACCATAAGTTCTAGCACATTCTTGGTGACGTAGAGAGCATCCGAAAAAGACGGTGCACGGCTCACCACACCAAGGACTTCCGCTGTAACAAGGGAAGACCAGCACAGGCCACGTTCAGTCAGGTCTCTAGTACCGTTCATCGGAAAGTAGAGTGCGCTTATGTCGGCAGCCCTCGCTCTGGCCTTGGAGCTAGAAATAAACACAGCCAGAGCCCATATAGACCAGTCATGGAAGCGAAAGGGGCCCCAGGGAATGCACCCCTCCTTCAATTATAGCGTCAACCAGCAGCCTATAAGGATGTATCAGCCCGACTCAGCTCGACTTGCCATTGGTCGTCCAAGAACTGGGGGCATCGCCCAGCCAAGAACTCCACCCCGATGGGACAATCCGTCTACGATACCCGCCATAGACGCTCCTCCACGAAATCCCTTCAATGCAAACCGGTTTGGAGCTTCTATCGGCGCTCCTCATATGCGGAAAGGATACTCGGATAGCCAGCAATTTCAAGGGAGGGATCCAGCTACAAAAAGGCCACACTCGTCGCTACCACCTTCACACGATTCGAAACACCCAAGAGTCAATTTCCTGGACGCTGAGTTAAGTAATTCTTCTCCTGGTGGCTGGGCCAATGGAAGCCTCCGGGGTGAAGGTCGTCGTCGCAACCGAAACTACAGACGGGATGACCCCGGTGCCGATGTTGAGGGGGAAACAACTTTCGACGAGGTGAATTTTTTAGGGATGGGAGGTCAATCCTCCCATACCTTCAAATGACCTTAGCATCACAGCGTTTAAAGTTCTTGGTGGACAACGGCTCTGCCAAGAATTATATTAGGGATATCCCTGGCCTGCGGGGAATAAAGCCGGTAATCAAACCATTTAAGGTCAAAACTGTGGTGGGGAGTGTTCCTGTCACTAGGAAATGTGGAATGAATGTGCTAGGAAGGACTTCTACCTTTTACATGCTTCCCACTCTAAACCCCTTTGACGCTATAATCGGGTTTGATCTGCTAACGGACGTCTCGGCTTGTGTCAACTTAGACGTGGGAACACTCCGCCATGCCCGGGGAATGGAAACGCTGCTCTTTCAGGAGTGTGAAGGGGTGAATTACACAGATTCCATCATAGACGAGAACGAGGAAGAAGAGCATACCAGCAGCAACGATCAAACGGAAATTCCCTCTGAGGCCACTACGGAATTCCAGCAACTCCTGATTGATCTGAATGGAGTGTTTGCGGATCCCAGAGAGGGCCTGCCGTTCAACACCAACGTCCTTGCAACCATCCGAACTACAGACAATGATCCAGTTTACGCCCGATCATATCCTTACCCCATTGCAGCCACCACATTCGTAAATAAGGAAATAAGTAGCATGCTCGAGGACGGGATCATACGACCTTCTCGGTCCCCATTTAATAACCCCCTCTGGGTAGTACCCAAGAAAGGAGTAAATGAAAACGGGGACAGGAAACTGCGATTGGTTTTGGATTTTAAGCGATTAAATGATAAAACCATCAGCGACCGATATCCAATACCCGACACTTCGGTCATTCTCGCAAACTTGGGAAAATCTACATATTTCTCAACTATCGATCTAAAAAATGGCTTCTACCAGATCGCTTTAGCAGAGGAGGACCGGGAGAAAACTCCATTTAGACCGCGAATAAAAGTATCGAGTGCTTTATCACGGTACGTTTTTGTTAGGATATTCAACGCTTCGTTGCCAATCTCTAGACAAGAGAATTTATTCAAGATGAGAGAGAGACAAGCGTAGACTTCATGATAAAACCCTTGAATAGTTCGTCTACCTTGAACGAGAGAGGTCATCTGGTATTCCAGAGTTGTGACATCTCGTTTGTAGGCATAATGGGTTGCGAGACAGCGCGATATACAGTCCCAATTTAAGGGGGTGTTATATGATTCAAGTACATTGTCAATTTTATTACGAATTATACTAATTATTCCATAGTATTTTGCAGTACCCCTAATGGACTCGTAAAGTTGGAGGATTCTCTCAACACTTTTTTTCCATGAGGTGAATTCTGAAGCATTACCGGAAAAATCCCTTATACTTCTGACTATGTCTGGTATTTTGTCAAGCTCGCCTAAGTTGTTTCTATGTTCCTGGCTTATTGTTTGGTCTGTACCACTAAACTGGTCACAATTCGGATTTATCACTGATGAAATTAACTGCCTACCTTCGGTGTGCAGAGTCTGAGATGCTATGCTTGCGATAGCATTTCGCAATTCGTCCGACATTACTAACCGGTGTTCAGTTTGGGGTGGGAGTGAGGTTGGATTTAGAACGGGTGGGCGAATTAAATTAACTGGGTTAGACATGATGGGAAATTTGTTAAATCTTTAAATTTGAAGTAAAAAAAAATTGACTTATTGAAAATATAAAGAATTTCCTTGTAGGTTTCTTAAATTATTTTTTCCTTATTTTTTGTTTTATTAACAAATAGTTTTCTTTAAATTAAATCTTTAATTGTTATAAAAGATAATTATGTTTGATTTTATTCAATTTAAAAAAAAAAATTAATTTTTCAATATTTATTAAAAAAAAAAAAAACAAAAAATTGTTCCGCTTATATTCTTATTATTTATGAATTTTCATTAAAAAAATTTCACTTTTATAGTATTGAAATTTTAATTTTGATATAGTATTCAATTTAATTTTCCCTTTTCAGATTAAAATATTCTTAAAACTTATTTTCTTATTATTTATGATTTGAATTCTGTAACTTACAATATGCTTATAGTAGACATCACACGGCTGACTTTGAATGTTTCCCTTTTTGTTTCCCTCGGTGACTCAGGATTCTCCGTCGGCTTCTGGTGTGTTTTCCCGCGTTGAGAAACTACAGGATGTTTGTGGTGGTTCCAAGGGTTTGTTTTTCTATACACAGCTATTTATTTCACTCGCGATTTATTTAGTAGTCCATAACGATTCGTGTAATCTTTACACCGTTTTTTTGACACTCACGCACAGCTACTATATTTTAATAAGCCATTCATGTATACCACCCTTGTAACGTTGGGCGCCAGTTAATTATGTTTAAGCTACATAATATAAAAAAATATATGATGAAAAAAAATATGATTCTGACCGTTGCGCTAGCCATGGTGTCAGCACTTTTAGCGGATGCGCGTGGACTCAGGAATGAGCTTGCATTTCGGTTTGCTCGTGCAGGTTGACGTCTGTGAAGCCGAGATATTCGCTTTCAGCTCATTCGGATGCGCGTAGACTCAGGAATGCGCTTGCATTTTGGTTTGCTCGTGCAGATTGACGTCTGTGAAGCCGAGATATTGGCTTTCAGCTAATTCGGCGTTAACTTATATTCCACTAACAAACGAGAAAAATATTGTAAAACTATCGAAATAGAAAAAAATTTTTTTATTCCTTCTTATCTAAATTCTTATCTAATAATAATAATCTTATCTTGATTCTTATCTAAACAGGAGTAGTTGTTTCTTATCACAACAGAAATAATTAATTGCATTAAAAAACGAATAAACCACAAAAAAGCACCAGGATACGATATGTTGACAGGAAAAGCTCTCGCTGAGCTACCTACTATAGGTTATAACTACTTAAGGAATGGTATCAACTCAATGTTCCGACTACAATTTTTTCCCAATGTATGGGAAGTTGCTGAAATTATTGCACTACCGAAGCAGGGAAAAGATGCTACAATTGCTTCGTTGTATGTACCAATTAGCCTACTTCCCATAATCTCTAAAGTCGCTGAAAAACTATTACATGATAGACTTAGCCAGATCCTTGACAATAAAAACATTATACCACATCATCAATTCGGATTCAGAAAACGACATTCAACGATTCAACAGATACACCGTATAACAAACAAAATTGAAACAGACATAGAATATAAGCGGTACTGCGTTGCTGTATTCTTAGACGTTGCAAAAGCAGTTGACAAAGTATGGCATAAAGGACTGCTGCATAAACTGAAGACGATGCTGCCACTTGACTACTATTTGATTGTTGAAAGTTATCTTAGTGATCGTTACTTTTACTTCAAATATAATGAAGCGTGTTCGTCTATTCATCTTACAACAGCTGGAGTTCCTCAAGGGAGTGTCTTAGGACCACTGCTATATGTCATATTTACCTCAGATATACCTCTTCCAAAAGAACTGAATACCACAATTGCTACCTTTGCTGACGACACAATCCTCTTAGCATCTGACAAAAATCTAAATACTGCGACTGCAAATCTGCAGATATACACAGAGAATGTTAAGGAATGGTTTGAAAAATGGTGCTTGAAAATTAATGATGATAAGACTGTACAAATAATTTTTACAACTAAAAGAAAATTTAACCCAATACCTATTAAAATAAACAATAAAGATATAAAAATAGGGTCTACTACTAAATACCTTGGTATACACATGGAATCAAAGCTAAATTGGGACTACCACATCAAACAAAAAACGAAACAAATAAAAGAAAAATTTTGGCAACTATATTGGTTAATGGGTAAGCAATCTAAGCTCACAATTAACAACAAGTTGCTGCTATACAAGTGTACTATAAAGCCAATTTGGACGTGGGGAACGGCAAAGTGGTCACACATACAAAAAATTCAAAGACAGCAATCTAGAATATTAAGAGTTATCATAAAGTCTGGTTGGTACCCAACAAATAAAGATATACACCGCAAACTAAATATGACAAGAATTGACGAAGAAATAAAAAAGATATCCATCCAAAAAAAATAATAATAGATATCCAAATAAAAAAAAATAATAATAAAAATCAAAACTGATGGAAGAAAGTTAACAACTATAAAACTTAGATTATGGCTATCAATTAGATCAAGAAGATATAAATGACACATTTACAAAAACAACCATGGACACAACAACTACAAGTATTTTAGAAACAATAACAGAAAGACATCCATCAAAATATTTTACAGTTGATGATGCTATAGAAGGAAAGGATTTAATTCAAAAGAAGTAAATACAGCGAAGCAACCGTTTTATCTTTTAAATTTGAATATGATAATTTTGATGTTATTCGTTGTACATATGATGTTCTATAGGAGAAAAAACAACTAAATATAAGTTTTTTTCAATATCGCGAATTGGAAGTTGAACGAATTTTTATTAATGGTGTCATTGGAAAGGTACGTACATCAGATTTAACACGCAAATTAAACATATTAATATAATTGATGTGAAAAACTATACTCAAACATATAAAATGGATATCATAAAAAGATGCAGCAATTGTTTTCATGATAATCTCACAGGGAAAGGAAGATTGTTTATATACCGATTAGTCGGTTTACTACTCAGTTGCCGATTCCTTGTGTGCAATACCGAAGGATCGTGCTGATAACTTCAAGTACAATACTTGAAGTCTGATGTCTCTTTGGGTACAGTACCGAAAAAGTGCTGGGCCTAATCAAGTAGTATTCTTGAATTAACCTTGTGGTTATATTGGCGACAAAAGAAAACACTTGTTGATTGCTTGACTTCAAAAGTATATCTCAATTTTAATATATTAATTGATTGCATTTATATCATAATTTGGCTTCTTCTACAGAATGAAATATATATGTGGTGGCTGCCATTATGTACAGGGCACCAGCGTTTGTGCATACTTAGGACAAATTAATGCTTTAGACCGCACATGCAAGAAAATGCTGATGAGGTGAAGACACGCTGTATATCCGTTGGTCGGGTGTACTGCTTATTCAGCGTTCAAGAGCAGGCAGTGGAAATGGGAATTGCTTATTGTACTTTTGCGTTGGAGCAGGTACAAACATCCTCCCGCCTGTTGCGCATAGTTTCAACTTAGAATTAGATGCTGTTTGCGCGAACCCGTACTCGAAAATCTGGAGCTCATCGCCCCTTTTGTTTCGAATATCGCTGGGAAAAGATCCAGATAAGACAGATCAAGGTGATGTGCAAACTGATATATCCGATGCTGAACTGATGGACTTCTCGGCTTTTAAGCGGTAGATCCAGTAGCTCATTGTTATGCAATTGTTGCATTTGTTCACTTGAATATCGTTCGTCAAGTTGAACTGTTCTTCTAATGAGTGTGTTGCAGCCTTCATATAGTCTGCGATCAACTTAATTAGATTCACTTTCGATACGATCGTGCTGGTGACCTTTGAAACGTATGCCGATGTGCCACTATGGTTATATACTCATCTCTTATGGTGCATCCTTGTCTCAAGGTTAAGGTTATTATTCCTTCCAGGAATTCTTTAAGTATGTCTGAGCCGCAGATGACGCTGATTGTACGGGCTGTCTGTGCGATGTAGATCCATGAGATTTCATTAAGTTATGGAATCCATTGAGGTGAGTCGTGTGTGCGATGAACCTTGCAGCTTTTCTAGTCGATAGTCGATTGGTTGATGTAATGCGATGTGTTGGATGTAATTGCTTGCATACATGCATATTAAATTTGAATGCAGTACATGTTGGCAATTCTCCTGCTGATAATGAAAAATATTTGTCTCGATGTAGATTAGTAACTATATACTCGATTGTCCCTTCCAAGATGAAAATTCCAGTGCCTTCCAAAATAGGTAGTCGAGTCACATATAATAATTCGAATGGTTCTTGATTAGTCGATAGTAACTTAAGACGCACAATCATCTCAGTTAACGTGATGCGTGCCTCCACAGAGATCAGTTTAAGTATTTCAATGGTATTCTTGTTGGGAACTTGTAACGTTGGTGGGAGATGGTCTTTGATTGTTATCAGTTGTTGTTGCGTGTCCGTCAATACGTTTAAAAAGAGCTCTTGATTTCGTTGGTAGTCCTGCATAGCCATAAGTACTCGAGCGGACATCGCATTAAACATTTCGGCTATTGCATGTTGGGATTCTGACCTTGTGAAGATGTCCTGCTGGCTATATGAATATTTTATTTGCATGTGTATTTGTTGAATTTGATCGTCGGATTTTTTTAAAATATTGCTAGTGCAGTCAATTACCCATGTTTGGTTTCGAATTAGGTGCAGAAGATGTTCTTCGTTACGGGATATGTCGTTTATCGTTGCAGACATTTCTTTGGCATAGTTCGAGTCCAAAATTCCAGACAAGCTTCCAACAATTGCCAATGGAGCGTCTCGCCGTTGACGATGGATTTATTCGTCTTATTGTAGGTACTCATCATCTTGTCGGATTAGCTGCCATTTAGTACGGATCTGGTCCACAGTTTTCTAACAATTAATTGTACTGCTCTGGATATGCGAACACGCTCGCTATATTTGCTGTTATTCCTTGTATTATATTGTTGCGCTCAAGCTATTGTAATACTCACCTATATTCCAATCTGTTGTTGTTGAGTAAGTCAGACCCATTTTTTCGAAATAGAGTCCTGTTTGGCTTCAAAAGGCACCTGGGTAATGGGGTCATCACCTGCTACTAGAGCTATTAGAAAGCATATGCATAGCAAAAATACTAACGAGGGTGACACAGATCGTCTTCGTATAGCTGGTTTATGACTTATGCCTTCGTTGACACCTGTCGCTTCTTCTACCGGAGCTGGCTGCTTATCAGGTTGTTCTACTCGCACCAAGCCGTCAGCACCATGAAATGCTTGAGTTACTCGACCAAGCCGCCATTTAATAACTGGCAAGTTATCCTCCTTCAGTAATACCATTAGTGTGAAGATGAAATTTGCCCACAGACAAATTTCACTCACACAAAACTATAAAACAACAGTAGGCGAAAAAAAATATATAAAGTCGAAAATGCGGGTAATCATGGAGCGGTTCTTCAAACGCTTCCAAGTTCAAAAGTCTAGTCACGCGATACTCAACTCAGAATTACTTCAAGTCACGCGTGTTCCAGTACTCATCTCAAGTCACGTGCGTTCCGGCACTCACCTCAGATCCTTTGCAAGTCACGCGTGTTCCGGCGCTCACTTCAGATCCTTTTCAAGTCACGCGTGTCCGGTACTCACCTCAGATCTTTTGCAAGCAACGCGTGTTCCGGCACTCACCTCAGATCCTTTTCAAGTACGCGTGTCCGGCACTCACCTCAGATCCTTTTCCATTCACGCGTGTTCCGGTACTCACCTCAAACTACTTCAAGTCACAAGTGTCAGTCACCTCACAAGCAACTGGTCACGCGAGTTCTATTGTAAAAAAAGAAAAGAATCAATAAAGTTAAATCTAATTCTGTAAGACTCCAGGACTCCGCTGAGGATACCCCGGCAAAAGAAGAGTCTTTATACTACCAGGCTGTAAATTATGACGCATGGTATCCCATTTGTAGCGATGCTGGAGTTGGTTCAGATACTCCCTACTCCACCGACTCCAGAATTCCTGTTTCATCCTTGTGACTAATTCCCACTGCTTCAGTAAATTTATGTTCACATTCTCAGTGCATCTGTTAAGAAGTGACTGGGAGTTTTTTTTTTATTTCTATTTTTTTATTGGTTCGGAGGTGGAAATCTGTAAACAGTCACTGGGCGCTCTCGCACCAGTAGTGTGGGGCTCTTACTCACTAAAACGACCTCCTCAGACGCCTCCCAGACGGTACATAACCGTTAAGCAATACTTCGTCTGGGAGTGGGTTGGACAACGGACCCCTCCTATTGATTCCCTGAACGTCGCCGCCACTCCAAGTGGCGGAGGTCTCGCATAATTACGGCCGAGGTATCACACACCACGTCCCACTTCTCCGGGCACTCGAGCATATAGTGCGCGAGGTTGTCCGGTGTCACAGGTTCTCCGCAGACTCTTTGCAGTACCGCTCTGGCACCGCTGTATCGTGGACATGAGAAAAAGGACATGTTCCACGTCCTCGGGCTCCGTGCCTCCACAATTATCGCAGCTGGGGGATTCCTCCAGCCGGAATCTGTGTAGGTACGCCCGGAAACCTCCGTGCCCGGTCAGCAGCTGTGTGACGTGATAGTTCACCTCGCCATGCGACCTATCCATCCAGCGTTGGAGATCAGGGATCAACCTCCTCGTCCAACGGCCCTTTTCGGATGCATCCCATCGGGCTTGCCACTCCTGTATGGTGCTTTGCCTAATGCCTGCTACGCGATCTTTCGCACTCAGCTCGTGCGTACTTTCGCCGTAGTATAGGCTCTACGCCTCCTTGGCCAGCAGGTCCAGCGGGATCATACCGGCCATCACCAGCGCGGTGTCTGCAGACACAGTACGGTGTGCTGAGATCGTGCGGAGCGCACATCTCCTATACGCCGCCTCTATGGTGCGAACGTAGGCCTTTAAGCTCGACTTCTCAGCCCATATGGGCGCTCCATACAGGATTATGGATTTGAAGACCCCTGAGATGAGCCGTATTTTCCAGTGCCGTGGCCCTCCGAGAGTTGGCATTATCCGGCAGAGCTGGGAACAGGTCCGCGCTGCCTTCTCACCTAATCGCCGAAAGTGCTCCTTGAACGTCAGTCTTGCGTCAATCCAGACGCCTAGGTATTTGAGATGTGGGGTCGTGGTAATGGTGCAGTCACCAACCCTTTTCTCCAGCACCTCCTGTACCTTTCGACCTGACACAAGGATAGCCTCCGTTTTGTGCTCTGCCAGCTTCAGTCCAACATCCGCCAGCCATCTTCCAACAGTGGCCACTGTGTGATTGGCCTCTGCTATTACCTCCTCCAGTTGTTTCACCGTCATCAGTAGCGCTATGTTGTCCGCATATCCGATTATTTTAACGTAATCGGGCACCCGTATGCGGAGAATGCCATCGTACATAACGTCCCAGAGAAGTGGCCCCAGTACAGACCCCTGGGGAACTCCTCCGGTGATCTTGTACGTTTCTACACCTCTATCGGACTCGTATAATAGCATCCTATCGCTAAAATAACTAGTAATGATTCGCCTTAGATAGATGGGAACTTTGAATTCTTCCAGCGCTTCTGCTATGCGCGCCCAACTGGCCGAGTTAAAAGCGTTCTTGACGTCGAGGGTGACCACGAGGCAATACCTCTTGGCACCCCCCTTTCATCTCTGGCCATGAATCGCCTCCTTCGCCGTTTGGACGAGTTCGTCAATGGCGTCCATGGTGGATCTGGCCTTTCGGAAGCCATATTGCCGCCTCGCCGGTCCTCCAGCATCCACTATCGCCTCGTCGATCCGGTCGCAGATAATCCGCTCTAGGACCTTCCCTGCTGTGTCCAACATGCACATGGGACGGTAGGCCGATGGGTCCTCAGCTGGCTTATCGGCTTTAGGTATCAATACCAACCGCTGCCTTTTCCACCGTTTCGGGAAGACTCCTTCTCTAAGACAGGCCTCGTAAAGTGACCTCAGTGTTTCTGGGTGTAGTGCAACTGCGGTTTTCAGCACTCGGTTGGGAATTCCATCTGGGCCAGGTGCCTTCTGGTCCCCAAATTTTCCAACCGCCCGCAACACCTCTTCTGTCATTACACTGGGTACTTCTTCGCCCAGCTCGGGAGAGAACTGATCAGGCACATAATTTTGCACTGGGAAGAGCTCTCCCACAATGCGTTTGAGCAAGTTTGGGCAGCTTGGGGCTGGCTGCCTGTAGCAGGGGAGCTTTTTCATCACGAGCCTATATGCCGTGCCCCACGGGTTGTCTTCAACCTGTGCACATAACTCGGTGAAACTCCTGCGCTTGCTCGCCTTTATGGCCGTCTTCAGCCATCTTTTAGCCTCTTTGTACAACTGGCGCAGTTGCAGGCAGTCTGGGTTGCTTATTGCACGCTGGTGCCTTCGCCTTGCTGTGTGGCATTCCTTGCGTAGGCCGGCGATCTCGTCCGTCCACCAATAAACGGATTTATGGTTTCCACCATAGGCCCGCATGGGCATCGCCGCATCGCAGGCGCTCTCTAGCTGGCTCGCTAGCTGGTTCGCCATTTCCGCCGCACTGCCTTGCAGCTCAAAGTCCTCTAACATGACTTTGAGTGCGCCGTCGACGAGGGCGTCCGCTCTCCAGCCTTTCGGCCACGGGCCTGTCCTCCGCTGTTGTTTGTTCCTTTCCAAGTCAAAGCAAATGGCATTGTGGTCGCTGTGGGTGCACGCGGAACTTACAATCCACCTGGCTCCTCTGATTAACCGCTGCTGAGGAACGTAAGGTCGATCACAGATGTGGCTTCTCCTCTCACAAAAGTCGCCTCTCCCGCGTTCATGACGACTACGTCAAGAGCCGCAAACGCGTCCATTAGGATATGACCTCTCGGTGTGGTTCGGGCGCAACCCCATTCAGTTGCCCATGCGTTGAAGTCGCCGGCAATCACTACGGGGTTCCTGCCTTGCGCGTCCAGAGCAAGGCTGTCTACCACTGACTCGAACTCGTCCGCAGTTAGACTCGGCGGTATGTAGCAACTGTACACCGTGGTCCCTCCAATGGTCGCTCTGACGTTGCAATCGCTTCTCTCTATGTTGCTTAGTTGTATAGGCTTGGTTCCGCACACCCACAGTGCGGCACCACCAGTGGTGTCTTCGGCCCATACTCCTTGGTGCTTGCGCCTATACGGCTCGCTAAGCACTGCAACATCGACCATCTGTTCCCTAACGGCCTGCTCAAGGAGATCCTGTGCAGCCTCGCAGTGGCTGAGATTGAGTTGGAACAACTTCATCTCCTGCGCCTGGACCTCTTCTACGCGGCTCGCTTGTAGGATGGGCATGAGCTGCATCCTGTCGGATGCTCCACATCCTTGCGGCCGCTGGCCTTACAGAGGGCACAGGTTTGGGCCTTGTCGCACTCCCGTGCGTTATGGCCCTCTGTGCCGCATCTGTAGCACTTGTGGCGCCAATCGTCCTTGCTACCGCATTTCTACACGGTGTGGCCGAACTCCATACATTTGTAACAACGCAGGGGAGTCACCTTTTCGCGCACCCGGCATGAGGTCCATCCGACTCTCAGCCTGCCAGCTTTCATAAGGGCTGCGGCTGTCTGTGGCGACAGATTGATGACTGCTGTCTGTGTTCCACCGTACGCTTTCCTGCGGGTCCCTCTTGATCTTGCGGAGGATGTCCGCGTAGCTCACCGTGCCAGTTTCCCTGATGACGATGGCATCGGGGCGCGCTGGCTTAGGCTTCGGGCCCTTCCGCTTCGCTTAGGGTCTGGAACGAACTGTAGTCCACTCAACTTTTGCACCCTCCGCCTTTCCAGGCAAAGGCTTATGGGTCTTAGGATTTGGCCGGGTTACCTTGTTCTCGGCCGCCAGTGTCGGGGCATCCCCCCTCCTCCTCTTAGCTACCGCTCGGCTAGTCGGACTTACTTTGGCGTTGCGACTGCGGCCGCTTAGCTCTTCGCCCGCGAAGACGCACCGGCTTTGCCCTGGTTGTCCACAGGAGGGCCGCCAACCTGCACCTCCTTGTCCACCTTCTCCGTCCGCTCTTCAGTCTGGACTGCCCTGTCGGCTTGCACCAGCTGTGGCACTCTCGCAGCCGTACCTGCGTCCTGCTCCTCGACGACCTGCAAGCAGACATCCCGGATTTTGGATGCCTTCCCCTTGATGTCGGAATCTACATTGTGCCTTGGCACAAGGAAAGCTATGAGTGCTTCAATGTGCCACTCCAGCACCGCCATTTTGCCTTTGGCAATAACCTCATCGGGAGGGATGACCGCCATTGCCGTCGGATCAGCCTTCATGCCCATCACTCGCTGAAGCTCACTGGTGTCTGCCAGTGTGTTTCTCCGCACCACCGTCTTTCTTATTACCGGAGGAGGGGTCCTCTGAATAGTAGACTTCCCGCCGAAGGGGTCCTTCATCGCACCGTCGTCTTAGTTTATTTTGTTGGTATTGTTGGTATTCATTTATTGTTTGGGTCCCCGCTCAGGACCGTTATCTTTGCTCGTAGTGCAGTCGCCTTAATGGTCCCATGGTTATCTTTGCCGCAGCAGGGAGGCCATGCGAGGGTTGACACAAGTCCTTATGGGCGCGTATGTTCAGAGCCAGACCAGCGCTAGTCGGGAATGTTACATCCGAGCCTGCACTGCCAATTTAATGGTGACGAGCATCGAGCGTTTCCTGAGACCTGCCATGGTTTTAACGGGACGGGGGCGATTGCGGCATTAAGCTACCAGCCATTTCTGTAAGATTTCACTCTTACTTACTGAGGTGGCAGCATACCGCAATCGTCAGCCCACAAGCATCAGCTTATTTCCTATGTTTCCGGTATGCCATAATCAAGGCCTTACCGGTCTCGGCCTTGATTTGAGGTACAACAGATCCCACGATGTCCCTTTGTGGTCCCACGATGGTCCCTCGCTGTTCCATCGTTGATCCCTCGTTGTCCCCCGTTGCCCAGACAGCCGCCCCATGAGGGGGTCATCGCTGTCTCTGGGTGCGTTGCTCACTTCAGCTGGCCATCAGCGGGTGCTGGTGTGCCATTGCCCGGGGCCGCCACGTGGAGGCAGTGAGTCTTCTTGAGGGTGACCCACACCAGGATCGCTCTAGACCCAGTGAGGGGCAATTAGAGGCTTTGCCTGGCTGGTTCCGCCCTGACCATTGCTTTGCCTGGCTGGTTTTTCCCCTGACCCCTGAGTGTCTGGGAGTTAATGCTGCGTAATCGTGTGGGTCATCTGAGATAGGAGTCACCGGCCGCGAGTTATGAATGGCTTCTATTTCAACCATAACTGTCTCTAATTCTTCGTATGTTCATCGGGCATTGGACAAAATTTTGTACAATAGATTCTTTGCCGATTTAACCGCTGCTTTCCATGAGCCGCCAAAATTAGGTGATCAAGCAGGTGCGAAATGAAGCTCGATTCCCTTGTGTGCGCAGAGTTTCATCAGCTGTGATTTTGTATCTCCGTTGTGGATGATGTCCGCAATCTGTCTCAATTGATTTCGTACTCCTTTGAAATTCTTCGCGTTGTCACAATGAAGATGCTGGCAGTTCCATCTTCGGCTCACAAACCTCTTCAGTGCTCCGATAAAGGCGTTTGTCGTAATTGTGCTTACTCCTTCAATGTGTATGGACTTAGTTGCGAAGCAACAAAATATCGCCACATAACACTTTTGTGGCGTCTTTCCCCTTTGATTGTAAACAAATTTGAATGGCCCAAGAAAAACGACTTCAGCGTGAGTTACTGTTAGACTTAACTGTTAGAAATATAACTCTGGCAACCCTACCTAATTTACTTTCTTCTTAACTTCCTACTTTCATTATCCACATATATTATCTCTCTCGCTTCTAAGTCGTTGAATAAAGCACACGTGAATTCCAAGACTCTGCGTTCTTTCTCAACAGTAACTGTCCCATGAGTTGCTGCAATGGTTTCGGCATAGCTTTAGTGCAAGATACACAGTTTTTCACGATTGATCTGGCAATTGTTTTCGCATTAACCGGCCAATAAGCTTCCCGTGACGCTGCTACTAGACCGGCTGGGACAACATGCTTGTTATCAATGTGGATGTGTGTGTCATCAATATTTTAGTGATATCACTCCGATATGGCAATAGGGCCTGGTATTTTTCTTCGTGTGGTAGGGCTGAATTTGCTAGTCATCCTCCTGCCCGCATAATGTCGTCTTTATCCAGAAATAGTGTAAGATCACCCATCCCTCTTCCAACTGGTTTGTTGTGCTTGAGAAGTTTATATTCAGGATTGAATGATTGTCTCTGCAGTTCCTGAGATGCACCTTGAATTTCTTCTGCGTCGAAGTCGATGGATTTTTGGATTGGAACATTGCGACATTTTTTAATGAATCGAACTGCATATGCAGTGACTCGTTGAAGATATGTCCATGAATTTCGATGGTTAATCATTGAAGTAAACGACGGAATCTGTGACGTAGTAAGACATATCTGTCTCTTCTGCAATTCTGTGGTTGAATTGGCTGATGCCGCTGGCCACGATGACGGTGGTCCGTATAGAAACAGTGGTCTATAAAACCAGATGCCTTATTGTTTGAATTGACCCGGATTGATGCCGCGTGAGATCATGTCTGCCGGATTTTTGTCTGTAGGTATGTGACGCCATTGTTGTTGCTTCACCGTTACTTCTTGTATAGCTGTCACTCGATTTGCCACAAAGGTGTGATAGGAAGACGAATTGGTAGAGATCCAGGCAAGCGTCACTTCAGAGTCCGATCACAGAAAGCATTCGCCTGTCCATTGTAGAATATGCTTTACCCTGTACAATAACTGAACTGCTAACCCTGCAGAACAGACCTCCAGTCGAAGGAGCGTTTGTTGTTTTAGTGGTGTAGTCTTGGATCTAGAACATAACAGCTGAACGCTCACAGATCCATCTGTTTTTATCGACCTTGCATAAATAACAGCTCCATATGCCTGCTCGGATGCATCGGCAAAAGCGTGTAATTCTGTCTTGTGCACATTGTCCTTTGTGGTTGGAAATACGTACCGTGGGATTAGCAAGTTCTCAAGTTCCTGGATGTTTTCTCTAAACTGGCTCCAGAAGCTATGCAAGTCCATAGATAGTGCTTCGTCCCAGCTTAATTTTAGACGCCACAGCGATTTCATGAATATTTTTGCACATGAGGCAACTGGGACAAAAACATAATGGGTCGAAGATATGCGTGATGTACGACAGTAATTGGGGTTTCGTTATTTTGGCTGTTGTGCTCCATTTGGTCCTTATTAGAAAGTAATCAGTCCTAGGTTGCCACGTTAAACCAATCGTTGTGATGGAAAAATTATCATTCTCAAAATTCAGTTGAATTGCTCGATCCTCTGCATTGATGTTGGTTAACAGTGTTTTATTACTCGCACACCATTTCCTCAACTTTAAACCTGCTAACTTGGTGAGGGAGTTCAATTCCTCCTGTACGAGCAAGGCTTCAGCTAACGTTTCGGCTCCACTCATAACGTCGTCCACATAAAAATCTCGTTGGAAGCATCTGGAGCCGTGCGGATATTATGTGCTATGTTCCGTGGCTAATATGCGTAGACATTTTATCGCCAAATATTGTGCCGATGTGACTCCATAAGTCACTGTGTTTAATTGGTTACTTTTCAGAGGTTCGCTTCTCGGGTTCCTCCACAAGATTAGTTGATGCTTGCTGTCAGCTTCGTTCACGATGATTTGTCGGTACATTTTTTCGATATCTGCTGTGAAAACATATCTGCGTACTCGAAATCTCAAAAGAACCGCAAATAAGTCTTCTTGAAGTTTTGGACCTGGTAGTAGCACATTGTTCAATGATACATTTGTTGACGTTTTCATTGATGCGTCGATGATGTGGGGTGGTGCTGTCTGGCTTCAGAACGCAGTGGTGAGGTAAGCAGTAGTTGGGTTGGTCTATGCTTCCGCTAACTTCTTCCATATGACCTAGCCGCAGATATTCTGCCATGAAGGCCGTATACTGCATTTTAATGACTGGGTTTCTTAGTAATTTACGTTTGATGGCATAAAAGCGTTGTAACGCAGTAGTCTTTCAGTCTCCAAGAGAGCTTACGTTATCAGCGAAGAGCAAGCGCACAACGGACTGTCAGTTCGCTGCTCGACACACAGTTTGGTTGAAAAATGCTTCGCAATTTATTTCAATAGCTGTTGGCAGCGCACTGTTGGTGTCAAATTCTTCTAACTGTCAGAAACGCTCGAGCTGTTGGGTTAATGATTCATCTTCACTCGTAACTCCAATACCGCAGAACGTAGTCTCAGCTGTTGATGGAATTGTGATGTGTCCACGAAGCACCCATCCGAACACGGTGTTTTGCAATATGGGGAGTCCGATTTGTCTGACTACTAGCAAATTCAGATAACATTCGTTGCCAATTAGAATGTCAATTGGACCTGATTGATTAAACTTCGGATCAGCCAAGTGAATATTTTTAGGAATAGGCCAGGTTGTCATATCGAAACTCTGTGGACTTCAATTCGGGCTGTGTAACTAGTCAATCGTGACTCAATCGTGTTTTGTGGTGGTAATCCGAGCTTCTTTGCCAACCTGTCCGTAATGTAGTTTGTCTGCGATCCTCCATCCAAAATTGTACGGCATTGAAATTCATTGCCATGGAAGTTACTTTTAAGACGACAGTGCTCAACAGCACATATTTCACGCTCCCACGGTTGACAGGGGACACTAATGACGTGGTGATTGGTTTTTCTGTGACACCTGTATAGCTATTGTAGTGTATCATGAAAGTCATGCATACCATATGTATGCCTGCGATTGTAAAGAACCAAATGCACCAGAGAAATGTGTAGTGCACGCGGAGCATGATCGCACACACACTCACTTCACATGCTCAAACCTTTCCTCTATCCCAAAGCAATGCACTTAAATTAGGTCATGTGCAATTCGAACCTCAAAGGTCTGCCGTAGGCATATATAATTTATTGCACATTCATAATTTATTGCTTGCACATGTGATTTTCATGACACATGGGATATTGGAAATATGGAAATGAAACACTAGCTACAGCAAAATTAAATGATAGGAATAAGTATATAAGAACGTAGTGTAATGCACGTATATTGTGTGCGAGAAATATATGATAAATACCACAATATATATTATATATTATATATTAGAGCGTTGCTCGGCAAGACGCCATTGAGCAAATTCTAACTGTGAGCCGAAGAAAGGCTGAATGCAATAAAAATGCAAATGTTTGAGTTGCCAGTTGGTAACTGATTAGTGTAATTCCCGAGCAGGGTTTTTAAATGGTTTATTTGAGTTACAAACTCGATAACAAATCTCGATTAATTTAATTGTTTACTTCTAATCCCTTTCGCTTAAGTCTAACTCAAATTCCACTCAATTTTAAAACAAACCAATTCACCAATGACCGCACGCCAGGATTCTTATTACACTGCACATGTCAAGTGTCATAGTGTTGCAGTGCAGCGTATGGGTGTGTCTTATGTATTGGTATGGTTTGGATGTGTAGTTTGCGTAGGTAGACTTTGTGCTACACTACGTTTGTGCGCAATAGTGCACATGCACTATAGTAGTTAGAAGATTAAAGATTAGTTCTAAACACAAATCATAACTGTTTGTTCTCACAACGAGCTGACTTTAGTCGCTTCGATAGAACTCAAAGGAGCTGACTCTAGTCGCTTCAAGTAGAACATTTGGCTGCCTTAAGGCGCCGATACAAAAGTGCGCAAGCTCTCGCGCAATCAAATAATCATATGAGCCCATCATCTGCGTAGGGAATATACTGATAGGCAAAACTAACTGTATTACTAACAGAACTTATTACATGGCGATCCTGCCATCTTTACATATTACATGGCGATCCTGCCATGTACAACAACATCCGTTATATCCCGTCAGAAGAATAACTAAAATTCGTATAGATGGAAACCGACCAAGCGATATTAAAGCCTCACAAGCCGTTAACTGATGCCGGAAAAATTGAGTTTTTGACATGGTTATGGAAAGCAATAGGCATTAGCGGAACACCTACAGCTGAAGACTGGGATGATGGTGCAGTAAAAACGTTAGAAACAAGGACAATGATAAATAAATACTGCCCATTTTGATCTACAACAACATAAATCATCTGAATATTTTTATAAATAGAAATTAATATAACTATTACTATAAATAAAGCATTTTATTATTAACTATAGATTATTCATTTAAAAAAAAAAATTTTAAATATGTTAAAATTATGTTAAAATTATATAATGTAGTACAATAAAACATTTAAATAGGTAATAATTGTTACAACTAATATAAGTAAATCGTGTAGTTATTTAAATACTCTACTCAAATATATAAAATACGAACTAAATATTTGTAATTGTACACTCCAAACATGGGAGGCACAAAATCTAAAACAAAATCTATTTTTGACCTGAATGAGATAGTGGCTAAGAAATAAGTTATGAGCCTAGCTTCTTTAGAAAAAATTGAGCAAATTGTAGGCATTTTAAAGAAAAACCCGAATAGAGTAAATACCGACAATTACATAACAGACTTACAGGCAACACTCAATACACAAACTGCTTATTTTGAACTAGAGCTTAACAAAGCCCCCAGCTTAGAAATAAACACATTAGTATCTATGTTTAATATACTGAGCACATATATTAAGAAAATCATTAGCAAAAGTCTATGAAAGAGGAGAAATTAGCAAAATTAGAAACAGAACAACTATCAGAGCTCGCTATGACGTCTTTTAATGTAATTGATTGCCTGAAGGCAATACCTGAATTCTCAGGCAAGCCTGAAGACTTGTCCAGGTTCATAAGCTTAGTGGAAATTATGAAGACCACTGTACCAACAACGAGTGAGAACATATTTTTCACACTAGTATTTAATACTAAACTACCGGACAAAATTAAGAACAAATTAGAACTAGCAGGAGCAGACAATACAACAACATTAATTTCAGAATAAAAAAATTTCTTAAAACCAACAAAAACTACAAATTGCATATTAGATGATCTTTCGAAACTAAGACAGGGTAATAAGACAATTTCTCGTTATGCAGAACAGATTGAGGAACTAATTTGTTCTCTAAACAAGTTACAAACTACAGACACCTCTGCTGAAGTAAAGAAAGCAATCATAAATAATAACGATACAATAGCTTTCAATTCATTCAAAAACGGTCTAACCAATATGTCAACAATCCAAACAATTACAGCAAGCCGCTGCAAACAATTTAAAGAAGCGGTACAAATAGCTGACGAATTTGAAAAAATGAACGAGACTCGCATTTTGTCATATAGAAGTAATAATTATCGCGAACAAAAACAATACAACAATATGCCTCAACAAAACAGATACCGCAGCAATAATTTTCATGTCAATAACCAACGAAGTCATCACCCTAATGGCAATGTCAGAAATTACTACAATAACAACAGACAACAAAATTCGAATAACATTGCTTACAGACGTAATTGGAGAAACAACAACAACACAAACCATTACAACAGTCAACGTACTAATCAGCAATCATACAGAAACAACAACTACAATAACCAACGCACTGACCAGCAGACATACAGAAACAACAACAATAACAGAAGAAACTCCGGTCGAAATAGAATAATGTATGTAGAAAAAACTGCACAAGACACAGCTGACTACATAAATAAACAAAAAAACGACGACCTCCCCGCCTGCTAAATATACAAAATAATATGAGTGGTGCGGGGATAAACAAAACAGAATTACCCAAAACAGCATTCACTATAAACACAGACCGACATATAGGACGTTTTGTCAAAATAAAATACAAGAACACATACATAAATTTTTTAGTAGATACTGGAGCAGAAATTTCACTGCTAAAAATTGGTAGTATATTCGACGAAGATATTTTCAGCCAACATTCTTGCACATTAACAGGAATTTCAAAAGAAAATGTTTACACTTTAGGTACATCAAAAATCTTACTAAAAATTCAGCAAGAATCCTTTAAACACACATTCCAAATTGTAGAAGATAGTTTTCCAGTCAAAGCCGATGGAATTTTAGGAGACGATTTTCTCTTAAAATTCGGCGGAAAGATAGACTACGAAACACTCACATTACAATTTACACTTAATAACACATTGTTAGTGCTTGATTTAGCAAGCAAAGTATTTTGTATCACCATACCACCGAGATGCGAGGTAATACACCCAATAAATGCGAACATAACTGAAGACATGCTTGTATGCAATAATGAAATGCAAGCAGGCATATATATAAGCAATACTATAATTCCAGCTAAAGGCATAAAACACATACGCATTTTGAGCACAATACAAGACACCATAGAGTTAAACAAACTAAAAATAGAATGCAAACCCTTAAAAAATTATTACATAGTAAACAGCACACAGAACAATAGCACAAAAAGATGGAACCAAATACAATCACTGCTACAATTTGACACGCAATACACATAGAGAAATTGTGTCAAGAATACGCAGATATTTTCCACTTAGATGACGATGTCCTGACAGTCAACAATTTCTATGAACAACATTTAGAGGCAACAGATAAAAAACCTGTATACATAAAAAAATACTGTTTGCCACACACACAAATGGAAAATATAAATGAGCAAGTAAAAAATCTGCTGAAACAAGAAATAATTGAACATTCAATTAGTGCTTATAACTCACCACTACTTGTTGTACCGAAAAAGAGTTCCGATGATTCCAAACAGTGGAGATTAGTAGTAGATTACCGCCAATTAAATAAAAAGTTAATGGATGATAAATTCCCAATCACAAGACTAGAAGACGTACTGGACAAAATAGGCAGGTCCAAATACTTTGCAACCTTAGAAATGGCTAGCTCTTTCCATCAAATCCCTCTAGATTACGAGTCAAGACATTTAACAGCATTTTCAACTGCTGATGGTCACTATCATTTAAAAGACTACTCTTTGGTCTAAAAATCTCTTCGAACAGCTTTCAGCGTATGCTAACTATCGCATTAGCAGGATTAGAGAGTAATGCTTTTCTTTACGTAGACGACATAATTGTTTTCGGTAAATCTATAAAACATCATAGTGATAATCTAGTAAAAATCTTTAAGCGAATAAGAAAGTACAATCTGAAATTAAATCCGAAAAAGTGTAATTTTTTGAAACCAGAAGTAATTTTTCTAGGTCACTTAGTTACCGCTAATGGAGTAACTGCTGATCCAGAAAAATGTAAAGTTGTAAACATATATCCATCTCCAAAAAATAAGGATGAAATCAAAAGATTCGTAGCTTTCTGTAATTATTACCGTCGCTTTATATAAAGAATTTCGCGGAAATAGCTAAACCTTTAAATAACCTACTAAAGAAAAACACCGAATACATATGGACGGATGAATGTGAAGTAGCATTCAAGAAACTAAAAGAAAGTATAACTCACTCACCAGTACTTATATACCCTGATTTCAATGAAGAATTCATATTGACCACTGATGCATCCAATTATGCGTTAAGTGCTATTTTATCACAAGGAACTATAGGAGAAGATCGACCAATAGATTATGCTAGCAGATATCTTAATACACATGAAATTAACAAACCTGTCATTCAGAAAGAATTACTAGCCATTCATTGGGCTATTAATCATTTTCGACCATACTTGTTTGGAACGAAGTTCACAGTAGTAACAGATCACAGACCACTAGTATCACTGTTTACACACAACAACCCCTCATCTAGAATGACTCGTATACGACTAGACTTGATGGAATATGACTTTAAAATTATATGCAAACAGGGAAAAATTAATACAAACGCAGATGCTTTGTCAAGAATAGAAATAAATTCTGACACATTAAAGGCAATGATACCCACAGTTATGGCTATCACAAGAAGCATGAAGAAAAAACAAACAGATCTAATTACTGAAGAACCAGACAAGAGGAGCGCGCGCCTCTATATATGGAACAGTACATCTTTATCGGATATTAGAAATTTAAAACAGTTAAAGTGCAAAATTTTAAAAGGGGATGAGCCCGAGCGAAATACGCGTAGAAATGATAAAAGTTCGCCAAATATTACAGTTGACTATAAAAATATACTGATAGAGTTAAGCGATAATTCTGACTTAGTCCTCGGTACTGACTGGAATAAGTTGTCGTAACTTAATGAGTACCGCCATTCCACCATTCCGCCAGGTTTGTTCGTTGCCATATCCATAGGTTATTTTGCACCAGATTTTCATGGTAACGTATTAATAATTGCTTTTTGATATCATAGTACACTGGTGGATGTGACCTATCAGTTTCCGACTACACATCCCCAATGACTTGAGAAATTGCACGCACCAACGCCTTTTGCTGCCGACTAGTGAGTCCATCGCATTCCTGATCACTGGTTCCAATGTGTTGTCCTTGCGGTTAAAACCTTCTTTATGGACATGGATGGGAACTTCGAGTTGTAGTGGCGTTTTACGCTTCTCTCCATCCCCATTGTTTATGTGTTGTAATTTGGTGAACAACCAGTCCTAAAGGTTTGCGATGCTGCCTCTATAATCCTATTTCAAGGACTCATTATTAACTTCGTCCAGCTAGAGTACGAGATGATGTTGATGTTCGAACGTAGACCATGCTTCCTTCAGAGTATTCATGCGTTTACTTGTGTACTTCTGGTACTTGGGAATCTCGCCGGGGCCTCCAAAATATTTATATACCGATTAGGTGGCTTACTACTCGGTTGCCGATTCCTTTGGTGCAATATCAAAGGATCGTGATGATAACTTCAAGTGCAATACTTTAAGCTTGATGTCTTTTTGGGAACAGTACCGAAAGAGTGCTATGGCTAATCAAGCAGTGATCTTGAATTATCCTTGTGGTTTATATCGGCGACAAAGGAAAACACTGTGGATTATTTAACTTCATAAGTATATCTCAATTTTAATATATTAATTGATTGCATTTATATTTGGCTTATTCTACAGAAATAAATATATATGTGGTGTCTGCAATTATGTGCAAGGCACCAGTGTTTGTGCATACTTAGGAAAAATTAATGCTATAGATCGAACATGTAAGAAAATGCTGATGTGTACGCTGGTTTTGAAGCATTTTTCCATTGGAAGCACTTTCTATCGAGGATAGAAAAATTCACTCGTTTAATCCGAGTATAATTTTCTCGATAACTATTTCCATACAAAAGTCTGTCCTATCCTCGATAGAGTGGGAAACTCTCAACATTTATTGTTTTGAGCTAATAGTGGATATGGGAGAGATATAATAACCTCTAATGTAAGAGAGAGATATTTTGAAACAAGTCCTTTATTCGATCGATCAATATATGATGTAAATGCCAGAAAAGTCAATATGAAAGAATATTCACAAACTTTAGACATGAGGATACAGTAAAAATATATTATCAAATAGAAAGGAAAGGAAACAGTAAATTTTATAAAAAATTTCTATTTTATTATTGTCAGTGGTCCAGACACTTGCAAGTTTTATGATAATCGTATTATAAAGAGAATTAGGTAAGCAGAAGCAAAACAATTTATGCAAACTTATTAAAATGTCTTCAATGTATTATTAAAAGTAAACCCAAGTATTTCCTGCAGGTTTGCATGAGAGCTGGACATTGTATCAGCACATGCAAGAACGTTACCTCTTCTTCCATATCGAATCTGCAGGATCTGTCCGAGATGACCCCTAACCTCACAATATGTGAGTTCAATTTGCATTGTCCTGTGAGTAGGCCTGTCATCAACAATCCTAAGCTTACCCTGGCCTCCACTACAAAAGGGTTCTGGGCCAATAAGGTGTGTTGCACCCCCCTTCCTAGCAAATTCGTCAGTAATATCGTTCCATTCTATGCCAGTACGGCCTGCAACGAATACAATGGTAACTTTGTTGCGTGACCCAAGAGCATTCAGTTTTTTATGCACTCCCATACCAGTTTCGAATTTACCTGATATGATGTAAGTGCCCAAAAGGCCACCTGGCTGTCCGATAATATGGAATTTTTCTTAGGCTCATATCCTTTATCAATATTTAATTGTCAACATCTCTCAGCGTGGATATCCGCCTGGAAGATGCTAGTATATTTGCCTAGTGATTCAAATATCCCCCGCGACAGAACCATCTTCTGTGAGAGAACTTTCGGTGTACCAGGTAATCGTTGACTGATCTTTCCTGTAGGTTTCGTTGAGACCTCTCCATGCGTTTTTGTAGCTCCACTGTGTTTTCTAAACTCTTTTGGTTTGCAGATGTCTGGAAAGACCTTTGATAATCTTTTGACCCTCTGACGCCCGATGAGACTTTCAGGACCGTTTACGGTCCTCGTTATTCTATATAGAGCTTTTCTTGTGTTTCCACAAATTTGTGCAGGGGTGTAACCTCCAGTATGGCCTTCAGGGCGGACAGTTTCCCATAGCCCCAGTTATACAGACACCAGCAAGCCTTTGCACCGTAGCTAGTGCTTGCGCAAAGTTTAGTTGTGTTGCTTTCTTAGCCCACAGAACCGCTCCATAAGTGATCATTGGGCGTACTATCATGATGTACATCCATCGCAGTATCTTGGGGATTGCATCCCCAACTTTTTCCCCGCGATTGATCTGTATATCATGAGACATCTTTTTCTTTTACTTATTTTCTCATTGATGTGAGACCTCCATGATAGTTTTGCATCTAGAATGAAACCCAGAAATTTTATTTCCGGTTGCACATTGATCTCCACTCTATTTTGTTTAATGGGTTTAGAGTTGCGGAATTTATATTTCCTCGTGAAAGGGCCAACAGTAGTTTTGATTGGGTTTATTTTAAGAATCAGTCACTTGTAATTTCTAAACCGCTTTGGAGTACTTCACATAGTGTACTCTCGAATTTGTCCCTGCATGTAATGTCAATATCCTCAGCGCATCCCTGACAGCATAGAACCAAGTTTGGTAATTCCCAGAGAAGTTCGTCCCCACCACAAGGTACCACAGCAGGGGAGATAGTACTCCACCTTGCGGACATTCTCGAACCTCTGTGGTTGTTGAGGTAAGGGATAGTTCGTCTGGTCTGGTTTCAGCATTTGTTCTATCTAATTGGATAGGGTAGAATCGACCCCCTTACTAACAAGAGCCGTACCCACTCTCTAGTGTGAGGTGTTGTCAAAAGCTCCTACAATGTCCAAAACGGTCTCCAACGCCACTTCCTTGTCCTCGAGGGCTTTCTGTTCTATAAGGATGTTGGTTCGGATGAAGGAGTGCATACGCTAGATGTTGTTATTATGAAGTTTTTATGTGTTGTTATGAAGTTTTTACATATCTTTTTAGCTGTTTTCAAGATCTTTCCAGCCTTCCGGATGAAAACTACCTTAGCCCTCCTCCATGGTGCTGGTATATAATCCAGTCTCAGACTACTCCTAATAATTTTTAATAGAGGTTGTAAGATGAGATCGATCCCCTTATGTAGCAGCCCTGGAAAGATCTCATCCACCCCTGGTGAATTGAATATAGATTTTGCTATGGGCCAGTTCTCATTTCTGAGTCTGTGTAATGAGCCAGCACTACCCCCTTCTACATTTCGTATGAAGGACCCTAGGTAGTGAGTTTTCAGAAATAGCATAGCTTTTTCTTCCTTATTTTCATTATAAATACCATCATCTTTCTTAAGAGTGAGTGATGAGGTAATGTGTCCCTTTTACTAGAGCTTTGTGCAGCCGGCTAACTTCCGAAGTTTCAGTGATATCTTCACAGTATTTTCTGCAACTTATACGTTTGGCACTTCTAATTTCCTTTTTATAGTTAGTCAGAGCCACCGTATATTATTGTTCCCATTTACCTATGTATTTGAAATAATATTTGAAAGCTTTTCAGTTGGTGGATTTATCTTTGTTCATAGGACAGCTGGTTTCATATGAGTTTATTACAGCTTTATTTAGTTCCTCAACTGCTATTACAAGTTCGAGAGAGTTCTTTATGCAATTGTCGAGATTTACCTGGTTAATATTGTACTTAAGGTTCCTGGAAAACGACACCCAGTTTGTTTTCCTGGGAGTTCATATGTTAATGACTCTGGGCTGATGGTCCCCAAAGTCCAACTTAATAATGCGGTGATCAGATATTGAAGGCTCATCAGACACAGACCAGTTTTTGACTAAGCCCTTCAAGTAAGAGTTCCACATTAGGTAATCTAATACTTCTTCCCTAGTTCTTGTAACGAAACTGGCTTTATTCCCCACATTTATGGTTTCTAGTTTACTACTGAGTATAAATTCAAGTAGGCACTAACCTCTGGTATTGTTGTTGGATCTGTCCCAAAGTTCATTGTTCGCATTGGCGTCACATCGTACTAGCAGCAGCAGTTTTTAGGAGTTGCAGTACCCCACCAGTTTAATGACTGCGTCCGGACGAGCGCAGGGTAAATCTCCTAGCTAGTATGCTGATGCCACCACCAATTCCTTCGTACTTCCATCTATGGATACGGGTACCTGAAAAGCGACTAAGTGTCCGGAGAGGTATTCTGTAAGATATATAAAGGTACAGGTACTACGTTGGAAAATACAATTCCTAGCGTAAGTGGATCGAATATTATACGTTACCCGTATAGCCTTTCCTGTCAGGTCCTTGACCTGACCCTTGCGCACCCACGGTTCCTGAACCAGCAGCAGCCCATGTTGTTGTTTGGTGAAGAATCTCGTAATTTCCGCGGATGAGGTCTTACCGTGATGCAGGTTGATTTGTGCTAACCTGGTAATGGTCATTCCATCTACTTCATTTGTTTATCTTCCTCCGTCAGAGTTTAGTAGTCCCTAATCGCAGTGCCTACAGACATACAGCTGGCCTCCAGCTGTATTTGGGCTAAGCCCTAGTCATCACCCTCACATTCGTGAAGTAGAACACTGATTTTTTCGGTGACATTAGCTACTGCCATCAGCCACCTTGGTTGCGACATCCACAGGTATAACTGATTGTACCCAATAGGAGCGCTTATTGTTGGCCCTGCTAATTCGAGATTTATGAAGGTGTGGAGGCACACGATCGAACCAGTAGAGCAGAGAGCTGCCGCGCTTCTTTATAGCGTCTAGAGATCTGTCGTCGATCGTTAGCAGCTTTCCGTTATTTTCCTCTTTGCTTATGAGTATCCTCCTCAACGAGGTGTGGAGTCCCCCGTTCTGGATCACGAGGATATCTAGGAGCGCGCAGTCTTCCATACCAGCAACCAATAGCAAGTAGACCGCTATGAGGTGTATACCTGATAAGTTGTCACCGAGGTACGTCGTTAGGTCCACTCCCATCCAGCCAGGTAGTTTAGAGACTACTTCCTGCAGCCACTCCGCAGTTTCCTTGCCGAGGCAATCCACCAGTATGTGTTCTGGGCGGAACTATGTACCTTCAAAGGCTATAGTAGTTTTCCACACCTTCGCCATGGCGTCCACGAGTGCTTCCTCAATTACACAGAGTTGTTCTCGGGACCTGATCGGGAAACGCCATGGGTAGGACAGCCATTCTAATGATCATGGCAGTACTAGCATAGCTGTCTACGATGTTTACCGGGGTTGCGTTTGTCCAACTTCTTCTTTTTCGCCACATTGTGTGTCAGAGGAAAGACCTCTGTGGCATTCCGCTTCTGAACTTCACTGGGAGGTATGGTTTTGACACGATTCATGGTTTTTTCTTTTACACATATCAAACCCATCTTTTGGTACCTCATGTACCACTTCTCTCTGGCCCCGATTAAACCCACCGTCTTACGTATGCCACGAATATATTCGATGATAGAATAGAGACTGGACCTCCTGTTTCAGCGCTTTCCTGGTTAGTCCATAGGCCGGGGCAGTACTTTTCGGTGCCTACTCTGCCCCTGGCAGTTGGCATCTTTCCCTATCGATCCAGGTATTTTACTCAGTTGACCCCGTCGGTAAGTGTCCTTGTTCCCGTCCGTATTCCTGGTCGATTTGGGTGGTATTCTTCCACCCGATTCCCGAGTTATGATGCGGTACAATTTCCCTCTATTTTGTTCAGTGTTTGCCTTTTTTTTATCCACAAGTTACCACGAGTGAGGTCAACCATATCATAGCCCCTAACATGGTATGGTAGCAACACTCACTGAGGCGACCAAATATGAGCAAGGCTCCGTATTAAGACAGCCGGTTACCCCTGGCTGCCCACCATCCACATGGCACGGGTCGCATGATACCCTGGAGTAGGGGAGGTATTTATGGAATCCATAATCTAGACACGTAGTGTTCTGTTTTATTGCAGGGTGTGATTCTTCATCACGCACAACGATGTTAATGGGATAAAGGCTAAGGATATTTAATAGATCTATAATCCCGTATCTTCCTTCTGTGAGTACTTAATCACTCAAACCCCTTTATTCAATTCATTTATTATTCAATGTAGATAAATGTAAAAGAATTCAAAATAATTCATGCAAAACTATGCAATGTATAAGTTAAGAACAAATAAGTTGCAACTTAGAATCAAAATTCCATTCCCACGAATAAGAATGCTGACGAAGTGTCTGCAGTGCCCACAGTCACGTACTCGAAAACAACAACAACGAAAATAGTATAAAAACTTCATATGGAATATGATCCACGCGTCCGGCAGAGCAGTTGGTGAATTTGGCTTTTGCATTTATTTAATTATATTAGATTAAATTCAGTTGTAAATTAGAAGTGAAACAATAAAGTTGGCTTCGGCCTTTTTTTAAAAACAACCAAAAGAAATAAAAATCTTAACTTATATACTATGTATATTAATCTATTCTTTGCAACAATGTTTTTAATCAATTAAGTCGTTATCTATTCCATTTTAAAATCGAATATTGTAGGCGTGTTACAATTACGAAGGGTACTATTTATATTCGGGAACTGGCAACCCTAATGTCAATAGCTAAAATCTGGCAACACCATAATAAAGTTTGACATTTTTTGAGCAAAAACGTACTCACAACGTGTTGATGTACAAGTGCTATTTGTTTTGTTTACAGTGAGTTAAGAAAATCAATTTGGCCAAAAATGGAAATTTCAAGAGAAATTTTTCGTTGGATTATTTTTCACAACATTCGACGTGGATTATCTCAACAAGAATGTGTCGATGAACTCAGTTTTTTGTATGGCGATAAAGCACCACCAGAAAACACAGTATATCGATTGTATAGTGAATTCAATTGTGGTCGTAGTTCGGTCGCCGACGAACTCCGTGTAGGTCGTCCAAAATCGTACGTACACATGTAATAAAAAAAGTGAATTAACCAAATAAAATAGGTAAATTTTTTTATTTTTCAAATCATATAAGTTTAAAAATGGAACACGTTATAGAACGTGTACGCTAGTGAAGTTTCATATTTTATTATAATTTTTTTATTAGTGAAACCTTCACTTTTTAAACTTTTACATAAACCTGTCTGGTGCTCTCCTACCTGACCTGTATATTTTGTTTACGGCTGATATACCGACAGATGAAAAAACAAATATCTGTACTTTTGCTGACGAGACTGTTTTACTATGCTCTCTCAGTAGCGGAGGCTACATCAGCCTAAATCGACATTTGCGAAATATTGAAACTTGGCTCTATACCTGGCGCACAAGAGTAAACGAAACGCAAAGCAAACATATCACGTTTACACTACCTGAAGGTAGCCGCGCGGCCCTGAAACTCAACAACGCCACCATTCCTGTATCCAGTGAAGCTACCTATCTTGGAATACATCTGGACAGAAGGCTAACTTGGTGCAAACATACAGAAGCCAAGCAAAAGCAGATAAAGATAGCAGCCCTAAAATTTGTTTACTACACAACAATTCTCACCTTCAGATAGAACACAAAGTTCTTCTGTACAAAACCGCAATCAAACCGATTTGGTCGTATGGCGCGCAGTTATGGTCAAGTGCAAGTTCTTCTAATATAGAGAAAATTCAATGAGTTCAATCTAGAATACTAAGAATCATTATGATCGCACCATAGTACGTGAGAAATGTTAATATTCGTCGCGATCTAAACATTGCACCCGTTAAAGGAGGACTAGACTTTTTGACTGAAAAATACCATGCAAGCATCATTCTGACTCGTTAGCACAGGTCCTGTAACACCCGCTTATCATGGCTGAAAAAACGAGATCTGCCATCATTATGAAGTCAACTAATAACTTGCACACGGGCAGAATTATATATTTAACTATTAATGTTAAAATTTGAACACAATTGTCAATCTCTTGTAGCATATACAATAAAAAACTGAATTGAAACAAAAAAAGAGTAATAGACATTTAATCGAGAGTAAAATACAAAAATATTTATCAAAAAAACGATTCAAAACGAACCCTAGAAGACAACACTAGAGTAAGCATCTGAAGAAACAACATCTGGAACAGCAGCATATATCGAAGGAACAAGTTCATTAATATTAATAAAATCATAATAAATTAATATTTTAAATTAAATAAAAGGTACAATTAAGGACATTTTTGAGTAATGAATTTGACGAAGATTCTTAATAAATAAATGTGAGAAATTCGGAAATATTTTTAGAAAACATCTAGCAGGAAATTAAATCATACTTTAGAAAGAGTGAAATTTTAATTTCAATACAAATTATTTTTCCCTCTCTCTTAGTTCAGAAAGTAAGTGTTCTTAATTTATTGTGACGTTGAAATGACGACCGATGACAATCTCGCGAACAGATTAAGTACACTTTCTATGCAATCCCGGGCAAGCACTGCACAAGGCAACCCCACTAGTATAGGAAAAGAACCATTTAGCATTATGACGGACATAATGAGACTAAAGATAAATGAACTAAATTAGAAGGAACTTACAGAAGCCAAAAATACCACGAAGAACACTGATTAAACATATCTGACTTTCATCGATTCCAGCATGACACGGATAAAATTCCAGACATGGTTAAATGTCTAAGGGTATTCTCGAGAAAACCTAGTCAGTTTAGCTCTTGTCGCAAAAGCGTTGCTAAATTTTAAATGTCTCTGCTAAGTTGAAAGCATCTTCGAAATATTACGGCATTCTCCAAGTAATAGGGCACAATATAGTTGGAGAAACTGACACTGTACTGGTGTCTTATAGAACACCAATAAACTGATGCATGAAAAAAAATCTTGACGTTGCATTATTCGGTCAAACGGTACATAGGCACACTTGAATACAAAATGACTACTCTTGCCCATAGAGCAGAAATGTAGAGGAGTTCTATCAAAAAGTTTACCAATACTTTTCACAAATATTAGACAAAATAGCTTGTATGGATTTCAACGAAGATTCGCTTACTGCAATGACAAATGCTTATCGAGGCAAAGCCCTCGATACGTTCATTAGAGGTCTCAATGGCGATCTGCCAAGACTTTTACCTATGCATGAATCTAGTTCACTTCATGCACTGAACATGTAACTAAAATTTGACAATATACGAGTATACTTCAGACCGCAACACGCGCACAATGCATTGCTGCCGCAAAACCACCAAAAAACGGTTACACTTTTCGATTTTTAGTTTATACGGGATCCAACAAATATTACTTACAATCAACATTTTTCAAGTAAAACAATCCCTAATGAACAATCGTTTCTAGCAAAATCAATCGCAGGAAATATAAGTCACGCACCACACTTACGTAAATCTATTTGGATTGACAGATACGAATATGTAAAATTTTATTTATTACCTAGTTTATCATCCTTTCATTCTGGGAAACGAAACGCTTTACTCCCGAATGTTACATGCTCTTATGACATGACAGAATCCCAAATATTTTCAATAAAACAAAACTAACTCAATGTAATCTCGAAGCATTTTCTGAAGTAAACGGGAAATTAACATACACCAACAAAGTCGTAGCGCAAATCCGGACAAGCAGCGATTCACAAGTATATTCGAAAACATACCAGGATACCGGTCCTTGAAAAAGGAAGTAGAAGAGCACATTTTCAACTATTGTCCGATGCAATAATATGACCTTAACGGTCCCCCTATAACGCTTGATATAACGGATTAAGGAAGGCGTTTGCAAAGCCGACACGCCTGGCCAGCACTGTTAAGTAAGTAATCCGTTAGCTGATTATCTTCACAGATTCTGTGATTAGTCCATTAAAAAGAGTAATGTCATATATATTTTAACTGTAATAATTAAACGTAACAAAGTAATTATCATTTATATTCAATTTAAGGATAACGTACACGGGCGACGTAGAGACTTTTAGTTTCAATTATACTAACTTTAAAATAAATGGTTTATTTACTTTCAATTTTAATAAAATCAATTCAAAATCAAAATCAAATGTTGTTTATATGGTCGAATCTCGACCACTGGGCGAACCTAGTATAAAAAAATATGTTTCCCTGATTGGGTTGTAAAACAGAAAGTGCATTCACGAGATTTCAAAAACATAGCATTGTCATCGACTACCGAAAACTAAATTCCATAACTATTTCAGACCGCTACCCAATACCGGATATAGTCATATAATGATATAACTATAAGAGCTGGCCACCCTTAGTTAATAAACATACAAACTGGTCACTCTAATTTTCTCCACATTCTATCCAATAATATTTGCCGTGTCAGCGGAACAGCTACATTGTATCGTCTGCATAGACGAAGCTTCTCCGCTGCCACTGCTATTGAAATATAAACAATGCATGCCCAAGCTGCTGCGCGAATATGAACCGCGACCGCTTCTGCAGTGATAATCATATTGTAATGTACATACATACATACATAGAGCTGAGAACCAGCCAATCTCAAAACTCCTTCTCCTACATTTTTGCGGCATCAGCAAATAGTTTTAAGATAAACAAATGCTATGTTAGAATTAGGTACAAAAGTAAGCTCATTCTCATTTATATGTTAGTTCTTAAGAGAGAATTCAAAATAAAGTTTTAACACTTAACTGGCGCAGTCGGGAAACTCGGAGGAAAATTAGGAACGATCCTAATATAATCCTGAAGAAGAATACTGAAGAAAGATCCTAATATAATCCTGAAGAAGAATACTGAGGAAAGATCCTAATATAATCCTGAAGAAGAATACTGAAGAAAGATCTTAATATAATCCTGAAGAAGAATACTGAAGAAAGATCCTAATATAATCCTGAAGAAGAATACTGAAGAAGAATACTGAAGAGGAATACTGAAGAAGAATACCGAAGAAGAATACTGAAGAAGAATACTGAAGAAAAATCCTGAAGAATCCTGAAGCCCTAGAAGAAGAGATCCAGATTACCAACAAGGATCATAAAAAAAATCCTGACTTACACATAGCGAATTGCGCTTAAACAATTAAACAGCCTTTGCGGCTTACACATAGCGAATTGCGCTTAAACAATTAAACAGCCTTTGCGGCTTACACATAGCGAATTGCGCGTAAACAATTAAACAGCCTTTGCGGCTTATACATAGCGAATTGCGCTTAAACAATTAAACAGCCTTTGCGGCTTATACAAAGCGAATTGCGCTTATACAATTAAACAGCCTTTGCGGCTTATACAAAGCGAATTGCGCTTAAACAACACACCAAGATCGGCCTGTAACGGCCTAAGATACATAGCGAGTTACGCTTAAAATTAACAAATAGACAAATGACTAGTCGTAGGGAAATTGACGAACTATTCAAAAAATACGAAGCTATCGTGGCCAAAGATAATCAAAATCCTATCAGAGATTAAGTCCCAAAGTACGTGCCAACACCAATCCCAAGACCACAACCCTTAACTATACAACAATACCGTCAAAGACAGGAAGATCGTCGACAAGAAAGGAAGAAATTCGAAGCTGCCAACCGAAAACCAGAAGAAAAAAAGCGAAGGACGAGAGCCGGAAAAGCGGTTAGAAATCGACGAGAAATAAGGGAAGTGTACCGGATGATCCACCTGACAAAGGGTGTGGAACGCGAGCAGTACATAAAAACTCTCAAAACTTTACAAAGTAAGAAAAAATAGAACTTAAGTATAATAGATTTATAATAAATAATGATGAGAAGAAAATAAATAATTACAAAGAACCTCTGGCAAGAAATTGGTATCACAGATGAACCAAAAATAGAGAATTTTGATTTTTATTAGATTAAAATAAGATATTTAAGGCTAAGTGAAATATTAAAACAGAGTGAAAAATTAGGATTATACATATATGAATAAATATTAAAAAAAAAAAAAATAATAATAATAATAAAATAAATTTTTTATTCTTCGTTCCTTGCTCAGAAAATTAATAAAATGGAACAGACAAAAATTCAATACTTCAGACTAGCACTTGACATGGTCAAGGGAATCACAGAATTTAACGGGGAAAATATAACCCAACTCCCTGATTTCATGCAACAAGTCGAAAATTTGTCACCAATACTAGAAACATTTGACGCCACAAACAAACAAATACTGTTCACATACATAAAAAATAAATGTACAGGAAAATGCAGAGAGGCACTGCATAAAGAAAGCCCAATCCAAAATTGGACAGATATTAAACGGGTATTAAAGAAGCATTTTAGCGAAAAAAAGAACATTAACGATTTAATGGATGAACTAAAAACCTTAACTTTAAACGGAACCATAGAAAACTACTATTATAAACTCAGCAAACTTGTAAATAGAATAAACAATAGAAGACTAGCTCATGACGAAGCTTTATACAGCGTTACAGAAATAAACAGAATAAGTCTTAGAACATTCAGGGACAATCTACCAGAACCAACTAAGACCATGATCTTTGCTAGGAACCCTGAAAACATAGAAAAAGCCTTTGAGCTAATTATTGATGCAAGACATCAACACCTTACAAAATTTGGTCTGCCTTCAAATAATACAAATTTTTCACGAACTCAATCAAGAACGAACTTCAGTAATAACAGAAATTACAGAAATCAAAGACCAATTCTAAACAACTATAGTTCACAAAACGACAACCAACAAAGATATAACAATTTGAGTAATAACAGAAATCAACCTAGTTATTACAACAATGCAAATACTAGCATTCCAAGATACAATAACAGACAACAAACATATAACAACTACCAAACGCAACAAACAAATAGTAACTTTAATAGAAACAACACAAAAAATACTTACACGCGTACACCATCACAGAATACACTACAACAAACCAATTACAACTATAATGGTACTAATAAAACATATAATGACAATAATAGAACATCTTCACAAAACACCAGACCTACTAACAACTCTAGGCAAGACGTACAACCCATGGACATAAGCCAAAGCGGTTCGGATTTTCGCAGATCAGCCTCAAGAAATTACCTTACATAAAACTTGTTAGGGACAATAGACCGTACTATTTATTAATAGACACTGGAGCAGAATTTAGCATCATCAATGAAGGTATTTTAAATCCTCAATCAAAGAAAATGACAAATGCAAAAATAAGAGCTTTTGGACAGGTTTATGAAGTTCACTGCTTGTATGAAGTACCAGTCTTTAAAGAATTTCAAAGAAAAAACCTAAGCGTTGAATTCTTGGATTTCAATTTACATAATAATTTCGATGGACTAATCGGAAACAATATTCTCACTAAGTTAAAATGTATTATAGACTACAACCAGAGACTACTTATTACGTCTACCGCAAAGATACTCTTCTTCCTAACGAAAGAAGAGGAAATCTACAGCGAAATGGCATTTGAAAGTGGTCACATGGAAGTTGAAGATTGTATTGATTCAGAGCATGAAAAGGCAAGGAAAAAAATAAAAACCAACCGTCGAACTGGGAAAAACAAAAGATCGACCAACTGAAACGAAAATACAAAGATGTGTTTTATAGCAAGGACTTAGACCTATCTTTTGCAAATGACGTTAAGCATCGAATAAGAACTACATACGATATACCAATATATTCAAAATTATACAGATACCCACAAATTCACAAGGAAGAAGTCAATAAACAAATTAATGACATCCTTCAACAAGGTATCATACGACAATCTAAAAGTCCTTATAATAGTCCAATCTGGGTGGTACCCAAAAAGTCAGATAACACGGGTGAACAAAAATGGCGCATAGTTATCGATTACAGAAAACTTAACGAGGTAACAATTGATGACCGTTTCCCAATTCCAAATATAGAAGACATATTCGACAAACTGGGAAAGTGTCAATACTTTACAACTTTGGACTTGGCTAGGGGGTTTCATCAGATTGAAATGCACCCTGACCACATTCACAAAACAGCATTTTCTACGGCAAATGGCCACTACGAATTCCTGCGAATGCCATTCGGTCTAAAGAATGCACCGGCGACATTCCAGAAAATGATAAACAATATTCTCCATGACTACATTGGAAAAATCTGTCTAGTATACCTCGATGACATTCTGATCTTCTCAACAAGCATAGAAGAACATATAGATTCAATAAATAAAATTTTCACTAGACTTAGAAAAGCAAACCTCAAAGTCCAATGTGACAAGTGCACATTCATGGCCAAAGAAACAGAGTTCTTAGGACATATTGTCACCCCGGACGGAATCAAAACGAACCCAAAGAAGGTAGACGCATACAAAAAATTCTTATTCCAAAAACGCAAAAAGAAATAAAATCTTTCTTAGGAATAACAGGCTATTATCGTCGTTTCATTAAAGACTACTCAAAGATAGCACACCACATGGTAAAATACTTAAAGAAAAACACAAGAATTAACATTAGAGACAGAGACTATGTAGATTCGTTCCAAAAACTTAAAATATTATTGCAAAATGATCCAATTCTGGTTCATCAGGACTTTAACAAACATTTCATGTTGACAACAGACGCAAGCAATTTTGCGCTGGGTGCAGTTTTAATGCAAGGGCAAGGTACTGTGGCGTATGCCAGTAGAACCCTCAATGATCACGAGAAAAACTATAGCACAATAGAAAAGGAACTGTTAGCAATAGTTTGGGCAACAAAATACTTTCGGCCCTATATTTTCGGCAGGAAGTTTACCATACGTACCGACCACAGACCTTTGATATGGTTAAATAATCTGAAGGAACCCAACAGCAAACTACAGCGCTGGAAAATAAAATTAAATGAGTTTGATTTCAAAATTGAATACATTAAAGGGAAAGAAAATGTTGTTGCGGACAGTCTTAGCAGACTAGACATACCGGCAGAAATTCAAGCGAACGCAAACGAACTCTACGAAGAAGTAGAAGACGTAGGAGTAAACTCAAATCATGATGTAAATAATAGTAACGAACATGATGACGACATGGAAGCAGCCCACAGTGCAGATACTGATGGTACTGATTTCATTAGAATTACGGAAAAACCCCTGAACGTATTCAAATCACAAATTGTAATAGACGTAGGACGAATAGAAAAAAAGACAACAAAAATAATATTTAAAAATAAAGTAAGACAACAAATAATTGTAACAGAATCAAGTAATCTATTGGAGATTATGAGAACAATATTACCAACTAAAGGATTAGTTGCAGTTTTCATCCCAAATACCAACTTGTTTTTACAATTTCAAGAACTATATATTGCATACTTTGCCACAAACAAATATTTTAAAATACTAAGGTCCACCATATTATTACAAGACATAACAAACAAAGAAATACTTTTGAAACATATAGAAAAAGAACATTTAAACAATAATCATAGAGGAATAAACGAAGTTTGTGAGGAATTAAAGAAAACGATTTATTCTACCAACTTACAAAGAGAGGTACAGAAATATATTAATAACTGCGAGATTTGTAATACAGCCAAATTTGACAGACAACCTATTCAACACCATTTAAATATCACAGAAACACCCAAAACGCATAACGAGATAGTACACTTTGGTATTTGGTACCCTATGAGAAATATTATGTATCTGACTAGCATAGACAAGCTAACTAAATACGCCACTGCACATATTCTCAAAGATAGGACGTGGTTTTCCATTATTGAGGCAATAAAATATAGAATTCAATATTTAGGAAAACCAAAATTGATAATAACAGACAACGAATTAGACGTTATCACAATTAAACAATTTCTGAAAGAAAATAATATAAACATCCATTACACAACTACCTATAATAAAGCAGGGAATTCAGACGTTGAAAGACTACATTCTACATTGAACGAACACATTAGGATCCTTAATGCAGACCCAAATAAATCCAAATTAGAACTAAGTGAAAAAGTTTTTCAAGCTATTGTATACTACAATAATACCATACATTCCACACATAAAAAACGACCAATTGAATTTTTGAATAATGTTCTGAGTAAGGAGGAAATAGAAGAAATATCACTTAAAATACACAATAGGAAAATATTAACAATAAATAACTATAATAACAAAACAAAATATAATAATCAACAAAACAACTTCAAGAATAATTATGTTAAGAATTACAGAGTGAGCAAATCTCAACCTAGATATAAAAAAGTAAATAATTACACTAGAGATAAGAATCACATTATAGTTAATGACAATAACAAAGGAAGAAAATATTACAAAAACCAAATCAGAAGAAAAAACAAATACCAAAACGAAACTTATTAATCTTTTTTTACTTAACAGACAAAATGATTGGAATTATTACATCTGTTTTCATCGTTATAACAATACTTATAGTACCAACATTATCAATGCTAACTGATGCAACTCAACCATCAATAAACGCAAGACAAATAAACAACAACAACGGATACGCCATTATTAAAGAAAAACAGAAAATCCAGGTAAAAAACTACATTAAAGTATTACACATAATAAATACAACAGAATACATGGAATGCATACACACTTTAGGAAAAAATATTAAACAAATAGATTCAAATGACCCAAACCTAATTTTATTAGTGACAGAATACAACACCCTCGTACATAACATCAAGACAATCACACCTCGAATTACAAAAAGACAAAAGCGCGGACTTTTCAATATTGGAGGAAAAATTTACAAATACATAATTGGAACGATGGACGATGAAGACGCACAAGAAATTTACGAACATCTCGAAAATCTAGACACAAACACAAAAAACACAATAGAGGCAGTTAATAATCAGGTTATAAATAACAATAAACTGATTAAAACGATTGATGAAATAAAGAACCATATAACAGACCAGACAAAAATGATAGAACAATATTTGAATAATATTAAAAATACTACAAACAAATTAATCCATATGGAAGAAGAATTCAAACGATTGTTTCAAACTTTTGTAGTAATACAACAATTAAATAAATTAATCGAAAAATTCTCGGACATCATTTTACTAAGCCGACTAAATCTGTTAGCACATAACATTTTTACAGATGACGAACTAATCAAATATAATATCACAATAGAAACAATGCCCTACATAAAACCTAATGTAATTTTCCTTAACGAACTAATTGCATTCACTTTTTGCATTCCGCAATTCGTAAATAAAAACTATTTTGAAGGAATAATAATCCCATTTTCAAATTCAAGGGGTGAAGAATTAGATATTCCAATAACAAACGTAATAATAGGTAATAAGCTAGTTTATGAATACACTAATGATGTCATAAAAGAAAAGAAATTGAAAGTTTCAAAAAATAATTGTATAAAGAATATTTTCACTAAAAACAATATTTGTAATTATATAGTAAACAAAAAAGAATCAATAACACAACTTGAAAACAATATGATAATAACAAAAAATTTTCCAACAACAGATGTAACACAGAATTGTAATGACGAAATTTTTGCAATTGAAGGAAACAACGTAATTGCTTTCCACTTATGTAAAATAACAATCAATAATTTTGACTTTACCAATGAAAACTTTATACACTTCAATACAGTTGTTTTACTTCAATTCAATATGAATACCACAAAAATGTTCAAAAACTTTACTCTAGAAATTCTAAAATTAAAAGCTATTGAAAACCGGAATATGATTGAGCATGTAGAATTTAATCATAAGTACCACAGCACTGCTACTTACTCTATAAGTGTAATCATATTAGTAATTTTTTGTATAATTGGAATTATTTTATGCTTAAAAAATAGAAAATCAAAAAATAAAATTGTTACAAACATAGAATTACGTGAAACAAACCAAAAGGAATCCACAGACCCCTTTAAATAATCTGTACAAATACAATAAAGTAATGTAAAATTTTGCAGAGACCGCAAAAACTTAAGGAGGGAGGAGTCATATAATGATATAACTATAAGAGCTGGCCACCCTTAGTTAATAAACATACAAACTGGTCACTCTAATTTTCTCCACATTCTATCCAATAATATTTGACGTGTCAGCGGAACAGCTACATTGTATCGTCTGCATAGACGAAGCTTCTCCGCTGCCACTGCTATTGAAATATAAACAATGCATGCCCAAGCTGCTGCGCGAATATGAACCGCGACCGCTTCTGCAGTGATAATCATATTGTAATGTACATACCTACATACATAGAGCTGAGAACCAGCCAATCTCAAAACTCCTTCTCCTACATTTTTGCGGCATCAGCAAATAGTTTTAAGATAAACAAATGCTATGTTAGAATTAGGTATAAAAGTAAGCTCATTCTCATTTATATGTTAGTTCTTAAGAGAGAATTCAAAATAAAGTTTTAACACTTAACTATATTCAATAGGCATTGGCGCAGTTGGGAACAAACAAAGTTTTGAGTGGTCTCCACTTAAAAAGAGTATTCCATCAGATTCTTTTATAATAAACTTATATTGAAGAAAACGCGTTTTCTGTTAACCACGGAAAATACCTTTTACCTTTCGGATTAAAAAACGCAGAGGTAGTTTTTCAAAGAACGCTGGATGATATTTTAAGGGAGCACATAGGCAAAATATCCTATATTTGTATTGATGACACTGTCATCGTTAGCCCGGATGAAAAATCACACTTCGAAAGCTTATCCAAAATTTTCGCCAACGTTCAAAAAGCTAATATGAAAATTCAATTAGATAAATGCTATTTTTCCAAATCCGAAGTTGAATATCTCGTAATCTTCGTATCTGTTGATGGCTTAAAAACAACAAAACTCGTTTAAAATAAGAGCCCGAAAACAAAAAACTTAAGTCGACCTCAAGTAGCTCGCCGTGTGTAACTCGGTCTCAGGCAGCCCGCCGAAGAAAAGTAAGAGTATAGAAAATAGGACCCGTAGTAGTGGAAAACAATAGACAGACTACGAAATACCGTTTACCTCTCTTCGTGCTCGCGAGCTCAACAATGGGGATGTATTCTTCATATTCTCATTAGGTGCATATCTACAATTTTCAGTAAAGTACCTTGATTTGGATCTGCATCGTCAAAATTATTGTTTAGGTCGGAAGTTATAAAAATAAGGCAATATCCAAAATTAGTGTACCCTTTTTACATTTTTTAAATGCAATAGGTATAATAAAGGATTCTTGTCAACCAGTACCAACTTAGAACGAGCGCATAACACTTTGACAGGTACTTATAACATATTCAATAACCGTACATTATCTTACAGATTCTTTTATAGGAGTAATATTAAACCGTTTTTTGAGGGTACGTAAGCTTCAGTACGCAAAGAACAATTTCAGGAATTGGACTGCATGACATATGACGGTTTAGAGAATCTATCTAGATATATTTGCCACAAGATGAAAGACGAGGTGCCAAATAATGTGGTCATGGGAACAAAATATTGCGGCAATAAGAACAGAAGCAACACATGAGAAGAAAGTTTATTACCAGAATTAGGGCAAACTCTATTTTCTCATTATTGTGTCCATACCTACCACTCCTTCTTCTTGTAGTTGGAACCCCTCTCAAAAGCACAAAATTATTATACCCTCTTAGGTAAAATTTAAGTGAAAAATTTAATAAGCAACATTAGGTAATAGAAGAGACATCTTCCTCTCCATCGTTAGAGGCTATCATTGCCAATTTAACGTGTAGCTTGACTCAATTCATGAACACTATGAATTGAGTCAAGCTACTGTTTCCAGAATTTGTCAAATCATTAAATCAGTTGATGCAATTACTTCTATCCAAAAAATGAACACTTTCAAATTATGTCATTGGAATGCCAACGGTGTTTGCAAACACAAAAACGAGAATCAAAATTTCCTCCCAACAAATGAAATATGACGTACTACGGCTATCTGAAACCCATTTAATCTCAAACAATTATTTTAAACTGCCAGGCATAAATTTTACAACACAAATCGACTACACGGTAAAGCACGTGGTGGAACAGGAATTCTAGTTAAAAGCCATTTTAACCACCATTCAATCGAAACATACACAAAAGAGTACATACAAGCAACATCGGTCTCGCATCAGCTCTGGGCTGATGAAATTGTAATAAGCGCAGTGCATTGCCCTCCAAGGTAGAACATGGCTCCTGCTATAAGAACAAACTGTAAAGCGAGCAAGGCTCCTGGCTACGATATCATAACGTCATTACCAAAATGGTCAATCAGTTTATTTCTTAGCTTGCACAATGCAGTTCTTCGAGTTGGATACTTCCCAAAAATTTGGAAATTGTCAGTAATAAAAACGAGTAAAGAAGTCTGAAGTCGGGTTAGACCGACTACGAAATACCCTTTACCTTACCTTGTGCGTGGGGTTCAAAAATGGGGATGTTTTCTTCATAAATCATCATTAGGAGCATACTAACGGTAATTTTTGGTAGGGTACCTTGAAATGATTATATCGACCAGATTTCTTGTGTATGGCTTTGTAATATCTTCAGATGCCATCTGTCGATTCTGTGGAGAAAGTGACGAAACCTCATTGCACCCGCTCACAGACTGCGGACCATTGGCACACAAAAGACACGTGTTTTGGAGAATATGCCTTAGATATGAGCAAGATCCCTCAACTTCATTCCTCCATTTAGATAGATAGATATTTCAGGTCGCAGTGTATAACACTCTTAAATATATCTATCTATCTATCTATGGCTTTGTTGTGTCAATATACCACTAATATAAAATTTCGCCCAAAAATTTTGTATAGGTCGTAAGTTATAATAATATGTGAATAGTGGGCGTGGCTGTAAAAACAAAACCCCCATTTTTTGTGCGGTGTTTAATGTTACTACCCGCAACCTTCCTGTGAAATTTCGTTGATAAATCTTTAATAGGAACCTAGCGAAATTTCGTTGATAAATCTTTAATAGGAACCTAGTAATGATTTTTGGTTAATTGTGGGCGTGGCAGTAGTAATAATCTGCCATTATTTGGAATGCATGTTTGTACAGATCTACCAATTTGTTTTCATATATCATCACTAGAAGCATAGATAGGGTAATTGTCTTTAAGTGGGGTCCCCAAAGTTCATTATATGGGAGGGAGGCGTATACTTCATCTGATTGACCCCGAATCTTGTATATGGCTTTGCAGGGTCCATATACGTACTAATGTATAATTTCGTCCAAAAGTATTGTATAGGTCGTAAGTTATAATAATATGTGAATAGTGGGCGTGGCCCACTTTTTGTGTGGTGTTTAATGTTAGTACCCGCAACCTTCCTGTGAAATTTCGTTGAAAAATCTTTAAAAAGAACCTAGTAATGATTTTTGGCTAATTGTGGGCGTGGCAGTTGTATTATGATTTCCGTATTGTGCACACACACTATTATGGACGCCATATTCTGCACACACACTATTATGGACGTATGCAAATTTTTATTCCGCTGGCATCAATACGAGCATAGGTAGGCTATTTTAATTTTAGACCCGAAAGTTCCATAGATCAAAAGTGGGTGTGTCTTCTCTCTGATCAGCCCCATTTGTTGCAGATAGTTTTTGTCCGTAAATCTACACCAGATCTGAAGTTATTAATATTTGTTAATAGTGGGCATGGCAGTTAATATATACCCCCCACTTTTTGCATAGTGTTTAGTGGGGCCCACGTCTCCATAACTTTCAAATTGCGTCACGATTGCATCAATCGGACCGAAGTTATAGTCATTTTAAAAAAGCTGAAAAAACATCCTTATATGGGAGGTAGTCGTGGTCTTTGTCCAAATCGGCCCATATAGCAATCTGGTTCGGTATCCTTGTCCAGACTATGCTTTTGCAAAATTTTGTTAAGATAGCTCTAACGGTGTAGAAAAAAAGTGGCCACAGACGGGCAGACGGATAGACGGATGGACAAAAAAAAATTGCTTAGAAAGTGATTATGATCATATCTGTATATATATGTCCATACCTACCATGCCTCCTTCTCGAAATTGCAACCCCTCTCAAAAGCACAAAGTCAGTATACCGTATTTACCTTTTTTAAAGGTAAACGGTATAATGATCTGCAACCTGGTTAAAAAACCCACCTATTCCTCTTCATGCAGACTTGTCAGCATATTGTCTTTATCTTCCAAAATATATATATTTGTTGTTCCTTTATTTCATATATATGTCACCATTATATTGACACCTAGTATATAATTTGACAATTTGTTTGGAAGTTAATATAAAAAAACACATTTTGGCCAGTGCCAAGAAGTCATTCAACAAAAATTATTTACATTAATTATAATAATTCACTATAATTATATTATAACAATTTATGATCAATTCTAATAAAATTTTTGTTTATAATAATTATTTACATTTACATTTATATTACTACTACTACTAATATGTGTAGGCTGGATTTCCTAGTTCATTAGGTCGTTTGGTCGAGTTCTCTTTAAACGGCGCATGGTGGTTCCTTCTAGATATAGCAACTCGTTTATTACTTCGTTATTATGCCCATGCAATGTATCGTAGTGTTTTGTGGATACCTTTTTTATCTCTTCGTAAATGATTGTCATATTTAGTTTGCGGTGTATGTCTCCATTTGTAAAAGTAACGATCACTAAGATAACTTCCAACAATCAAATAGTTGTCAAGTGTCAGCATCGTCTTCAGTTTATGCAGCAGCAGTCTTTTATGCCATACTTTGTCAAAATCTTTAGCAACGTCCAAGAATACAGCAACGCAGTACCGCTTATATTCTATGTCTGTTTCAATTTTGTTTGTTATACGGCGTATCTGTTGAATTGTTGAATGTAGTTTTCTGAAGCCATAATCAATTCGATTTGGTATAATGTTTTTATTGTCAAGGATCTGGCTAAGTCTATCATGTAATAGTTTTTCAGCAAGTTTAGAAATAATGGGAAGTAGGCTAATTGGTCTATACGACGAAGCAGTTGTAGAACCTTTTCCCTGCTTCGGTAGTGCAATAATTTCAGCAACTTTCCATACTTTGGGAAAAAATTGTAGTCGGAACATTGAGTTGATAACATTCCTTAATTAATTGTAACCTATAGTAGGTAGCTCAGCGAGTGCTTTGCCTGTCAACATATCGTGCCCTGGTGTTTTTTTGTGGTTTATTCCTTTTTTAATGCAATTAATTATTTCTGTTGTGTTTGTTTTCTTTATTTTGGTTGTAATGTCTATATTTAAGTCATTGCGTGTTTCAATATATTTATCTTCGTCATTTGATAGGACTTTTTCAAAGTATTTAGCCAATGTTGTTGCTTTTTCTTCATTGGTAGTAGCCCATGAGTTGTCATATTTCCGTAGTGGTGGCTGATAGTTTATCTGAGTTTTTAATTTCTTTGTGCATGAGTAGTTAGTATCCAGAGTAGGCGTCAAGTTTTTCAGGTAGTTTTCAACTTCTATATTTTGTCTTTTAGTTAATATTTTCTTGAGTTTTTGTAGGCTATATTTAAATTGCGTTTATCCTTAGGCGATCTAGTTAACTGCCACCTCTTTCTCAGCTTTCTCTTCTCAATTATTTGCTTTCTTATGAAAATATCCGTTGTGGGTTTATATCTTCTAAATTTATGCTGTTGGCTTGATTTGATTCCTGCGTCTAGGACCACATTGTTGAAGTGAATAATGGCACGTTCAATGTTTAATTGTGTTTTCTGTGTGATAGACATCTTCAATTAATTTTCAATATGCTGTCTATACTCATTCCAGTTTTTTTTGTGGGTAAAATTCTTAGCTATTGGTTCTATGGGTTAGATGTCAGTTGTGTAGACAAGTATTATCGGAGAGTGGTCTGAAGAAAGTTCAAAACAAGCTTTAATTTTTAATTGGTTACACTTTATGGTTTTTGTTATGCTAAAGTCAATTAGATCTGTTATCTTTTTCCTATTTGTTGGCCAGTATGTGGGTTCACCTGAGCTAAAAATTTCCAGTTATTTTTGTTTATAGCGTTAATCAAATTTCGTCCTTTTTTATTGGTTAGCCTAGATCCCCAGTCAGTATGTTTTGCATTCAGATCTCCAGCTGCAATGAATCTTACGTCAAGTGTCTTTATGTAGTCATCATATTGATCCGTCGTTATTAGGTGTCTGGGGGGACAGTAAACTGAGGAGATGAGTATTGTCCCACTTGCATCCTCAATTTGCACAGTAGTGGATTGAATATGATGTGTTGCATATGGTTGCCGTTCATTTTGTTTTAATAATGAATTTATTATGATAGCTGTCCCACCGCGGGCTTTACCATCAGGATGATCTGTCACATAAATTTTATATCCAGGAAACACTAAATAGCTGTTGTGTAGTGCTATATCAATTTTCTTGTCAGACAAAAATTGCTTCAACTCAAGATATTGTTTTGTTAGGCCATTTGCATTCCAAGCTACAATTTTTAAACTATTACTTTCGTGCATTTAACCTTGTTAGTAACATTGTAATCATATTCATCATATTAGTCATTTGAGTGATTAGAGATTTCACCATGTCTTTAAGTTCATTAATATCACTATCGTTTGAATTTTTTGTATTTTGTGCACTTTTATTTGGATATGACGACCCTGTAATTTCGGCATAGCTTACGCCTGGTTTAACTACTGATCCATCCATATTTTTGGTCTGTAGTAATAATGGATCCTTTCTGGGTAAAGAATGTTTATGGCTTTGTATATTTCACAGCCTTTGTAGTTTGTAGTATGATTTCCGCCACATAGGGCACATTTAATTTCAGCTGCGTTGGTTATTTTTTTTTGGCAATCACTTGTTAGATGCTTTCCAGTGCATTTCACACATACTGGATCCCTTGTACAGTAGTATTTGTATGCCCGTATTTTTGGCATTTAGTGCATTGCGCGACTTCTCTTTTATGATGAGGTGTCTCAAAAACTACTATGCAGTCCATTAATTTGTTAATGTTATAAATATCTTTATTGTTTGTATTTGTTCCTAATTCTATGCTAAACAGTGGTAGCGGTTTTTTGTTGTCCGTTGAGTTAAGTTAGTTATGTTTAAAACTTTGTGACCGTTTCCAACAAGGTAATTTTTAATTTTTTCTTGGTCTGCGGAGGGTACATATTGCGAGCAATGACTTTGGAACCCCTTTCATTTTTGGGTTTAAATGTGTACAGCTTCGTACCTTTTTGCTTTAGCATTTTTAATATTTTTGTGTACGAGTATGTTTCCGAGTCATTCGATTGAACTCATACTTCATAGTTTATTAATATTTTAAATATAAAGTTACTGTCTGCAACAGCGGTTAGCGCATTTTTTTACGTCTTTATGCATTCTACGCATTCTACGCTTTGTTAAAACTTTTGTTTTTCTTTTTCGGACTCATTTTGATCAACTTGTCCACTGTGCGAGGGTTCAGCAAGTTCGTCATCATCAACGGTCAAAGCAGCAAATCTGTTTTTTCTTTCTGAAGTAGTATCGCTCAACCAGTAGTTTGATAACTTACTTTGGCTTGGGTTTTTTGCTATTTTTGCTTTTTGTTAGTTTTGGGCGTTCTTTTCGCTTTATCTGTCGTGGGTGAGGTTCGTGCTCTCTTTGGTAGCGATTGCCGTTGACTTACCTGCACGCCTTTTGGTGGAATTTGCACACAGGCAGAAGAACATGTTGCAGTTGTAGTCGAGAAGGTAGTTGCTTGTACGTAGAGAAGACAGATGTTGTTGTTGCTGACGAATCTGTTGTAGTTGTCGCAAAGTCCACTGCTATACTGGAGCAGGACATTATTGGAGGTTTGCCATGTGCATTCCACGAAGAGCGAACATTAGTGTTAATTGGTTGTTCTGACTCACTCATGGATCTCGTTCTCTCCCACGGGGAGAGCACTGCACACTCATGGCGATTACTTTGTGTAGTAGTTTATTTTAATTTTATTTATTATTATTTTTAATATATTTTAATCTTATTTATTATCAGAAAGTATGTAAAAAATCACGAAAACAAAATTTGCTGTGGTAACTCTAATCACTTATTATGGCCAGAGTCCACTGTGGCAACACCACACACAACCGGGATTATTTTATTTGTTGTCTCTTTCAACTTTTAACTCATATATGTATATAACAGTTCCTACGTTTGTTTGATTGTTTATTTATCACTTGTAACAAATTATAAATTAGTTATTATAAGTATTTAGTTTATCTAAACAGAACTAGACACTTTATTGAAAACATGCACTTTCGTTTAAGCGTCACTTTCGCGGGATTTGTAAAATTATAAATGTCATAAGGGCGGAGCTCGTGTGATTACACGTCCGTTTGGTTACACGACCTTTTGATATATTGAAAGAATATTTTTGAACAAGATGCAGCCGTACGTTGACATCTTGATCCCAAGTCACCAATTTGGCTTTCGGTGAAACCATGGAACAATTGGCAAGTGCACCGAATCACCAATGAAATACGCGTTTAAGTCTAAGCAGTTCTGCTCTGCCATATTCTTAGAAGTAGCTGAGGCATTCGATAAGTTTTGGCACGACGGACTTATGTACAAGTTGAAACAAATACTTCCTGCGGAAATTTTCACTACCCTTGAATCGTACATTAGAGAGAGAAAAGTTTTAGTGAAGTGCAACGAATCCACATCGAACATCTACATCATCGAATCTGGTGTACCCCAAGGTAGTATTCTCGGGCCTGTCCTGCATGTTTTGTTTACGGCTGATATACCGACAGATGAAAAAACAAAAATCTGTACTTTTGCTGACGACACTGTGATACTATGCTCTCACTCAGTAGCAGACGCTACATTAGTTAGCCTAAATAGACATTTGCGAAATATTGAAACGTGGCTGTATAACTGGCGCACAAGAGTAAACGAAACGCAAAGCAAACATATCACGTTTACACTACGTGATGGTAGCTGCGTGGCCCTGATATTCTTAAACTCAACAACGTCACCATTCCTGTATCCAGCGAAGCTACCTATCTTGGAATACATCCCGACGGAAGGCTAGCTTGGCACAAACATATAGAAGCCAAGCAAAAGCAGATAAAGATAGCAGCCCTAAAATTTAATGTTTTACTACAGAAAAATTCTCGCCTTCAGATAGAACACAAAGTTCTTCTGTACAAAGCCGTAATCTAAATGATTTGGTCATATAGCACTCAGTTATTGACAACTGCAAGTTCACCTAATATAGAGAAAATGCAACGAGTTCATTGTGAACGCACCATGGTACCTGAGAAATGTGAATATTCATCGCGATCTAGACATTGCACACTTTAAAGAAGAACTAGTCGTTCTGACTGAAAAATACCATGCATTGCTTCTGCATATATCCGAACTCGCTAGCCCAGGTCCTGCAACATACTCGAAGCTTATCACGGGTGAAGCTTATCACGGGTGAAGTTCAACTCATAATTTGCACACTGGAGCAGAATTATAATATATACATTTAATTATGAATGCTAAGATTTGAACACAAATGTTAATCTCTTATAGAATATATAATAAAAAACTTAATTGAACCAAAAAAAAAAGTATTAAATAAGTTATTGGAAGGGTGGGTCAATTGTAAAAAATAACTCCCGGTCGCAAACAGCGCACAGCTTAGCAACCCGCCCCACACAGTGGAGCACCCAGCCCCAAACTAGGACACAGAGTAGTTCTTACAGCCACAGCTTTCAACGCACAACGCTAAACTCTTAGCTGCATAACTGATAAGAAATACCAATAACAACAAGAAAAACCACTAGCAATAGCGCATGACACCACCCAAACCCCCATCACCCCCTCGCCGCGTGCATTGTTAAATTTTTTATTTACATTTAAAAAAATCTCCGAATTTTAAATAGTGGCCAATTTTTTTTCTACACCGATAGAGCTATCTTAATAAAGAAGATACAGAACCAGATTGCTATATGGGCCGATTTGCACAAAGACTACGAAATGTACATTGGGTCCATAAGAGTGTTTGTTCAAAATACGGGGATCATCATACTACTGTATCGCGAATTTTGAATTTTCGCGGGCCACGGATGTTCGATTTTCGATCTTTTTGTGGCGTTATGTTGGTGCTCATGACCCTCACTTATGTAGACAATTTCGGCCATTTTGAATGTTCAGTCAGTTTTTGACAGCTTTTTTGCGTGGACGTGTTTTTGCTTGTCTTCGACTTTTGTACATCTCCTCAATTTTGAACAGACCTCGTATATTGACACTACAATGCCATACACAAGAAATGGGGTCGATTAGATAAAGGCCACGGATCCCTCTATTATGATCAACGGGTACCTTGTACCCTACCGAACGGGTACCTTGTACCCTACCGAAAATTTGATTTATAAAGGAAACGTCCTTATTGTTGAACTCGCACAATGATAGGGTATTTCGAATTCGGTCTAATCTGACTTCAGACTCGTTTTTTCATTGTTTAATTCATGTTAAAATAAATCTAATATTTGGTAAAACTTAAAATGTGGTGTGTTCGCGCCGGAGCCCTCCTGACGATGGCTGCCGCCTGCTCACTGTCACCATGGCGTTCTGAGCGGGACTTAGTGCGGAGAGAATTCCCTTCATTAGATCCCGCCAAATAGCGCAGCGGGCCGCAGCCATCTTTTCTGTGGTGCGAATGCCGGCACAGGAGAAGAGGAGAGCCGGCGAACGGTGGTAAACGAGGAGCCGATGGAGCTCAGTACGCAGCGAAACCAACCAGACCTATCGTTAGACTTGTGACATTGTGGAAAGCGGCGAGTCGATGGTTTAACTGTGCGAAAAGTGAATTCCTATTTTACTTTCAAAAGTTCCTATTTTATTTGCAAAAGTGAATTCTTATTTTATGTTCAAAAGTTATCGATTCAAAAATAGATCTCTGAGCCACCTTGAATAATTATACCGTAGAGTAACTCCAGCAAGACCTTTAATCAATGCTGGAGTGGACTACTGCGGGCCATTTTGCGTCTACTATAAGGTAAGGGAAAATAGGGCAATCAAGGCATACATTGCTAACTTTTGCTGCTTTCCTACCAAGGCAGTTCAACTCGAGTTGGTGTTCGACTTGCCAACTGATGGTTTTCATTGGAGCATTGAAACCATCATACATCTACTCCGAATTTACAGCAAATGTCGTAGGTGTCCGAAATCAACTGTTTCGAACTGGCTCAAAATATATATTCCGAAAACGGCAACAAGCAATTATATCCGAATGGAGGGGATTCCATTTTATTCCACCCAGTGCTCCGCACTTCGGAGGTTTATGGGAAGTTGTAGTTAAATCCGTAAACTATTTACTTCTACAAAATATCACAACGGGATCATTGACATTTGAAGAAAATATCAGCATGGCACACCAAGCAATGTCGAATCGAGAACTGACAGTATATATCATAGATGTATAACTGAATTAACTGCGTAACCAAGTGGATACTAGTTGTCCTTTTTACATATGTGTAAAACATGCAACATTAACAAAATAATTTTTCATTCTGTTGAATGTTCGTTAATCGCGGGAAGGATGTAAGTTTCTGTTGCTATCTAAATTATAAAATAACCATTACAATGCCTGAGGGCTAAAGAACTCCTTGGAAGTACAATAACCGAACAGTGGACTGGATGGAAACAATGTAGAATGGACACAATGTAGAACGATTAAACTTTTCTTTTGATAAAATAAAGCAACATACTCTGCTTAACTTTGCTAACGGCATATAACATTGCCAAGGATTCTCTTTGGTACGTTATATAGATATTTGTTATTAGTTTGTTTAAACCTAAGTTTAACAACGGTGCTTGTTGGTGGTCGGGCTCACAATACTATTTGGTTGAGTGCTATTCTTCAATACATTAATTTCGCAGGAGCACATTTCAGCCACGTAGCTGTATCAGATTAATACATTTGAGCATATATATTGAATTTGATGGATGATTCGAAGTCATCAGAACTAACTCGCAAGTATTTATCACGAGGATCATTTTTGGCTAGAAAATTCTATCTATTAATTGATACCATGGTATTGTTTATCCAAATTGATAGAGACGTAAGCGTAATATGTTCGAATCAATCATGTTTCACAACAGGTAATGCAATCCCAAACATGGTCCTCCCTTCACCTTCATTAATTTGTATAGTTGTAAGAAGTACTCTTGGGTTGCAGGTAGTTCTAATGAGGTTGGCAGATGCAGTCAAATTTTTTCAACTGTGGTTTGCAATTGCTCTGAAGTTAACAGTACTGCATTGAATTTGCCATGGCTGGTATCTATGAGAGCACTCAATATAAGTGACTGTGTCCGCTGTAACTCGGTTGCAATTAGAGTTAATTGAATTGCCAGAGCGTTGAATAGTTCCAATAATTTCGATTGATGGAGCTTTTCGTCTTCTTTCTTCCAAATTTTATTTAATTGGTGGTCTAATTGGTCAAATTTTGTTTTAACCCCTATCGGGTCTTTCTTAATGATGTTAATGGTAGAATCAATGATATGTGTTTAAATTATCTAGCAGATATAGAAAATTGAACTTGTTTTCTTTAACATTCAATATCGTTCTTGACATTTTCTGGATCTAATAAGCCAATCAATTAATGTGCAAGGTTTGCCAACGAATTTAACTGCCACTCCCTGGAGCGATTGTTTATCAATAGTTGTTTATCTAAACGCAATTCGGGTTCAAGACGAAGTTTTCGGTTAGATGACTAGAAGTGTGAATTACTATTAACTTTCGGCAGAGTTGGCGCAGGGTCACTGTACCCTTGATCAATGATGATGCTTCAGTCCAGTAAGGTTCTAAGTCATAGCAACTTAGTAAGTTGCTCCGTAGTTGAAATAGCAACTGTTTCCATATTTTTCCAACTGATCCAAAATTATTAAGTTGAACTAGAGATCCCAATATTATTGGTAGTAATATTATTGTTAGAAGCAATGCCAAACCATTAGAGATTGTTGGTATTCTTCTGATCCTTTTCAGCACTGGTTGTTCGTCTTCTGGAAACCCATCTGTGGCGACACCACCTTCATTAAATAATAGCGCCAGTCTTCAGATATTTCTTTTAAATATGCCCTTTGCGTTTTGACTCCACATACTACTACAAATCCTTCTCCACCTTTGTAAACGTTAATAATTCGACTTAATGCCCACTGGAGCACTGTTCTATGGTGCTGGTTTTTTGTTGTTGTTGAAGTTGGGGAAAGTACTCATGCATTTCCAGAATTCATACTTGAAATAAGTAACCAATTTCCATCTAGTTTGAAAGGACATCTTGGGTTCTAACTTGTTTCTGTCAATCTGTTCTGTTAGTGGTTTGTCGATCAAGAAGTGTCACTGAATTAGTGCTGTGAGGTCATCTGAATCTGTTGATATTGGAGTAATAGGTCGAGAGTTCAAATTTCTCTTCGATCTCCACGGCGATGATTTCGAGTTCTGCGTAGGTAAGAGATACAGTCAATATACTTCGAAGTAGAAAATTTATCGCGGATTTAACTATTACTTCCCCTAACCAGGAATGAATTGGAAATTTGTTCCACGGTTGCTGCATCATCTGGTGATATTTTTTTGTGTCAGCAAATATGACACCGTATAATTTCTTCAGAATATTGCTTGTACCGACAAAATTGGTTGCATTGTCACAGTATATAGTGTCACACTGCCCGCACCGTGACATGAAGCGTTTCCATGTGTCGATTAATGCTTCGGTTGTCAGTTTAGTTACTACCTTTAGCTAGACTTAGTTTCGAAGCAGGATAAGATTGCAATGTAAGCATTGTGTGGTTTCTTGCCACGTATTTTGTAGTGGACACAAAATGGTCCACAATAACCTACACCGCTATGGGAAAACAGTCTCGCTGGAGTAACTCTGGTTGCTGGCAAATTTCCCATTATCTGATTGAATAACTTAGGTTTGAATCTAGTACAGCACACATATTTTTTCCCAACGATTTCTGCCATTATTTTTCCTTTAACCCAAAATCGTTGTCTTGACGCTGCTAGTAAACATTGTGGACCACAATCCAAATTGGTTTCATGCAGCACCACGATTATAATTTTAGAAATGTTATCGTTATATGGCATCAACATTTGGTGCTCTACATCAAAGCTCAATTTGGATGCTTCTTGTCGTCCACCAACCCTTAGTATGCCTTGGTCATTAATGAACGTTCAAAAATTGCTGATATCGGTAATGTTGCTGACAGCCGTGCGACGTATTAAACTTTTAAACTTTGTCGTCGAAAAGGGCCCTTCTTTGGATATCTTTGACAATCAGTGTCAACGCTGCATCCTTTTCTCAGGGTACTGGTGATATTGCGTGGTGAGAATCTTTTCGTCTTAATCGTTCCACGTAGCGAATTACATAGGGTACAATTCTCTGCAGGCGTCGAAATTAGTTCTCGTGGTCGAATGCTTCTCACAAGGTTGGTTTCAATTCTACAGAAGTGAATGTTGCAAGCAAGGCAAGTATTCTCTTCTCTCTTTATCATTATTTGTGTACACATTATCTGGGACAGGGCCGAAGGAAGAAACAGGAACCCTCATTGACTTCTGCTACAATGTTCGATGCTGCAAACCAATTTTGTCACATGATTCCATTATTCGAGTTATCAACCTCTCCATTTTTTCTTGCGGCAGTAAATATTCTGCTACCCGGGAAATGGTTTTCAGGTGAGATTGTATGTTTCTCCCATTGAATTGGTATAAAAACAATTAGACATGACTTGAGAAGAGAATTCTTTAGTAGGGAGCATACAATCATAAGACAGGTAGGCCAGGACAATAACTGCCTCGACACTCCCTCCTCTTTTGTACTTTAATTTTGTCACAACGACAGCTTGAAAACAGAATTGTGAAAGCCAAGTTAAATAAATATACCGTGGCAAGATAATAGATGCACTTCACACTGAAGAATGTTCTCCATTTTATTGTTCATATCCCATAGAAACGGTTATAATATACCCATGGCACTTGGATTAATTTTAATTTGCTATGCTGCAATTCTAAGTAGTTCTTAGTTTGTACTCCACAACTGCCCATCTAACAATGTTGAACCAATTGGATGGTGAAACGGAGTCTGACTAAACTCGTCAGCTTGGCCAAGTGGGAGAGTTGTTACTAAGATTCGGAACACGTCAAGGTGACTACCAAGTGGGAGAGTCATAGTTAAAAAAAATTGTTTCCCACACTGAAAATATCTTTCCATGCAAATACTTCAATTAGTTTGATGATCATTGACCGCTTCTTATATTGAATCGTGACCCTCCTCTATGAGCTTGTTATTTCGTTGAGCTCTCTTATATTATTTGCGCATGTAGTGTTTTATTTTAAGTATGTCAAAACTTTATATTGCACATCTAACGATATTACCACAAATATTGGGAATTGCTATTTTTTATTTATTTTTATATTCAATCTAATGAGTAGCACATGTGGCCGGCGGAAAGCTTGGATGGCAGCTATGACAATTGGAACTCCTTAGGATGCCCCAGCACACTGTGACCTGATACTGGGTCTGGACTTGATGAACATGCAGGGATTGATCTTAAAGAATAGTAGCCAAACCTTATTAAGCTTGAAAGTGGTAAAATATACGTCTACAAATTTAACGAATGAAAAGAATAATAACGAAATTAAAAAAATTCTAAAAATTGTGCCCAAGTGTACACAAACATATAATGCGTGCCTTGCAGTGCCGTGATTGATCTATAGATAGATAGGTATATTTAAGGGTGTTATATATACACTGCGACCTGAAAGATCTATTGTGTTGCCCCTATTTAATTGAAAGATGAGAAGAGTCTCATCTATAAATCTTCTGTCAGGTTAATATCCGACAGGAATTCATATATTTTGGAGGAATCAAGATGAGGGATCTTGCTCATATCTAAGATATATTCTCCAAAACACCTGTGTCTTTTGTGTGCCACTGGTCCGCAGTCTGTGATCAGGTGCAGTGAGTTTTCGTCACTTTCTCCACAGAATCGACAGATGGCATCTGAAGATATACCCAACTTGTTCATATGGTAGTTGAGTCTACAATGTCCGCTTAAAACGCCTGTGATGATTCTTAATTTACTCCGAGGCATATTTATTATGTCCTTAGCTCTTTTAGGATTAAAATCTCCCAGAAGAGCTTTGGAAAGTCTTAATCCCGGAAGAGTTTTCCAGCTTTGACTTCGTTTTGCATCCGTCCATTTTTTCAGCAGACCTCCATTGGTATTGGATGATAGTCCACAGAAGGGTTCAGTGCCGTTGAAGTGAGAGGCCGCAGCCTTCCTAGCTAAACTATCAGCCTTCTCATTTCCATCTACTCCTATGTGGCCTGGTACCCACATTAGAGATAACTTGTTCATACTGCCTAGGGAGTTTAGCTTCCCAATACAGTCCCACATAAGTTTAGGCATCACTAAGGGTGAGTTCAGACTATTGAGGGCTGCTTGACTATCAGATAGTATCACGATGTTTTTCCCCCGATGTTCCCAGTCAATGTTGATCTGGGCACATCTTTTAATAGCGTGAATTTCCGCTTGAAAAATGCTTGGAAAAGAACCCATTGGTTCCCAGTAGTTGGTTCTAGGCCCAAATACTCCTGCTCCAGTTCCGTCCATTGTCATAGAATCGTCAGTATACCATAAGAGGGAATTTTCTCTAATTTTATACGTCTCAGCTAGACCTTTCCATTATTTTTTTCAACTCATCATTGTACACTATTTGTGTGCAAAATTGAATTTTCTTGGCATAAAATCCTTGTGAGATTTTAGTATACCGTATTCTTGAGTAGAATTTTACCCCATATATTTTGGGTGTAATTTCATTCTCTCGAGAAAATTCCTTGTATTCTGGTAAGAGATTTCCTAGCAGAGTCTTGAATTACTAGATGTAAGGGTGTTAGATCTAGTATAACTTCCATTGCTGCCGTTGGACAGGTGCGCATAGCTCCAGTGATAGCAAGGCAGGCAGGGCGTTGTACTTTACTTAATGCAGATTTCGCTGCCTTAAGTCTGACTCTATTTGACCAGGCTACAGAACCATAGGTGATGATTGGTCTCACCATCATGGTATACATCCAGCGAACGATTTTTGGGTAACATCCCCAAGATTTACCAGCAAGCCGTCTACATATCATTAAGGAAGCTGCAGCCCTCTTGGTGGTTGCTGTCAGGTGAGCCTTCCACAATAACTTTTTGTCGAAAATGACTCCGAGGTATTTGGTCTTAGAGCAAATATCGACCTGTGTACCATTTAGAAGAATAGATTTCATATATGGTAGAGATCTTTTTCTAGTCAACGGCAAAATGATGGTCTTTGAGGCATTGATTTTCAATCCTGTTCCCCTACACCATTCACTAGCTGCTAATAAGCCCCTCTGGATAATATCACAAAGAGTGGATTCAGATTTTCCTCTAGCTATTATCACAATATCGTCAGCATATCCTTGACATGATATGCTTAGATGAGCTTTAACAGAAGATCGTCAACTACTATGCTCCACAAATACCCCACCTTGCGGACATCCTTTACTGACATTGACCTTAACAGTTTTGTCACCTGCTTCAGCTTCAGTCAGTCTACTGTTGAGTAAGGCTCGTATCCAATTGGAAGTGGTATTATCTATTCCTCTATTGTTAAGAGCCCTAATCATATATACATGAGGAGTATTGTCAAAAGCCCCTCAATATCGAGCAAGACACAAAGTGCTATTTCATTTTTATCCAGTGCTGCCTGAATAAAATCAGTCAGATGGTATAGTGCGGTTTCAGTCGATTTTCCGCAATATACGCAAACTGAAAAGGATGTAGAGGCTCCGTTTTCAGTACGGTCTCAAGTAGATGTATATTAACTATTTTCTCTATTGCTTTTAGTACAAAGAATGTCAAACTGATAGGCCTGAAGGATTTGATATTGGTCATATCCTTCTTGCCTTCCTTGGAGATAAATACCACTTTAGCTGTGCGACATGCTTCCGGTATGTACCCAATAGCAAGACTTGCACTAGTGAAATTTACCAGGCGCGGAAGAAATGTCTCACTAGTCTTTTGGAGAAGGATTGGGAAAATACCATCCGCACCCGGCGATTTATATGGCTGCAAAGAGCTGATGGCCCATCTCAACCACTCAGTAGTTATAATTTCTTTGGCCACCTTCCAGCCAATTTTGCTTGCTTTTCTAGGAAAAGCATCCAAGAAATCTGCACGCGCAGCAAAAAGAGAGTGCGATCCTCTTCATTTACCGTGAACGTCCCATCCTCAGATTTCAATGCCAGCTTTAAATCGACTTTGTTTTTCGCAAGAGCTCTATGGGGTCGTGCTACTTGAGGAATCGATTCTACACTTTCACAAAAGGATCTATCTAAAGCTAGTCTTTTTGGCTTGTCTGATCTCTTTGTTATAGATCGTCATCTCTTTTATATTCTTCCCAGTCCCCCATACGCTTAGCTAGATTGAATAGCTTACGCACCTTAGTACGTCTAGAAGACAGACTAGAGTTCCACCAAGGAACATTCTTGCTGTTTTTCTTTTTTCTTAGAGCACAAGGTAAAATATAGGATTCGGAAAAAATTTCATTCAGCTCATTGACACCCTCCGCTAGCTCCACCGGATTTTTACATATTCCTTGGATGTTTGAGGATGATAGTAGTGAATGCACTGAACTATTGAAGAATTCCCAGTTAGTATACCTAGGATTCCTAAAAACAACCGTTTTTGTGACGATACCTCCGATATCGAACTCAATTATTCTGTGGTCCGACAGAGAGGGTGCGTCCGAAACTTTCCGATTGCTAACAATATCAGTTAGCTCTGGACTGCAGAAAGTCAGATCAAGAACTTCCTCCCTAATTACATATCGAAAGCTATTCAACATATATATATTTAGTGATAATAAAAATTCTAGAACTGACTCACCCCGTTTATTTATGTCACTGCTACCCCAGATGGTATTGTGTGCGTTTGAGTCACAGTCCACCAATAGTGGAATCCTTTTGGATAGGAAATACCTCGCCAGCTTATAGACTTCTTCCGGGATGTCATTCATATCTCCCGGAAAGTATACCGATGCAACGACTATATCGCAAGAGACCCCAGTAGTTAATATCATTTATAATCAGGATACAGGTGCGGGGAATGTAAGCATTAGCATCCCATATTACCTTTATAAACTTACTAGAAAGGCCCTTAATTTGACCTATGTAATACCATGGGTCTTGAATGAAGGCCAGCCCCATGTTATTCTTGGCAAAGAACCTCCCACCCTCCCAATGACAGACGAGGCTGCTCTGGCATGATGGATGTTTGCTTGAGCCACTTTCAGTATCGTCATCTTATAGAACAGGTTGTGACGGGATGGTGTTATTCCCATCTTCTTCCTCTTCGTCCATAGAGACATCCTCCAGACTGTGTACCAGTGAAGGACAGTATGCGGCCTCAGCTCCTATCTCAACACTGGGGCCACAGTCTTCGGTTCAGCTGGGGGAAGCCTACAACTTGTAGTTACCTCTGACAGAGGTGGGATGTTTGTCGCCTTTACTTCCTCTGCCTTGGGCTTTTCCTGAGTACGTTTGGAACAACCGACTTTGATTTTGCTAAATCGGTAGTTCAACGCATACCCCGAGCTCTTTATTAGTTGCATGGACCCATCATCTATTTCCACGGACAACAACTGTCCCTTTCCCTCGTCCTTGCAACTCCATATTCTCCAGAAATTGTTGTTTAGCCCAATATTTTGGCTGGAGAGAAACTTAAGTGCCACAGCTACCTCTTTTCCGCTACTACGAGGGAGGAAGAGGAAGACTGTGTGTGATTGTTGGATGTTATCTCCTACTTTGGCGACCACACTGACGCCCTCTCTCACTGAAAGCTGCGTCAGGACCCCTTTCAACCATTCCACCGAGTCCGTCGAACAGCAGTCAATGCTCAGGAATGCAGGCTTGAAGTGGATACCACCGAAGGAGAATTCTTTGGTCCTCTCTCCAACCAGCCTCTCAAGAAACATCTGCTCAACACTTGTCAGCTCCTTGCTAGTCAGGATGGTGTTCGGACAGTCCGCAGCAACAACAGCCACCTTGGTGACGGACGCCACCTTAGCGTAGCTACTTGCTGCCTTGGACCCTCCACGACTAGGTGGGCCTGACGGTGTTGCAGTCTTCCTCTTTTTGGCTGGGTCAAGATTTGGAGAAAAGGTGTTTCGTACCCTTTTCTTCAGGTTCTTGTTTACATTCGGTTGTGATGTTGTGCCAGCCGAATCCTTTAAAGCCCTGTGCTCCTTTGACTTGGCAAGAGTATCATCTGGTTGCAAACCCTGAGACAGATAGGTGAGGTACCATCTGACTCCAGCTCCACTTAGCTCCTTTCTTCTCGGGTCATCCAAACCGCCAGGTTGACCACGATCAGGAAGAGGTATTCCTTTCTTGGCCATCCTGGAGATTTTCTCCGAGGTGGTAGGTCGGGGTGGGTTACTCCCTTTGTCCTCCAGTTTTACTTCCAGTGTCAACAATCTCTCCTTAGTGGAGATGGGAGTTTGTTAAGTTGGTCCCATTTTTGCCCTGGCAGCAGCAGAAGTGGATGGCACTTCATCGGAAGAAAGTTTCCGAATTCTTGCACTACCCATCCCGTCTACTGTCATTGGGGTCCCATAGGTCCTACCACTGTTGTGGTCACGGATGAAGGTCTTCGTTCATTGACCGCAGCAGCATTTGATTTGGGCTTAGCGGTTGATCTTACCCCAATCAGCATTGACTCATCAAGGATTCTTTGCTCCATTTGATTTGCCAATTGAATTGCTGTGATGTCCCGTGGAATTTTTTGTTTGATTTTTTGCTTCTTCATGAAGATTATTTTTGCGGAGAATATAAAGACTACTCGGACAGAGATCTGCAATATCCGAGCTAGGCTATTACCACCGAAGACTATTTAACAGGGCCTCTAGCCTGGCAGATCATCAGCACGGGTCGCGTGACACCTTGATCCAGCTCTTACCTTCGAAACATAGTAAGGTGTATTTCTCAATGCTGTACTATTAAGGAGTATAAAACACTGAGCGCTACATCCTGACCTTTGCTAGATCCAGCACCATCAGATAATTGATGCCATTGTAGACCTATTACCAGCCGGTACCCTCGGAAAGGGTTCAGTCGAAGGAATTTCTACCGGCCTCCGTGATTGATAAGCGAGGCACTTTAAGAGTGACAAATTCAATATAGAAGAAAAATTGGATAGGTGAACAAAAATAAATTTCTGTTAATGCGCTAAAACAAACACAATACTTTTGGTCTCCTTTGATCTCCTAATAGAAGAAGCAAAATTTTTCAACCCAAAAATTATGCACTAACTTTGTTGCTACGATAATTGCAAATAGAGTTGCAAAGAAACATTTCATATTATTAACTGTAAATAAAAAGGATTAAAACATTATTATTAACAATATCTTCGTTATTTTCGCTTATAACTACGTTCAGTACAATAATCTAGTTGGTAACAACGGACCCGAACTCAATAAGTGACTGCGTTGTCTACATAATAACTAATATATATTATGATATAATAACTAATAAAACAGTGCATATCAGAAAAAGAAAAAATGAATACTTTGAGAACTCCACCAGATGGCGGTTCTAAAGAATCAAAGTCAACAGATGAAATGGAAAATAAGGTTGTTTGGTTATGCAGCCTGCACCCCCGAAATCGTCAACAATGTAATTTCATATTGCTAAATGTCGTCAATGTCGTTCGTAATGCTCTCATTTCCAACTTTCTTATTTGTAATACTCAATTGTTAATACTCTACTTTGCTTTCTACATATTGGTACGATCGGCCGCTGCGGCCAAGCTATTTTTTTTTCTTTCGTCTAGTGTTCGGTTGCAGCTATTGCGTTCAGTTCTGTTAAATAATTCGGTCATAAAACCAAATAGCAAAGCCCTGCGAGTCAACTAATTCGCAAATTTGCAATTAATTCGTAAAGACCCTGTGTCGCAAAATAAATCAGTTTTCTTTAACAAATTGATCGTTATCCTTATTATTAAAAAACAAATAACCGGCTGTACGAAAATTCTGGACATCTCAACAAAGGCATTGCTACAAAAGATATGGACTTAGAAGACTTGTATTTAAACTTAAAAGAGAATATTTCTGCTCTTAAAATCGAATATTATGGTTTAGGTGCGAGGACAAGCAAACCAGTCCAATAAAAGTCATCAGTAAGAATATTCATCATTCGTGTGACCAGGAATCTATTGTAAGAGATTTGAAAGCACAAGGTCTAAAAGCAATCAGCGCCATAAATAAACTAAAGTGGAAAACTAAGTAGCCGTTCGATATGTTTGTTCTTACATTTGAAAGCTGAAGATGGGAAAAAATATATGGAATAAAAAATATTTTAAATACAATTGTTAAAATTGAAGCATTAAAATCATTAAACTTAATACCCAGTGCAAGAAGTGCCCATCATTTGGCCATACTTGAAACTTTTGTGGTATACCTGCAGGGTGGGGTAAGTGGACTGGAAAATATGCAACAACTGATTGTGTAAAACAAACATCTGAAAACCTAAAATGTTGCAACTGAGGAGGCTCCCATCCATTTAACTATCAAGGTTGTGTAATCGCAAAGGAACTCTAAAAAATTAGGTCCAAAAAACTATCATAGGCTTCTAAAACACATATCTTATCACATGAAAAAAATGTCAACACCATTAGAAAACCCACAAAAAGGCTTCTACATATGTGCAAGTAACCAAAGTACCGATACAATATCAATCGGTAAGCCCACATATTGGCCTTCAGATACCAACAAGGTACTTGATTTGATAGACTTTTTTTATATTCAAAAACATACTTGCGAACCATCATACCATAGCCGATAATTTTGATTTGAGTTGTAATAAATAATCTAGCTGACTGGAAATTTTTCCAAATAGAATTGGAAAACTCAGTTACCTTCTAACTGCTGAAGGTCTTCGAAATTTGCCCAACAATAGCGTTATTTATTTTAACTATTTGATAAATTCATGTTTCAACTTAAAATATGTGTTTATCTACTGAGAGGCGGCTGAGGTAATAATGATTCTCAAGCCTGGAACATCACCCAATGATGTATCTTCATTTAGGCCAATATCTCTATTGCCATCTTATCGAAACTATTCCAAAATTTGTTGTTCTCATGTCTATTACCGATAATTGAATAATTCTATTTGGTTTTCGCAAAAATCACTCCACTATCGATCAAGTTCACAGGGTTGTAAGATCCATTCAATCTGCTCTGGAAGAGAAACAAGTGTGTTCCGTGTGTTCCTTGGTGTGTCACAAGCATTTAGGACTGACACAAAGCTGAAAACACTGCTGCCGTGGAAATTTTGTGAGATTCTAGCATCTAATCTTGACGATAGATACTTTCGCGTGAAACATGAACATGTGTATTTCAAGGTAGTAATCTAGCTCCCATTTTATATTTATTATATATACATGATTTACCTATCCAAAATCAATATATATTTACATTACAAGTTTCAATACGTTCGGACGTGTTTTTTACCGCTGGGTGTCAATTAGATCTTTTTTATTGATTCATTCACACATTACAAACAGCCGCGGAGATTTCGAACATCGAAGTTTTGATTCTGCAATTTGTCAAAATAATTGCTGCTGTCGAGACAGTTTCCTGCGAGGTCACTACATTGAGAGGAGAGTTGGATGCGGTGTATCAGAGGGTGAAGCAGTGCGAAACCAAAACTGATTCTAGCAGTATTCCGGGCCTTAGAGCCGAAGTTCAGGCCGTAAAATCTCAGCTGGCAAAGCGGGACAACTCCGCTGTTGCCTGTAATTTCCATGTAACACACAGGAGGATCTACCTGTATTATTTCATATAATATGTACATCCGTTGGTAATATGCCGCCTGTAGTACGGCTTACAGAATGACACGCGGTGGCAACAAAAACTCTACGATAAAAACTTCGTCTCAAAGCCTAGTGCGGATTTTCAACGTGCAACACATGTTACGCTCGACTACAGCATGCTAGATTCGACTCTGTTGTTAAAATCTACATTAACGAATGTCTAGTAAAGATAAACTATAAAATAGTTCGTGCGGCAATAAGCTTGAAAAAGCAAAAAATATTGGCTACCGCTTCCTCCTAACAATTATAGATACATTTTCAAAATTTGCCTGGGCTGTAACTCTTAAAACGAAAAATGCTGCTGATGCCACTGGGCTATGAGAAGTATATTAGTTTTGAGAAAAATACCAACAAATTTACAAGCAGATGACTAAAAATTCTTCAACAGTAAATTTAACAACTTGATGAAAGAATATCGCATTAATCATTACTCAATATTTAGAATTTGCAAGGTATCAATCGTTAAACGTTTTAATAGATCTTTCAAAGGAATGATGTGGAAAGCATTTAGTTATCAAGGAACATATCAATGCATTCATAATTATAAAAATTTAATTGATGAATATAATCATAAGACTCATAGAACAATAATAACGTTAATTCCTCTACTCAAAAGTTAATATTGAAAAATTCTTATAATAATTTAAAAATGCTTGATAAACCAAAGTTTCATGTTGGAGAAAAAGGTTATACACCAAACTGGACAACAGAAAATTTCAAAATTAAAACCATACAAAATACAAATCCAACTACATATATTTTGGAATGGATAATACCATTAAAGGTGGATTTTATTAACATGAGCTGAAAACCAGATATCCTCGTTCGTATATGATTGAAAAAATTAAAAAATCTTAAGGTAAAGTTTATGTTAAATGGTTAGGTTTTTCCAGCGAACACAGCTCTTGGATTAATAGGAATGAAATATTGAAATAAATATATATGTATTAAAAGATTAATAATAATAAATATATAATATAAACAATATAATTTTTATTTAATTTAAACGTTATCACTTAAGATGTCGATTACATTGACTTTAACTGGCACAACATCCCTTCTGTCTGCAGACTATTTTCCACCAATAGAGTTAAATTCAAATTATGTCTGTGGTCTACCTGATGTTCATGAATATCACTCAATTCCAAATATTTATGTTGGGAACAATCTATTTCACATAGGTAAAAACATCATTGAAATTCCTATTGGTTCTTACGAGCTTGATGATATTGCCAACTATCTACGTGGTGAATATGAAAATTTAAACCTGGAGGGAGCACTTGATATAAAATATTGAATAAGCACTATGTTCTAATTAAAAATGAACCGGAGTTTATTGAGCGCTATGCGCTGTGTTTTATTTTACGAGCTGGTTAGAACTAACTTAAAATTATTTCCTACCTATCTGCCTGTCCCTATGCTTGGCACAATTTCGCTGATGGTGTTGTTGTTGTTGTTGCTGCAGTGCTTGCCGGCAAGAGTGCAGTTTTGTTGTTATAGCGCTTTCCGGTAAGCACGCAATTGTTCGGCGTGGGAAAACGCTGACGCGGACACCTCTCGCGCTTATTGATTGGCGTGGCGAAATTCCCAGAACCGCTAGGCCAGCGTTTATTCCGTGGCATGTGTTAACTTATACAAGCAATCATAATACACTTGAAATAGAAATTTCCAGCAATGAAGGGATTTACTTTAATGAAGAGCGAACAATTGGTTCATTATTAGGCTTCAGTCGAAGAACGTTGGAAGCAGAGAAAGACCAAATATTAATGATTTGTCTGCGCATGCTATTCACGAGTTTTCTATAAACGCTTGTCATGAGAAAGCGAAAAATATCATCTATTTACCAGTTAACACCAAGCAGATGAATTTATAATAAAAACGTAGGGACAAATAGGAAGAAAGGTTACTAATAAGTTTATTAAACGTAAACGACTAACAGTTGCTTATCGAGAATTTTTAAAGTCAACAGGATTTAAATTAAAATCATGAGTGATCTAATTGATGTTCTACAAAAACCATTATATGATGAGAGCATTATAAAGAAGGAGTACCATAGCTCTAGACAATATTAAAATCATATAAGAATAATGATGTAATCAGAATCTCAATTCAAAGTCAAGATCACAATGTTTGACCCAGCGAAAATTTAATATATATTGAAGGTTATGTTACCTATTAATAAATAACCATATTAATATATAATTGTATGGCATTTTTGTTTGATGAAATTCGATATGAGCTTAATGGATTGGAAATCGATCGTACGCGTCATTTGGGAATAACTACAACAATTAAAAATTGTGTCTTTGAATAAAAGCGAGAGTAATATGTTAGAAACGCTGACTATAAATTAGAGATGAGAAAAATTTCACTGCCGGTGATTTTTTCGCTGTTATTTAAAAATCGCTGGTAGCAACTGTTATCTAATATACAAAGTAACAGTGATTTGATAAAAAAGAGTGATTTTTAACAGTCTGTTCTTTTTTTCACAGTGATTGAAAATCGCTACTTTTAATAAAGAGCAGCCGCGATTGATTTCACGATTTGATAGAAATCACTGTTTCTGTGGCGCTTTTTTAGTGAATACAGAGAGAGAGAGGGAGAGAGAGAGAGTGAGAGAGAGAATGGTATTATGTGAATTTTGGCTATAGCCATGCACATTTACACATTTAACATTAAAGGAAGTTTATGCGTATATAAAGCTAATCAACAGAGAGGGACAGGTGCTATTATTTCAGGAGTCATTTTAAAATACAACGAAAAAGAACATACTGTAAAATATCCGTTTGTTTCTAGATTGCTGTAACTTTTAATGCATGTTTTTTAAGCAAAGGGAAATATTTCATTTTAATTTTTTCAAATAATTAATAAGGTTTTGAATCTAAATATACAGGGTAGCTGACAATAATGGAATTTCTCAATGGTGTTATACATTTTGTAGTTATGTTATTATACAATTTATTTGATTGAATAAGTAAATTTCGTATATTGGCATTGTAGAAATTGAACACATTCTGATATACAATTGAAGGTAAAACCAATCAATTGAACGTTGTGATAGTGACATATCTCAATCAATAACTTACAAGTAGTCGTTTTAATATTTTATCGTCTAATAATTAAATTATGATATTCAGCTGGAAAAATACATTTTACTATTAATAATCTAATATTTATAAACAATAAAAAATATTAATAAATAAAGTTTATGTAGGTATATAGTACATTACATTAGCATAGGCAACCCAACTGTTGTCAAGCTCTAACTTCTTATTCTTACTGTGTCAAGTAATCATCTTTCTTTGTAATAAACCTGCTAAACTGAACGATCGTGATTTTGTTCATTGCGCTTATTCTGACACAAATTCTGGGCCCAGATCAAGAAGCCGATAGCTAAACACGTGTCTCGGAAGTTTTTTGTAAAGTGTTCTTAAAATCGTTAGTCGAATTAAAATTAAAAATGAGCCATTCGTTTTCGCAAATCGAAAAATTGAACAGTGAAAATTATACATCTTGGTCGGTCCAGATGCGAAGTCTGTTAATAACACAGGATCAATGGGATGTCGTGGAAAACGCATGTCCAGCAACAGCAATGGCGGCTGAAGAACTTGCGTGGGAAAAGGCGGACAAAAAGGCGCTAGCAACAATCACATTGTGTGTCAAGTCATCGGAGCTAATCTACATAAAAATGTGTGCTTCCGCATGGGATACATTGAGAAATTTATATAAAACAAACGCACCAGCAAGGTAAGTTTGTTCAGAAAACTAGCTCGCTTTCGATTCAAAATCGTTGAAAAATGGACTGAAAAAATCATTGAGTTTTGTACCCTTGCGGATGATCTAAAAGACATTGGAATCGACGTTCCAAAGGATCTCCTCAGCATCTTGCTACTATGCAGCTTGCCGGAAGATATGGACAATTTTGTTGTGGCAATGGAGAGTCGCGACGTGCTACCAAATGTCGAGCAGTTGAAGATCAAAATATTTGAAGTGCTGCAGCGACGAGATGAGCGGAAAGACGTCAGCGGAGAAAGCGTTTTTGCAGCGAATCAGGGAAAAAGAGTTTTAAATCAGGTCGCAGTGACAATAGAGATATGTCAGCGAGGCGAAATATAAAGGGCTATTCGTGCGGCAAGCGGGGATATATACGATCGGAATGCAGCACAAATGGAAACAGAACATCGTCTGCCTTATTAAGCCTTTCTAACGAGCTTGATGTAAGCAGCGACGTATGGATACTCGATAGTGGCGCATCGTCGCATATGTGCCAAGAAAACAAGTTGTTTTCTTCGATTGAGAATCGCGCGCAGAAAGTAATATTAGCTTCGGGCGAAAGTGGGAATGCAATGGTATAGGCAATGTGACTCTAAAATCAGTTTCCTCTGACATTACATTGTGCGGCAGTGTTGTATGTGCCGAATTTACATTCTAATTTCTTGTCAATGAGTAAAATAATCAGCAAATCGTCATATGGTAGAATTTCGCAAAGACGAAGCGGTGATTAAATGCAGCATAATAAATTAGTGTTCTTAGCAAAAATGAACAGCGGCATTTTCTGTACTAAATTTCTAAAAAGCTTTAAAAATGAATATTTGTATACCACATTTACTAAAAAGCAAGTAATCGAACTGTGACATCGCAGGTATGGGCATATAAGTGATAATGACAATTTGTATAATTTGTCTAACAAAAATATGATTCGTGGTTTAAATATAGACAATCTAAAAGATTTTCAATGTGTCACTTGTGCAGTTTGCAAAATTAGCACTAAGCCGTTTAGGCCCTAATGTAAATACAACTAATGCTCTACGGAAGTGTAGAAGTGGTCCACACCGGCATTTGTGGTCCAAAGCGCGTTTGCTGGTGGTTCGAGATGCTTCATCAATTTCATTGATGATTACTCGAGGCACGAGGTTTGTTCAAAAAGTATCGCGAATTTTGAATTTTCGCGGGTATGGATGTTCGATTTTCGATGTTCCGGACGCCCGAGCACGTCAATAACAGACGAAAACATTGATGCAGTAAAGAAACTAGTATTGGCCAATCGTCGAATCACTGTCAGAGAAGTTGCTGAGGAACTAATATATCGACTAGCATGTGTCATTCGATTATCAGCAAAAGTTTGGGCATGAGGCGGGTCGCCTCAAAATTCGTACCAAAATTACTCAATTTCGACCAAAAACAGCATCGCATTAACATTGCTCAGGAGCTGTTGGAATCTGTCCGTGACGACCCAAATTTGCTGCAGAGAGTGGTTATGACGTAGAAGCTAAAGTTCAATCGTCCCAATGGAAGCTGCCGCATGAGCCAAAACCGAAAAAAGCACGACAATTTCGGTCAAATGTGAAGGTATTGCTGACAGTTTTCCTTGATTGCAGGGGCGTAGTGCATTATGAATTCTTGCCGCAGGGTAGAACGGTCAATAAGGAATATTATTTTCAAGTAATGCGTAATTTGAGAGAAGCAATCCGCCAGAAACACCCGGATTTGCGGAAGAACAAAATTTCGCTTTTGCATCATGATAATGCCCCTGCTCACACATCATTACTTTTGCGCGAATTTTTGGCCAAAAACAACACTGTAAAAATGCCACAGACACCGTATTTCCCAGACCTGTCCCCTTGTAACTTTTTCTTGTTCCCGAAACTGAAAAGGCCCATGCAAGAACGACGCTACGCCACTATTGAGGAGATAAAGACGGCATCGAAGGAGGAGCTGAACAAGATCACAAAAAATGATTTTTCAAAATGCTTCGAGGACTGGAAAAATTGTTAACATAAATGTATAATGTCTGATGGGGAGTACTTTGAAAGAGACAAAATAGATATTAATGAATAAGCAAATAACTCTTGAAAAAACATGAAATTCGCGATACTTTTTGGACAAACCTCATATGCAGAAACTAATTTTTGCGGCAGAAATCGCAGGCCTATGAAACATTAGTGGACTTCATAATGCGTGTGAAGAAGCAGAATGGACGCAAGCTGAAATTCTTAAAGAGCGACAACGGGTTGGAGTATGTAAACTCAAATTTCAGACCAGACGACACTTAGCTACACACCACAGCAGAATGTCATAGCGAAGATAGCTAATAGAACGCTCGTCGAAATGGCTCAGTGTATGCTGGAAACAGCGTATCTTCCTCAAATCTTATGGTCGAATGCTGTAAGTACTGCTACGTACATACGTAATCGTTCTCCTTCAAAGATATTGAATTCCGAAACTCTATATGAACGTTGGTTCGAGAGGAAACCATCTGTAGCACATTTCCGAACATTTGGCTGTAAAGATGTTGTACTCGACAAGAATCGGATTCAGTCGAAATTTGAACCAAAAGGTACACAACTGGTTTTTGTTGGTTACGCGAGCAATACGAAGGGTTATAGGCTTTATAACAAAGCATCGAAAACTATAATTATTGCACGGGTCGTCAATTTCTTCGAAAACTCAATTATATGAAGTAATGCAGCTGTCGCAAATCAAGCAGTGGAAAACGCCAAGGATAGATTCTTCGTTTACGCAGAGCTAATCTGCGAGACCGACAATAGAAGTAGCAGTAGCGAGCGCGCTATTGTGAAAAGCGCAGGTAATCAAGGCACAGGCAATGAAGACGGCGAAGATATTAGCAGCGACGGTGAGAGCATTAGCGCAGATATAGTGCACTGCAACGCGCGTAGGCGAAAATGCAAGAGAGGTACACGAAAGCTCGGATGGAAGAGAGGCTCAAGAGCAGGAATGGTCGTCTGACGAAGCGGTGGAAGACGGTGCGGGAAAGCGAAAGAGAGGCAGACAGCGATTAAATCGCACTGGCAGGTTTGGCAGGCCGAGGAAACTATATGTCACTGAATCATTGAACGGTATTATTACAAATCCAATCACCTTAGCTGAAGCAACTGGCACTCAGTGGCGGAACGCGATGCAGGTGGAATTTAATGGTTTAATGAAAAACAGCACCTGGGAGTTGGTTGACTGTGCAGCAGGAAAAAACGTTATCGGATGCAGATGGGTTTTTACAACCAAATTCAACGCTGATGGAACGATAGAAAAGAGCAAAGCTCGTTTGTTGCACAAGGATGCGGTCAGAAAAAGTTTGAAGATTTTTTTTGACAATAACTATTCGGCTTATGCTTGCACTTGCTGCGAAACGTAAACCATTTTGACATCATAGCGTCATACTTCAACCGAGAGCTGTCAGAAGACGTTTTTATGCGCCAGCCGGAGATGTTCACAAATGAAAAGTTTCCCAACAAAATCTGCAAATTAAAGAAATCATTGTACGGGCTTAAGCAAGCAGGCAGAGATTGGAACACCAAAATCAACATTATTCTTTCTCAAATTGGTTTCACTCGATGCCAGGCGGACTTTGCATAAATTGTCACTCTCTCCAGCAATAGGATAATTTAACAGCAACAACTACATACATAGATAAATTTACTTAACTAACATGAAAGTAGTGAAATCTCCATTCGCTGTTATTTCACGCTTTTATTAAAAGTAGCGATTTTCAATCACTGGTGGATTACAGATGCCTGTTAAAAATCGCGCTTTTTGCTGTTACTTTGCATATTTTATAACAGTTTGGTTGACTTCATATGCATATGTATGAACACAATGGAAACAGCGATCGCAGGGACTGTTTAAAATCACGGTGATTGAAAAATAGCAATTACTGGTAACGGCGATACTCAAAAATCACTGGATCACTTTTACAAACACTGTTCAATTATCTAATGGTTATTTTACTTTTTGTGTAACTCTGAAAATGTTATTAGGATTTGCTGAGGACTTTAATAAAGTGGTGGTAAACCCTAAATATGAATTAATATTATTACGTTCCAAAAAATACAGGGCTAAATACAGGGTGGCCCAAATAAGACCAGCTGATGTGAAACACAAATAATTTTTTTTATTTTTTAACATAATTTATTTTTTCTTTTTGCAGATTATAACTGAACTCTTGGAAATTTAAAATGAATACGTACAGTCCACAACAACGCATTAAAATTATCGAATTTTATTATTCTTCTCAACGATCAATTGTTCTGACGCAGCGAAATTATCGCCGTTTTTTTAACGTAAGATCAGCGCCCACATCTTCCATGATTACAAGTTTACTTCGCCGTTGTGGGGCTCCGAAAATCCAAGGGCAATACATCAGCATCAGTCACACCCAATCAGATGCACTGTTTGGTGCGGTGTTATGGCCACAAAAATCATCGGCCCATATTTCTTTGAGAATGAGGATGAAACGCCAGAAACGGTCTCCGGGGCTTCTTACAGAACAATGATCGACAACTTTTTGCGGCCAATGGTGGAGCAACATCCTAATTTGTGGTTTCAACAAGATGGAGCCACTGCGCATACTGCTAGGCAAACTATTGACATGCTGCGTGAAATTTTTGGTGAACGCATAATTTCAAGAAATTCAGATTTCCCTTGGCCTCCTCGTTCACCAGATTTAACTGCGCCCGATTTTTTTTTTTATGGGGATATTTAAAAGACAAAGTGTATGTTAACAAACCACACACACTTGGACAGCTCAAGCAGAATATTCGAGATGAAATACGGCGCCTGCAACCAGAAACATTACGCCGTGTAATGCAAAATGCGCTAAAAAGAGCCAATGCCTGTATCGAGCAAAATGGTGGTCATTTGTCTGATGTCATATTTCACACATAGTCACGCTAAATTTCCATAAAATGTATTTAACATATTAAAATAAATCATTTAAAAAAACCCGTTATTACAAGAGTTACACGTGTTTAACATCACTAGGTCTCATTTGGGCTACCCTGTGTAACAGATATTATGTGGAAAATCCCACATGTACAATTATCTGATTTTGCCAAATTAGGAATGTTTAAGACAGTGAGCTGCGATAAACCATTAACATTAACATTTCGCAGTTGGGATTGTCACTTTAATTACATGATCTCCCTAGGAGAAAATCACATGTGGAATTTTAAACTTTCAACACAGAGTGAAAGACAAAATATTGATCGGACTCCAAAATGCAAACAAATTTGAACATTGTGATCTAACAGACGTGAAAGTACATCTAAACTTAATAAATATTGAAACGTGATTGCATACTGAAACGTGATTGCGTAATTTTATGATCCCATCTGGAGGTTGAGAATGAGTGCACCCTGTGTGTTTATAAGTTAAGACACGATCTATTCGAATTCAAGCTTCTTTCGTGGTATTAATAATGGTGTATAGAATATTGTTATGTGATGAACTTAAGACTATAGCTCGAATAATTGTGGTTGATATGACACATAAATATGAAACTGTTAAAACAGGACTAATTTTAGTACAAATGGAGAACACGTTTAGCTTGGTTGAGGGTAACTTTTATTCTGCTTCTCATTATACAGTGACGCTTCTTCAACTACTCGATATGACAGTGTTGCCATTATATTTATAATAATACTTAATAGTAGGTTTAAATGTAGTCACAGTACTTATAATAATATTTTATAAAAGACTTAAGAGTAATGAAAATAGTTATGTTAATGATATTTAATAATACTGAAGTAAATGACTTTAGCTACTTTATAAACGAATAATAAACAGACATCATAATCAAGCTTGCTACAATTCAGCCATATTGACAATAAGATCGTCCCGATCATGTGCTTAAAATAAACTACTTTGGAAGTTGAGACATATCTTATTATACCCTTTACCTCTAAAAAAGAAAAATAGGGTATACTAACTTTGTGCTTTTGAGAGGGGTTGCAATTTCAAGAAGGAGGCGTTGTAGGTATGGACATATATATATATACAGATATGATCAGAATCACTTTCTGAGCAATTTTTATTTTGTCCGTCCGTTTGTCCGACTGTGGCCACTTTTTTTCTACACCGTTAGAGCTATCTAAACGGAATTTTGCAAAAGTAAAGCCTGCAAAAAGATACTGAACCAGATTGCTATTTGGGCCGATTTGGACAAAGACCACGCCTATCTCCCATATAAGAAACTTTTTCACCTTTTTCAAATGACTATAACTGTTGTGAGTTAGAATCAAGCTACCTACGCGTAGTTGACTCACAGCACCGGCTCCTATTAAATTCATTAAGAAAGCACATATTTTTAGGGTGCAAGTATTGTAAGTAACTAGAATTTATGTAATAAAGATTATGTAAACTTTTAGGGTGTTACAGTTCCGCAGTCGAGTCGACGAAGGGCGTTGGAATTTAGAATGCACCGTCGACATTTGTACAGTAAAGTAGATCAGTTGCCTTGACCAACTGGGGTCCATAATAGTGTGTATGCAGAATATGGAAATCATAATACAACTGCCACGCCCACAATTAGCCAAAAATCATTGCTGTATTACTATTAAAGATTTATCAATGAAATTTCCCAGAAAGGTTGCGGGTACTAACAATAAATACCACACAAAAAATGGGCGTATTATTTCTACAGCCACGCCCACTATTGACATATTATTATAACATACGACCTATACAATATTTTTGGACGAACTTTTATATTAGGACGTATATGTACATACGTACGTACAAAGTAATATACAAAATTCGGATTCGATCAGAGGAAGGATACGCCTCCCTCCCATATAATGAGGTTTGGGGACCCCACTTAAAGACAATTACCCTATCTATGCTTCTAGTGATGATATATGAAAACAAATTGGTATATGTATACACTGGGTCTGTACTAGCATGCATTCCAAATATGGGCAGATTCTTGCTACTGCCATGCTGACAAATAACCAAAAATCGTTACTAGGTTCCCATTAAAGATTTTTCAACGAAATTTCACAGGAAGATTGCGGGTACTAACAATAAATACCACACAAAAAATGGGCGTGTTATTTTACAACCACGCCCACTATTGATATATTATTATAACTTTTGACCTATACAATATTTTTTTACGAAATTTTATATTACTGGTTATATTGACACTAGAAAGCCATACACAAGAAATGGGGTCGATATAGTCTTTTCAAGGTACCCTACAAAAAATTACCAGTGGTTTAATATTGAAAATAGTGGTTTAATATTGAAAATAGCCCAAACTCCCTTATAAGGCGTCCTTGATTGTTGAAATCCATCAACGTCTCGTAGTAAATATCTGTCGTTTCGCAAAACTTTTGTAACCTTGTAAGGACCTTTAAATTTAAGTAATAATTTTTAGATATTCTCAATTAAATTTTCTATCAGTCTATCTATCACACTACCTCTTTGTGGAATCACAAAAAAACATCACACTTCGAGAAATTTTGCAATCATTGGTCCCAAATTTCTTTTCACCCTTTCCACTTGGCCATTTGCTTGTGCCCTGTAGCAATTTTGGCAGGATTTATGTTGTTTTCTTCTAAAAACTTTACAAATTCATGTGATGTGAAACAGCTGCCCCTATCAGAAATAATGTGCTTAGGACGACTATATGATCTAAAAAAATCTTTAAGATCAACAATGGACTCTTATGTACAGGTGGTTTTAGCATGATATAAACGTAAAAGTTTTGTAAATGCATCTATTACTGTCTATGTGTCTTTTCTCGTTTCCCGAATGTACAGGACTGTTTCAAAAAGTTTATTTACTTTGGAATACTATGAAGGTCTCCTCCCTCTTTACCATGTTTTGGTGAAAACGTTATACATTTCATTCAGTTCTTAATACGATTGTATGATAAAAAAATAAAGTATTTATTTATTCATCAACAACTATCTTGTCCCCTTCAAAGTTATTCCCCTCAGATATAATACACTTATGCCAGCGTTTTTCCAATCCTCGAAACACTTCTGAAACGCTTTTTTTGGTATCGCCAACAGCTTCTGTTTCGATTTTTCTTTTATCTCCTCAATCGTAGCAAAACGCTTTGCTTTCATCGGTGTCTTCAGTTTTGGAAAGAGGAAAAAGTCAGCGGGGGCCAAGTCCGGTGAATACGGTGGTTGAGGCATGATAGCGGTTTTGTTTTTGGCCAAAACAGCTCCTGAGCGATGTCCATGCGACGTTGTTTTTCCTCAAAATTTAGCAATTTTGGAACAATCTTCGCTGCCGCACGTTTCATGCCTAAAACATCCGTAAAAATTGCTTGGCATGAGCCGAACGATATGCCAAAATCATCAGCAACCTCTCTGATAGTGATTCGACGATTATCCAAAACCATTTTCTTCACTGCGTCAATGTTTTCATCGGTTGTTGACGTGCTCGGGCGACCAGGACAACCATCGTCATTGACATCTTCTCGGCCTTCCTTAAACCGGTTATACCACAATTGAACTTGTTTTCTGCTCATAGTAGACTTGCCAAAGGCCACAGTCAACATTTCAAATGGCCTTGCGCATTTAATTTCATTTTTTACACAAAACTGAATAAAGTCTCTTTGATCCATTTTTTTCGAATAGTACAAAATCGAAGAGAACACCAAAACACGAATAACCTTTTTATCTGTCAAAAACAAACTGACAATCCAAAATGGTTGGTATTGCCAACATATATAACAGACATGTGTACCAACATAACAGAAAAAAATGCGACCATCGAACATACGTAACCCACGAAAAGATGAAAATAACGGTTATTTTTTGATCACACCTCGTATGTGTGGACAATTTACGTTGAATTTCTGGAAACCAGTAATTTCTTAGTATTATTTACGTCGTTTTATTAATGCCCAAATGTCCCATTTCATTCTGGTACTTTTAAACGACATGATCTTCCATATTTTCTGGGACGTAAAATAACACAAAATCTTTGTATATTCTATATAGAATTCCATTGCGCATTTCATATAATTTATGTTCCGATTTTTCTAATAAACTTTTAATATTCTTTACTTTTCCGTCATTATTTTGACATATTATGAGGTTTTCTTCAAAAGTGTTTGTCTCAATTACCATAACATTTGTACCTCTAGTTTGCGCATCTACGTGTTGCATGCGGTTTCCTTTTCTATGTTCTAACTTATAATCGTAATTTTGTTGCTCTAAAGCTCACCTCGCTATTCTTGGATTGTATTCCTTTTTGCTGAAAGTTAACGAACTGCAATCTGTCACGATCTCAAAATGCTTCCCTTGTAAGTAAACCCAAAAACGATGAAGAGCGTTGATTATTGCTAAAGTTTCTAGCAATCATACCGCGATTCTGCATCTGTTGTTCGTTTCGAATAATAAAACATTGGATGTAATTATCTATCTGTCTTTTTTGTAAGCTCCAAACCCAATAGTGATAGCATCACAATGTAGTTCCGTTAAATCTTTTGTGACGTAAAGTGCTACGACAGATGTTCTAGTTAATTTTCCTTTTAGTAATTCAAACGCTTTCAATTCGTCTTGTCTTATCTCAAACCTCTTATTTTTTCCAGTTAAGCCATACAACGGCTTAGCTATAATAAAAAAATCTTTAATAAATCTTCTGAAGTATGAGGACATTCCAATACATTTGTACCGATTGAAATATTTTGGGTATTGGAAAATCCCAAATTGCCTGAATGCCTCGGCCATCTGCTTTAATCCCAGTACCTGTAATGGATAACCTAAATATTGAAACGTGATTGCATATCAGTGAAACGGGATTGCATACTTTTAGGATCCCATCTGGGGATTGAGAATGAGTGCCCCCTGTGAGTCAAGATGCGAACTATTCGAATAAAAGCTTATTCAAGAACCATCTGCCGGTGATGTCAAAAAGAATATTCTCGACTTCTGTCGAAGTGGATAGAAAATTCTAGCAAATTCAAGAATAGGGTGGAATTTTCTACTCCAACCATTCGAAAACTATAAAAACGACAATACCGTTCAAAGTAAAACGCAGTAGATCAGAGATCGTAAGAGTGTGTATATCAGGCATTTTAATCGAAGCAGCAGTATTAGCAGTATTGCGATTTTGTAAAGTGTGAAATAAATTACAAATTGTAAAGAAGTAAACTTTAAGCCTAATATTAAATGTGTAAATAGCAATAGTTAAATAAAGTTAGTTATTGTAATTTAACCAGCGATTGTTTAATTATTACACGATCCAGTGGTACGAATCCGAGTACAGAGAGTTAGAGTAAATTGTCAAGAGGGCAATTTCGTAACATAATAAATTGTCAAGAGGGCAATTTCGTAATAATTGGTGTCAGAAATGGGATCGTGTATCTGTGATAAACATGGTTAAATTTGAATAACTGAGATTGGAGCAGCTCAAGAAGGAGCTTGAACGCTTAAATTTGCAAACAAAAGGGCTTAAAGCAGAGTTGCAGGTGCGATTAAGAAGCGCTTTAGAGGAGCGGGGTATAGACTTCGATGACCATGAATTCCAATGTGAAGAGGCAACGACATCTCGATACGAAGAGAATCCGCAACAAACTAACACGGGTAACTTTGAGCGTACTCATCGGAGTAATGCAATCCTTCAAACAGGACATGCAGCAGCAACATGAAAAGATGCAGCAGCGAGATGAAAAGATGCAGCAGCAGTTACAACAAAATTCTGAAACCGTCGAAAAGAGTGTTGCGTCCGTTGGAAAGAGTGTTGCATCAGTCAAAGAGGATGTCAAAGAACAGTTACAGCAGAGTGAAATACGACTTACTCAACTAGTGGAAAAGAACTCACAGCAGATGAAAGAAATGTCCGAGATGGTAGATAGGAAGGTTGGTGAAATTGAGACACGGCAAGAATCGTTCGAAAAATCTGTAGTTCATAGGCAGAACGAATTTAAGCAACAAATAGAGCAAAGAATTCACCTACTACAGGAAGGTGCATTGCCTGTGCCAGCTTTATCCTCAATAAAACTGTACCCTCCTACCTATGATGGAACCAAGACATTTAGCGTCTTCAGAATGCAGTTTGAGACTACCGCTAGCACAAATGGTTGGAGTGCTCGCGAAAAAGTGGTTGCATTAACAGTTTCGTTGAAAGGTGCTGCCGCTGATGTGCTTCAAACTATCTCAGAAAGTGAGCGAGACTGCTATGAAAGCTTGATGAATGCCGTTCAGCGCAAGTATGGTAGTGAACATCGTAAGCAGATGTACCAAATAGAGCTACGAACACGTGTACAAAAGAGTGGTGAGTCTCTTCAACAGTTTGCGGCGGAAGTGGAGCGGTTGGCTCATCTTGCCTACCCAGGAGAGATCACTGAGAGGTGTATGATGGACACCTTTGTATATGGCATTCGCGATGCAGAGATAAAGCGTTCTGCGATAACTAATCCGAAAGCTGCATATATGGAGACAGTAGCTAGCGCTTTAGCTTCAGAGAGAGCGGCCTTGGTGTGCCAGTCCATATACAGAGCCCGTCAGGTACAAGCCGAAAGCGGACAAAGTTTCAAATTGTTTTACCTGCGGAGAGGTCGGACATATGGCTCGTAATTGTCAGTCGAGACGGAAACGTTCTAGATCACGCTCACCGGTAAGACCGCCAAAGCAAGTCAGATTCCAAAATAGGGAATCAGAAAATGTTGAAAAGCCTTCGACAAACTAGATGGAGTCAGTCTCGAGGGGCTTGATCTGACTCCCACAACATGTAGCCCCAGAATCTTCGTTTCTCAGATGGCACGGAAAATCAACAGCCTAACTGTCGACAGCGTAGTAAATGGAAGAAAATCGTGGTAACATTGGATACGGGTGCATCACATTCTATAATTAGAAGGGATCTCGTTCGGGGAATCGAGCCGCTTTTGGGAATAAGATGCACCGTTACTGGGAAAAGTTACACGGAAAATCACTATCGGCACCACAACAGTGACGCACGAGATTGTAGTTACGGATATTGTGGACGAATTAATCTTAGGTGTGGATTTTATGATTCGGAATGGATTCACCCTAGATTTGAAATGCCGAATGTTGAAATATGCGAACACCGAAATACCGTTATCCGTTGGTGAGGATAAGTATGGAAGTATCCGACAAGCCATTGTATCGCGGCGGACAAAACAAATAATATGGGCCAAAATAGATGGAGATGTGGAGAAGAACAAGTTGTGGAGACTGATGACAAATTTGCACTGGATGACATCATAATTGGAAAAACCCTCGTTGAAGAACAGCAGAATAGTGCCAGTAAGAGTGGTCAATCTTGCAAATTCTGCTAGAACCATAGAGAAAGGACAGATAATTGGAAATTGCCAGGCAATTTCTGCAATTGTAAACTGTGAGAGTCAGCCATGAGACACGAAAGTAAGATGCCAGCTAATAGAAAGGTACTCGACGATCTGACGAAAGAATGGAGTAATGAATTATCCACAGAGCAGAGGAAGACTGCCAGTCAACTCTTGGCAAGACATTGAACGTCTTTGAGCCATCAGCAAGCCCCTGTTGTTCTCCAGTGGTATTAGTCAAGAAGAAGGATGGGCTCCACACGTTTTTGTGTAGATTATCGTAAACTAAATGAGGCAACGAAGAAAGATAGTTATCCATTACCTCGCATCGACGATACCTTGGACACACTTTCTGGTTCAAATTGGTTCTCAACGCTGGCAAAGCGGATATTGGCAAGTGGCAGTTGACGAACAAGACAAGGAAAAGACAGCATTCTGTGCCGGTGATGGACTATGGCAATTTTTGGTGATGCCATGCGGACTGTGTAATGCTCCAGCTACATTTGAACGCCTAATGGAACATGTGCTAAAGGGTCTCCATTGAAAACGTGTCTGGTGTACCTAGATTACATCATTGTTATGGGAAAGGACTTCGAGGACCACTTGAAGAATTTGGAAGAGGTATTGATGCGATTAGGAGCTTCAGGGTTGAAGCTGAGCGCAAAGAAATGCTCGTTCTTCAAGAAAGAAGTCAAGTACCTTGGACATAAAGTCACACCTGAAGGAGTACACACTGATCCAGATAAGATAGACTCAGTAAGGGAGTGGCCAAGACCAACTAGTTTGCATGAGCTACGCAGCTTCTTGGGTCTTTGCACCTATTACAGACGCTTTGTTCCAAGCTTCGCAGACGTGGCTGGTAGTCTGCATGCATTAACGAGGAAAAATTGTGCTTTTGAGTGGAAAAGCGAGCAGGAGAAGGCATTCAACAGATTGAAAGAGCTATTGTGTACGGCTCCGATCCTTGCGTATCCAATTCCTGGCGAAAAATTTATTTTGGATACAGATGCAAGTGGCTTTGGGACTGGAGGTGTCCTGTCGCAAATTATTGACGGAAAGGAAAGAGTAATAGCCTACTTCAGCAAAATCTTATCAAAGCCAGAGCGGAATTACTGTGTAACACGGAGAGAACTTTTGGCGGTTATGCAGTGCGTGAAGCACTTTAACAAGTACCTGTATGGACAAAAGTTCTTGTTGAGAACGGATCACGCTGCTCTGCGCTGGCTATTACAGGTCAAAAATCCCGAAGGTCAGGTTGTGAGATGGATTGAGAGACTGCAAAGCTACGATTTCAAAATAGAACATCGCAGAGGCGGAAGCCATGGGAATGCTGATGCACTATTACGAGCAGTATGGAATGTAAACACTGTTCTAAAGTTGAAGGGAAAGAAGGAGTAGTCGATGTGCGCTTAATGACTGTTTTACCAGACGATGAATGGACAGCGGAAAAGATAAAAGAAGAACAACGAAATGACCCAGATTTGGAAAAAATCGTGTCAAGTACGAGAGAAGGAAAACGACCTGATTGGAACGAAATCTCCACTGAAAGTCCCATAACTAACGCATATTGGTCTCAATGGAATAGCTTAAAGCTGCAAGATGGATGCCTATTCCGCCTGTGGGAGAGCGAAAATGGAAAAACTACAAAGAACTTGATTGTGGTACCCAAGGCAAGAATAAACGAAATTCTCAAGGAATACGATAGTGGGCCAAGCAGAGGATATTTGGGAATCACAAAAACAGTCGAAAAAATTAAAACACGATTTTATTGGGTTGGTTGCCAGCAATCGGTAGTTGATTGGATTAGTGCTTGTGAAAAGTGTACAGCTGCCAATGGCCCGAGCCGTCGCAGTTATAGGAAGATGCATTTATACAACGGGGAGCGCCATTTGAACGTATTGCAATGGACATAGCAGGTCCGTTTCCAATTAGTGATTCCGGCAACAAATATGTTCTCGTCGTAACTGACTATTTTAGTAAATGGTCAGCAGTATATCCCATTCCCGATCAAGAAGCTAAGACCGTTGCAGATGCATTTATCAACAATTGGGTCTTCAGATTCGGAGCTCCCCTCGAGTTGCACTCGGATCAAGGCAGAAATTTCGAGTCAACGATATTCAGGGAAATTAGTGAATTAATGGGCATACGCAAAACTCGCACAACCCCTTTGCACCCGCAATCCGATGGAATGGTTGAAAGATTTAATCGTGCGATTGAGGAACACCTAAGAAAAGTCGTGGAGAGAAACCAGAAAGATTGTGACCAACACATAAGCCTGTTCTTGATGGCATACCGATAGGCAACTCACGATACAACCTCTACAACACCAGCTAAGGCTATTTTCGGTTGTGATATAAGACTACCTGCAGATCTGAAATTCGGTGCTTACTCATCTACAGAAGTTTCATGTAGCAGTTATGTAGCTAACAAACGAAGACAGTTGAATGAAATTCATGGAACCATCAGAAAACGCACACAACTGATGAGTAATAAAATGAAAGCCAGATATGATATACGAGCAAACTCTAAGGGATTTCAGGAAGGGTAGCTAGTTATGCTTCATAATCCGCGAAGGAAAAAGGGATTATCGCCAAAACTGCAAACACACTGGGAAGGGCCTTATAAGGTGATAAAGGGACTCAACAATGTAGTATACCGCATCCAGTTGGCGAGAAATGTCAGGAGCAAAATGAAAGTCGTTCATTTGGAGAGGGTATCTCCTTATAAAGGTTGCAGTAACATCCTTGTTCGGGACGAACAAGATTAAGCGGAGGGCAGTGAAACGTGATTGCATATCAGTGAAACGGGATTGCATACTTTTAGGATCCCATCTGGAGATTGAGAATGAGTGCAATGAGTTCAAGAACCATCTGCCGGTAATGTCAAAAAGAATATTCTCGACTTCTGTCGAAGTGGATAGAAAATTCTAACAAATTCGAAAATAGCGTGGAATTTTCGACTCCAACCATTCGAAAACTATAAAAACGACAAGACCGTTCAAAGTGAAACGCAGTAGATCAGAGATCGTAACAGTGTGTACATCAGGCATTTTAATCGAAGCAGCAGTATTAGCAGTATTGTGATTTTGTAAAGTGATGAAATTAATTAGTAATTAAAGTTATTCAATAATTGTGAAATAAAGTGCAAATTGTAACTAAGTAAACTTTAAGCCTAATATTAAATGTGTAAATAGTATTAATTAAATAAAGATAGTTTTTTTTAATTTAACCAGCAATTGTTTGCTTACTACACAATCCAGTGCTACGAGTCCGAGAACAGAGAGTTACAGTAAATTGTCAGGAGGGCCATTTCGTAATAGAGTAAATTGTCAAGAGGACAATTTCGTAACAATATTAATACAAAACATTTTTGAGCATAGCCCAAAGAATTGTTTCATTATGAGACCATTATTTTCATCTTTCATCATTCCTAAAGTATTTATACCCTTTACCTTTAAAAAATTTAAATAGTGCTTTTGAGAGGCGTTGCAATTTCAAGAAGGAAGCGTGGTAGGTATTTATATATACGAGTATATCAGATATGATCAGAATCCCATTCTAAATTCTAAGCAATTTTTATTTTTCCCGTCCGTCTGTCCGTCTGTGGCCACTTTTTTTCTACACCGTTAGAGCTATCTTAATGGAATTTAGCAAAAGTATACTCTGGATTAAGATACAGCTCCAGATTGCTATATGGGCCGGGCTGATTTGGACAAAGACCACGCCTACCTGCCATATAACGAACTTTTTTCACCTCTTTTAAAATGACTATAACTTCGGATGTGGGTCCTACTAAACACTGTGCAAACTGGGCGGCATATATTAACTGCCACGCCCACTATTAACAAATATTAATGACTCAAGATCTGGTAGAGATTTACGGACGAAATTTTACGGGAAGGAACATGTGGACATTATAAAGCTATCTGCAACAAATGGGATTGATGATAGAAAAGACACGCCCACATTTTATATACGGAACTTTCGGGTCTAAAATTAAAATTAGCCTACCTATAATCGTATTGATGCCAGCATAATAAATATTGGCAGAAATATACATGGTGTCCATAATAGTGTGTGAGCAGAATATGGAGATCATAACACGACTGCCACGCCCACAATTAGCCAAACATAATTACTGTGTTCCTATTAAAGATTTATCAACAAAATCTCACAGGAATGTTGCGGGTACTAACACTAAACACCACACAAAAAATGGACGTGTTATTTTTACAGCCACACCCACTATTGACATATTATTATAACTAACGACCTATACAATATTTTGGACGAAATTATATATTAGTAAATATTGTTTTTTTTAGATCTGACAATACTTTTTTCGGAGTTGGTCTTTTTGACAGCTGTCACTTTATTTATGCTCAGTTTGGTTTGCAATTTCATAAGTTTATGGCCGAACGACCATCAAGCGTGTCGCACGTTCGAGATGGCCACCGATCCCGATTTTCACAAGAAAATTTTGTTCAGCGATGAAGCTCTCTTTTGGTTCGATGGGTAAGTTAATAAGCAAAATTGTCGCATTTGGAGTGACGATAATCCACAAGCCATTGTTGAGAAAACCGTTACATTTTCATAAAGTTACTGTTTGGTGCGCTCTATGAGCAGAGGGAATCATTGGTCCATATTTCTTCAAAAATGAAGCCGGCCATATTGTTACAGTCAATGGGGAACGCTATAGAGCCATGATTAATGACTTTTTCGTGCCTGAATTGGAGAATGTTGATGTGGACGACCTTTGGTTCCAACAAGACGGCGCTACATGCCATACAGCCAACGAAATAATCAATTTATTGAAGGAAACTTTTGGTGAGCGCATTATCTCGCGTCGTGGACCTGTGGCGTGGCCTCCAAGATCCTGCGATTTAACACCGCTGGACTATTTTTGTGGGGTTATGTGAAGTCGCTTAACTACGCAGATAATCCCGAGACGATTGACGCCTCGGAAGAGAATATTCGGCGCGTTATTGCTGACATACGGCCCCAATTGCTGCAAAAGTGGTCGAAAATTGGGCCTCTCGGCTGGAATTTATTCGAGGCAGTCGCAAACCCTTATCTTTATAATAAAGCTAAATTCTGGGCCATAACATCAAATTATATGCATTTTATTTCTGCTTGAAAACCACATGTCTAAAAAAACACCCTTTAGGTATATGAACCCTACAAAGCCATATACAATATCCAGAATCGATCAGATAAAGGATACGCCTCCCTCCCATGATACGCTTCCCTATCATATCATTGGTAAATGTATACATTGGGTCTGTACTAGCATGCATTCCAAATATGGGCAGACTATTATTACTGCCCCGCCCACAATTAAGAAAAATCATTACTAGGTTCCTATAGAAGATACATGAACGAAATTTCACAGGAAAGTTGCGGGTATTAACATTAAACCCCCATACAAAATACGGGTCTGATATTTTTAGAGTCACGCACACTATTGACATATTATTTTAACTGACGACCTATACACAAATTTTCTTCTAAATTTTATATTAGTGGTTATATTGACACTACAAACCCATACACAAGAAATGTGGTCGATATAATCAATTCAAGGTACGCTACCAAAAATTACCTAGATATGCTCCTAATGATGATTTATGAAGAAAAAAACCACATTGTTGAACTCACACGCACAAGAAATAAAGGGTATTTCGAAGTCGGTCCAACCCGACTTCAGACTCTTCTGTACTCGCTTTATTTTTGAAATGTACATCAAATTTATTATCACTAGGATATTCTGATGTATCAAGCTTTAAATCAATATCATTACGAATGTCTGCATAAAAATCATCTGTTTTTATAGAATATGAATCTGTATCTACTCGTATATAGTTCAACAGTAATTTTTCATTAAATTTAGGTTGCATATAGTCATAGTGAAAACTATACGTTTTTAATTTTGATATTTCTAAAGCAGTAAATCCCAAGTATATTGGATTATTATAAGCGACTGGCTCACGAGAAAGTTCTATTGCTATCATGCTATCTGTAAAAGATTTTAAACTATGAAAATTTGGTTTTGCAATTAGAGCTGGCACATTCTTACATTTCTCAACATTTTCCATTGTTTTTCCATAAACTGCATTAACTAATAATTTGAAGACATTTTTTTAAATTTTATTTTTCGCAAGTGTTCTATGAAAAGTATTCAGATCAATATTTCAATATTTCAAATCCTATGAATTTTCACAAGCTTTAAACCATTAGCAATACACTGTTGAAGATTGCGGTAATGTATAATATAATTTCGTCAATTTTTTAGTTTTGGATTTACCCCTCTATTCTTACTCAGTCACAAAACTCAACACAGGCACATGTGCCATCCGAGTATCAGTAGAGACTCACAGAGAAAACTGAAAGCTCTCTGAGTGACACATGAGATTTTTATTGAGACAACCTCGATAGCAGGTCACAGCGATATACATTTAAAAAATTAATAAAATTTTTTTATTTAATAATTTATTTTAATCACTAATAAATAATAAAAAATTAATATATATCTGTTGCCATTCCGCAATGGTGTCTTTCTTTCCGCTGCTTTGTCGACATTTGTAGGTCTCGCCCTCTGCTTGTAGAGCCGGTGTAACTCCTTCGCCAGCAAGTCAATGGGTGCTTTGCTGCTTATTATGCCTATTGCTTCGTCCGATACGAAATGCGCTAGCCACGCATAGTGCGCTCAGCCTATTTACTGACTGGATGCATTCAATGAAGGCTTTCACCTTAGTGGCTTCCACCCAGATTAGCGCGGCATATATATGTGTGTGTGTGTTTGTGTGTATAAATATTGTAAAATCAAATTTCCTGCCTGCTGCCCCGAGTACCTTTTTCGGCATAAAATTGCAGCTGCTGTGGCGTCGTCATTTGATTGCTCCCGGTTTTAAATAAAAAATAATCACAAAATAATTTTTCTTCCAGTTTCTAAAATTAAATGCAAATACTTACATATTTTGTGCCGACATTTTTTAAATTCGAATTCAATGTGCCCAACTTCATGAATCAGCTGAAAAATACACAGCGAAATTTTTCACCACCGAATGGTGAATTTAACGAGCTTTCCGCTTGAGACAGTTGGCTCTGAATAGATGTCACAAAATTGAGTGACAAAAAACGTGTCTCACTAGAGACAGAACTCAAGTGACACAGCTCGCGTGAATAGAGGGGTTACTATGTGCTTTTTATACCCTTTACCTTTAAAAAAGGTAAATAGGGTATACTAATTTTGTGCTTTTGAGAGGGGTTGCAATTTCAAGAAGGAGGCGTGGTAGGTATGAACATATATATACAGATATGGTCAGAATCACTTTCTAAGCAATTTGTATTTTGTCCGTCAGTCTGTCCGTCTGTCCGTCTATCCGTCTGTCCGTCTGTGGCCACTTTTTTTCTACACCTTTAGAGCTATCTTAATGAAATTTTGCGGTCCACGCCCACTATTAACAAATATTAATAACTTAAGATCTGGTAGAGATTTACAGACGAAATTTTACGTGAAGGAATATGTGGATTATAAAGCTATCTGCAACAAATGGGGCTGATCAGAGAAAAGACACACCCACTTTTGATATAGGGAACTTTCGGGTCTAAATTTCAAATTATAAAAATATAATAATAAAAATTGGCAGAAACATACATGGGGTCCATAATAGTGTATGTGCAGAATATAGAAAACATAATACAGCTGCCTCGCCCACAATTGGCCAAAATCATCCTATTAAAGATTTATCAACGAAATTTCACAGGAATGTTGGGGGTACTAACATTAAACACCACACAAAAAATTGGCATGTTACATCGACAGCCACGCCCACTCTTCACATATTATTATAACTTACGACCTACACAATATTTTTTGACGAAATTTTATATTAGTGGTTATATTGACACTAGAAAGCCATACACAAGAAATGGGGTCGACATAATCATTTCAAGGTACGCTACCAAAAATTACCGTTAGTTTGCTCCTAATCATAATTTATGAAAAAAACATCCTCATTGTTGAACTCGTACGCACAATAAAAGGTAAACGGAATTTCGAAGTCGGTCTAACCCGACTTCAGACTTCTGTACTCGTTTACTCTCAGTACAGCAGATTAAGTCTTGTATATATCATGAACATTTTCAGGAAAATCAACTTCTAAAGTATATCCAAAGCCGGATTTTATAGCTACTGCAAGAATATCCAAAAATTTGATATATCCTCAACCCATTCAAATCCACCATAAGGTAAATATTCAGACATTGCTTAACCATATAAGTTATTTGCATCTAAGTACATCAAGTATTCTGAAGCTTTACTTTGATCATATTCAGGAAGATATTTATTATTAGCCTTGGAATGTCGTTAGAACTTCGAACAATACCACCTCTAATACCACTTTTAATGAAATTAAACTTATTAATATCTTTAAATAATTCTAATTCAATACCTGCTGTCTTCAACATTGCATCCTAGGATAAACTTGATATAGTTATATAATGAACACGACCTAATTCATAAATATTTTTTCATATTTTTGTAAAGTTTTCAAAAACATTTGCTAATAGTATAACCTCTGTCTTTAAATATAACAGCTTATGATCAAGTAAAGTTTTGCATTTAAACTTTTTCAGAATGATCATAATCATCAGTAGAACACTATATAATGTGGATAAAAATTTTTCACGTGAAATTAAATTTATATATTTAAGTCGATCTATTGTATCTACATATTCATAGGGGAAAACACCTTTTCTTTTCAAGAGGTTGAACTCGTCCATGTTTGCATACAATGAGTGTAAAATGTAAAAATCACCACTATCAAGATTTTTAGGTAATACATAATTTCATATATCTGTATGAGTCTAAAAATCATAATTTAAAGAATTTTTTATCACTAATATATTCTTTATCACAATCTTTCAAAAGTAATATATATAATTCATTATTCAGAGGAATTATTTTAATGACCAGCAACATTTTGTTGATCAATTATTTGCTTACAAATATGTCAAATTAAAATTGTTTTACGCTTTTCAATTTCTTCTAAAGAGTCTTCATTGTATTCTATTTAAATAATTTACATATACGAGGTGTGATCAAAAAATAACCGTTATTTTCATCTTTTCGTGAGTTACGTATGTTCGATGTTCGCATTTTTTTTCTGTTATGTTGGTACACATGTCTGTTATATATGTTGGCAATACCAACCATTTTGGATTGTCAATTTGTTTTTGACAGATAAAAAGGTTAGTCGTGTTTTGGTGTGCTCTTCGATTTTGTACTATTCGAAAAAATGGATCAAAGAAACTGTATTCAGTTTTGTGTAAAAAATGAAATTATATGCGCAAGGACATTTGAAATGTTGACTGTGGCTTTTGGCGAGTCTACTATGAACAGAACACAAGTTCAATTGTGGTATAACTGGCTTAAGGAAGGCCGAGAAGATGTCAATGACGATGCTCGTCCTGGTCGCCCGAGCACGTCAACAACCGATGGAAACATTGACGCAGTGAAGAAAATGATTTTGGATAATCGTCGAATCACTATCAGAGAGGTTGCTGATGATGTTGGCATATCGTTCGGCTCATGCCAAGCAATTTTTACGGATGTTTTAGGCATGAAACGTGCGGCAGCGAAGATTGTTCCAAAATTGTTAAATTTTGAGCAAAAACAACGTCGCATGGACATCGCTCAGGAGCTGTTTTTGTCCAAAAACAAAACCGTTATCATGCCTCAACCACCGTATTCACCGGACTTGGCAGAAGCCACCGATGAAAGGAAAGCGTTTTGCTACGATTGAGGAGATAAAAGAAAAATCGAAACAGGAGCTGTTGGCGATACTAAAAAAAGCGTTTCAGAAGTGTTTCGAGGATTGGAAAAAACGCTGGCATAAATGTATTATATCTGAGGGGAATTACTTTGAAGGGGACAAGATAGTTGTTGATGAATAAATAAATACTTTATTTTTTGATCACACAATAACCGTTATTTTTTTATCACACCTCGTATATATATATATATATATTTATATAACGGGTCCGCCAAATAGCTTTTTTTTTTTAAATTCTATAAAAAAAACTACTGGATATTTTCTCAAATTTCTTTTTTTATTTGAAAGTACAATCCTTCCGGTTAATAATGGAAAATAATTTCATTCAAATGGCTGCCTCGGCTGGCCATGCAGTAGCCTACACGATCGGTCCAATTTTTAAGCACATTATCGATTGTGTGCAGCAGTATTTCACCAATAGCTTCACGAATATTGTCCTTTAAAGCGTCAATTGTCTCTGGCTTATCGGCGTAACACTTATCTTTGAGAGCACCCCAAATATAATAGTCCAACGGTGTCAAATCGTAGCTCCGAGGTGGCCAAACGATATCAGCTCTGCGGCTGATAATGCGATCTTCAAAAACAGGGCGCAAAACATCGAGTGTAGCTTCGGCTGTGTGGCACGTAGCGCCGTCCTGTTGAAACCAAATGTTGCCAATATCCTCGTCTTCAATTTTTGTGAACAAAACTTCGTTCAACATGGCCCAATAACGATCGCCATTGACTGTAACGGCCACTCCTTGCTCATTTTCGAAGAAAAATGGCCCAATTATGCCTCTGGACTAAAATCCGCACCAAACAGTGACTCGTTTTGGGTGCATCGGCTTTTCAATGTATGCGTGCTGGTTTTCTGTGCCCCAAATGCGACAATTTTGCTTGTTTACATACCCGCCAAGATCAAAATGAGCGTCATCTGAAAAGATAATTTTTTTGGCAAATGATTTTTTTGGCATTCTGCAACATTACCATGATTTTCAAAATAATGTCGCAATATTTCCCAGCGTTGTTCAAGCGTATACACAACCATACTCGTTCAGCGAAAGGATAAAACTAATTATCTGTCAAATCAGACATGAGCTAAGTGTTACCATTCACGACATAAGCACTAGTTGACAAAAAAAAAACGTTAGATGGCGGACCCGTTATATATATATATATATATATATATATATATATATATATATATATATATATATATATATATATATATATATATATATATATATATATATATATATATATATATATATATATATATATATATATATATATCTGTAATTAAATTATCTATGAATACTGTTTTGCGGCGATGGCAACCTGTTTTCCCTACCGCTTGAACTATTAAGTTTTAAACGTACACCACCGTGTGTTCAAGGTATATGATTAACTGGGAGAACTTTATTTGTAAAGTGCAAGCTATGCTAAATTTATAATTGCGGATGGTCAAGCCAAATCATTTTCGCCCCTACGAAATTTGTTGCGTTGTCTGACCAAATGGTTTTCGGTTTTCCTCGAATGCATGTAAAACGGCGTAGAGCTGCCAAAAAGGCTGGTGTAGGCATATCCTTTACCAGTTAGAAGTGGACAGCCTTTGTAGAGAAACAAATAATTTGGCAGCCATAACATTTTATTGGTGGTCTATTTCGAACTTCAGAACGATAGTAGAATAGTCCGTACCTGTCACTAGAAAGCTCTGTTTGCCTTTACTCTTCCTTCCAGTAAATCTCCGATGATGTGTTCTGTTAGCCTAAGCCGTACGTGCAAGCACCAGATGCACTTATTTATGATGAGGATAACTGCCTTGCGACCACCTACTGGCCAATATGGTAGACGAATTGTGGCTAATGATGCCTGCGTCCCTGCAGTCAATAATTTGCGATGAAATAATTCTATTATCGAATTTGTAACAGAATGTCCTTGGGGCAATATTATTGGATGCTTCGATTCAAATTCCAGAGCTGAATGCTGGAAGGGTCCTCTCACTCGTATTAAGACAAAATTTTTTAAAAATGGGGTGCGGGAGCAGATTTTGCTAGATGATGCTACGTGACTAACAGATTTGATTATTTTGTAATCTGGGAAGTGCCTTTGTTGCACCATTTAAATCAATAAATATGTGCCTTGATGAACATGATTAACTGTAAGTGAACACCTTCGGTCGTTGCCTCGCGAAATAAATTTGTAAATATAGCCGAATACTCGTTGCAATATTCCAAAGGGGTTAGCAAATTTGCATTTGAGTGATAAGTCCGACATATTTGATGTTGAAATCAAAATATTCTTCCGCTTCTCGGGTAGTTTCTTAACATAACCTGGAGACGCTGGCCGCGTATATCTATCGCCTTGAAGAAAATGAGGGCCATGCTTCCAAAGGTTAGATTTTAATAATTCACGTGGTGTGGTTCCCCTTGGCAGGATATCTGCAGGATTCATTGATGTTGGTACAAAATGCCATTTCATTCCCGCAGTGAGAATTTGAATATTATTCACTCTATTTGAAACGAATACTGTGAAATTTGACGGTTCATTTCGTAACCATGATAATACCACCATGGAATCTGACCAGCAGTGAAAATCACATTCAAAAATTCCTAAATTTGAAATTGAGCTTACAAGTTCCGATAGGAGCATAGCTGCAGATAACTCTAGTTTTGGGACTGTCAGGGTTTTTAGTGGCGAAACTCGTGATTTCCAACAAACTAAATCTACCTTGATTCCATTCTTATTTTGTGATCGAATATAAATGCACACGCCATATGCCAACAGGTTTGCATCACAAAATGCATGAACCTCCTTCGAGCATGGCACCAAAACTTAGCGACGGAATTTAGAACTCTCTACTGTTTTAAATTCTTCCAATAAATTTACCCAAGCTTAATAAATTACCCCAGATACTTTATTAAGGCCAGTATCTGAAAACTCCTCAACCGGGCCCTCAAGACGAATTTTGATGAGGACTGGGAACGATATCGACGTGTTCAGAGGGACTACAAGAAGCTAATTCGGGACTCGAAAAGGACTTCTTTTAGAGACTTCTGCAGTGATATCGAATCCCTGAGTGACACGGCAAAACTGGTGAAAGTCCTGAAAAAGGACCAAACCGCTAAGCTGGGGTCGCTGAGGAAACCTTTCCAGGAAATCAGGTAAGCATAGCCCGTCAACAACCACCTTTGGTCGGAACTGTTGTCAGGGCAGCTGCTCCCTCTCGACATGATTGGTATGTCGCCAGAACTGTGGCGAATGAGGCTGCTATTAGATTTGCTATCAATCCTTTGACAGCTTCAAGTCGCCCGGACTGGATGGCATATAGCCGATTGTGTTGAAGGAAGGCATTGAGTTAGTGATGGCAGCACTGAAGAAGATCTTCACTGCATGTCTCGCACTGGCCTATGTATCACGCTCTAGGATGGTGAGGGTTGCTTTCATTCCTAAGATTGGAAGAGACGACTACACCAATCCCAAGAGCTTCAGACTTATTAGTATGACCTCGTTCATGCTAAAAAGTTTAGAACGGCTGGTGGAGCTTCGCATGCGTAGGGTGTCTATGAAGACGCATCCACTCTCTCCATTTCAGCATGCCTATCAAAGCGGAAAATCCTGCGAGACGGCTCTGCAAAACCTTGTTGGAAGGATAGAGCGAGCCATCGACAGGAAAGAATACGCAATAGGCATCTTTGTGGACATAGAGGGTGCGTTTGACAATGCTACTTTCGACAGTATGTGCGGCTCTGCTAGGCGGCATGGCGTAGACCGGGTCCTAGTAAATTGGATACGTTCAATGCTGGCCCAGAGAATCATAACGGTGCGGGCGGAGGAAGATTTGCTGGTGTCGTCTGGGGTTAATAGAGGCTGTCCCCAAGGTGGTGTACTGTCTCCATTGCTCTGGAGCATGGTAATCGATCCCCTGCTTAACGCCATTAATGACTCGGGTGTATACGCTCAGGCATATGCGGATGATGTTGGCTGTCTTGTGACAGGTCCATCCCTTATGATTGTCTGTAGGAGGGTGCAGAGAACTCTGGATATGATTGACACTTGGTGCACTGCGAATGGGCTATCGGCTAATCCTGTCAATACTGGTATTGCCCTCTTTACCAGAAGGAGAAAGCTTGATGGACTTATTCTGCCTACACTAAAAGGAGTCACTATCCAGCTATCCAAGGAAATCAAATATCTTGGAGTCATCCTTGATAACAAACTTCTTTGGAAAACACATGTCGAACTAAAGACATCCAAAGCACTGTCAGTTTTCTGGCAGTGTAAGGGTGTTTTTGGTAAGACATGGGGTCTTTCCCCTAGTAAGGTCCTATGGATCTATACAGCTATGGTAAGACCTATTATCACCTATGCATCGATGGTTTGGATGAGCAGACTCTCTCTTGTAGGAGTCAAAAAAGCTCTATCAAAACTACAACGTGCTGTGGCCATATGTTGTACCGGAGCATTTCCGACTACTCCAGGCCCGGCACTTGATGCTTTGGTGAATCTCCCGCCACTAGATGTCTTCATCCGCGGAGAGGCCGTTAAGGCCATCTGCAGAGTGAAACATAGTGGCCACTGGTATGGGGTGTGCTCGATGTTGGACGACGGCGCAGGCACTGACATCGATTCTGCAATCCTGTCTATGCCCCCGGACTCCATGTCGTCAACCGTCATACTAGAAAAGCGGTACAATGTGTTGCTGCCAGAGGCTCGTTCATGGTTAGATCCCGATAACGAGCCCGGCAAACACTGCTGCCGTATTTTCACGGATGGCTCCAGGACTGAAGAAGGTTCAGGTTCTGGTGTCTTCGTGGAATCTTGTGGGACCCGTCGGTTCTTTGCCCTTGGTCTGCATGTGTCTGTGTTTCAGGCGGAAGTGTATGCGATACTTGAGGCGATGGACTTTGTTTTGGAAAACAGGTGAAAAGGCAAATCTATTTGTGTCTGCAGTGACAGCCAAGCTGCGCTCATGGCCTTGGATAGTCCGACCACCACTTCCATGATAGTCAGGTCCTGCAAATCCAGGCTAAATTGTGTTGGAAAACATAATAGTCTGACGCTGACTTGGGTCCCGGGACACGCTGGCATTGCGGGTAACGAGACCTCTGACTCCTTGGCCAGGATGGGCTCCGAGGCTGTTTTTATTGGCCCTGAGCCTGTTCTGCCACTCCCTTCCGCTGCCATCAAAGCCACTGCAAACAAGTGGGTTGTTTCGACCCTCAAGCGAGCATGGCGGGCTGAGAGAGGCTGCGGATGGACGAAAATTATGCTACCTGCTATCTCTGACCTATGGTCACGGTTCCTTCTATCTTTAGGTAGGAGGGACTGCAGGCTGTTGGTTGGCGTGATGACAGGGCACCTTCTATGGGCTAGGCACATGGAAAGGATTGGCAGACAGTGCGCTGTGCCCAGCCTGTGGAGAGGAAGACGAGACGGCGGACCATTTTCTTTGCGTCTGCCCTGCCTTTGCTCGAATCAGGTTTGGGATTTTTGGCACTGATGTGCTGAGGAGTAACCAACTTGGCTCCTTGGCACCACAGGATCTACTTCTACTTCTTCGGAGGTCGGGTAGATTTAAAACAGAGTAAAAGGGAACCTTAAGTGCAGTACAATGGATATATACTCTATCTGAGTGCCAGTATGGCACCTTTATCAAATGTTTGTGATACATCGAAAAAAATCGCAGAGGATACTTTTTTTTCCTTCAACGCTTTTTCAAGTTCGTTTGTAGTCCGATGGACTTGGTGAATTGTTGAGTGGTTTGTCCTGAACCCGATCTGGTGTTTAGGAATAATAAATTTGTTTTCAATTATAGGCATTAAAGGTTTAATTAGCAGTTTTTCAAAAACTTTTGAGATCATATGCAGCAGAGATATTGGTCGGTATGAGGCTACATTACATGTCGGTTTGCCCGGTTTGAGGATCATTATAATTTCTGATACTTTCCATATATAAAGGATGCATTTAAATTTAAATACGCCGTTTAATATTTGAGTGATCTTGAGAGTATATTTTTTTGGGATCTGTTTCAGCAATTCTGTATTTATTAAATCAAAACCAGGGGATTTTCTTGGTTTTAGGCCCTTTTTAATGATTTCGGAAACTTCCTCGTCACATGTACATGGGATTTGTGTCTCTAGATCAGTCCGTTTTCTTTGCTTGATGAAGGTGGCGCTTAGTTCTTCGTTTATTGTAAATATACTTGGAGTTCATACATTTCCCCAGGGAATAGTTTGAGCTTCTTTCGTTAGATATTTGATTTATATATCTGTTGAATTTATAATTCTTTGTTTGTTTTATTACCAAACTAAGTTCTTTGGTTTTTTTTATTATTATTATTATTGTACCTTACACCATAATCAATTTTGAGTGCAAGGTGTTCGGGGAATGAGTAATAGCTACAGAAGCTTTCGACTCGAAGAGAAAACATTTTTTAGAAAGAATCATTTTTGAGACCAAGCCCGGGGCAGGATTTGAACCTGCGACCCTTGGGGTGTGAGTCTAGTAAAGTTACCACTAGACCACAGGCGGTTTTCTTATTTAAAGTTGCTTTAGAAAAAGGGGTCCGCGTCTGGTGTAACCTTCGACGAATTTTTCGTATTTCTTTGATTAGATATTTATATCCTTTTACAATTCTGCTATAAATGTTGGTGTGCTATTCCATGCTGCCTGTTGAATTATTTTATTGAACTAAAGAGCTTCGTTTTTAAGGCTCAATTCAACTCAACTGAAGTGTCGATTTTATCCTCCAGGAGTTTCCGGAAATACTCCCAGTCCATTGTTTTGTTTGACAAAAAAGATGGTTTTTCTATCTCCATAATATTCTCGCTTAAGGTTAGATACACGGATGAATGATCTGAACTAAGTTCTAATCCATCTTCAATTAACAAGATGTATAGAAATTTGCTTCATTATGAAAAAATCGAGTAAATCCGGAATTTTTTCGGGATCTGTTAGCAAATATGTTGGCTTACCAGTAGAGATAAAGTCTCAGCCTCTACTTTGAATAGCTTTTAAAAGTTCTCTACCTTTAGTAGTTATTAGCCTCGATCCCCAGTGTGTATGCTTTCCATTGAAGACTCCTCCTGTAATAAAACGATTTTTGCATTTGTTCATAACATCTACATACTGGTTACATTTGATAATGTTTCTTGGAGGACTATATACTCGTACAGCCATCAGTGAAAGTTTTTGTCCGGTATCAATGGTACCAGTAGTTGTCTGGAATTCCTCTCTTCAAGTTTTTTCTTCTTCAAAATAGCCCTTTTTATTAAAAAGTACTACCCCCTCGTGCACAATTGCTTCAAAGTATAGTGTGGTATGAATGGTAATTATTAAATTTTAAATATGAATGATTTGTGTAGTGAGTTTCAGATAACAGACACACATCAATATTTCTGTGCTTCAATATGTGTTTTAGTTTCTTATGGTGCTGAAGCAGCCCATTTGCTTTATGAAGCATAATCCTTAATTGCTTATGCATGTCTTGCTCAATTTATTGATTGTTCTAATTTTGTAAGACGCTTCTCTTGTGAAGCAGAAACCTTTCCTGGTTATTCAGTTTATTCAGTATTTGAGAACGTATTTCATGTTCGCCTTCAATTTAATTATTATTTCACTGTTTGAGCATAGGTTAATTTGGAATTTGGATCTGCTTTAGTTTTTTTCTTAGATGGTTAGATGAGCACTACTTGCAACAGATTTGAAAATTTTTATAATATGCCCACGCTTTAAACAATTAATGCAGAGCTGTAGCCTTTTGTCTTCTTTAAAACGCAATGTGCATCGCAAAATGTGCAATATTGATTCGATTGAATAGTGACGAACGCATGACTAGAAATCGCAAACCGATATTATGAACGAAAAGTACTGATATGGCCAAGGGTAGCGACAACGTAAAATGAACTGAGGAATAACGAGCACCGTTATGTCCGAAACTTTCAAAACTATAGCTTATATACCTTCACACTATATAATCTGCATATATGTATTATTGTGTATTATGAGGCCCATAAATGGCATATACCCATCTAACTTGCACTATTTTTTTCTGCTCTAAACGTCAGGTAATTATTTTTACACTACGAAGAAGCCTTGCATTTAAATGCACACGTTTAATGAACTTATGACGCCTAATGTTCCAACGCTAAAAACTATGTAATAGAAGGTCACGATAAGCCAAAGTAATCAATTAATAAGACAATCTTATAGGCAGCAGCACCATTGTAGCGAAATCGACGGAACGCAACTGTAGCGATAGAGACGAAGCAGCGAGAAAGCAATATATGCACCAGCAACGAAAGCTAAACGAAGACAGCGAAACTGCTGACAGCGGCAGCGAGCTGATAATGTTTAATATGAAAGTCAAACCAAGTGTTTGAATCCCCAATTAATATGACACCGAAGGTCACAGAAGTAAAAAGGGGCCTTCGGGGCGCAGCCAACCAATTTTCGCAGGAAAAGTTCCGACCAAGTAAAAGCCCGTTTGAATACCCAATCCAAAACATGAATTAAACGGGAAACGCGACCGATAACACGTCGGGGTCACCAATATTTTGGGGGATGGTAAGCCTTTTTACCAACCGATTGAACTATTAATTTTTAACGTACACGACCGATAATGAAAGACTGCTCCTACGTGTGCTCGAGGTATATGATCAATTGGCGATAATTTTATTTGTAAAGTGCGAGCTATGCTAATGCATTAAATGTACATAATAAGAATTAAATGCGGAGGAGAGAGAGGGGGCTAATTTAAATTAAGAGAGTTAAATATTAAGAGAACTTAAAATTAAATATAATGCTGCTGCGAAGAAATACCTTCGCAGAATCTTCTCCTGATTAAGTTACAAATTTGCTTAAGCTATTTATTATTGAACCGTACTTTATGCAATAATTAAATGCTATAGGTATATGTATGTCAGTGCTGCAAATATTTTCTGAATTATTTATCTGTACATTCTCTAAAATACATCTAACTTCAACCTAAAAGAAGAAAACTTTAATATATAGCCATTATTTTTTCCAATCGGCATTGTGGTCACTACTTTGCTGCACTCAGCTATATGCTTTATGTACTGCAACTAAAAGTTGGATAATAGTAGAACATTTGTATTTAATGGCAATTGTGATTTAATTTATCTGTAAATAGTAATTTTATATATAATGGAGAATCATATGTTTTTTTCTTTTTACCTTAATATATTTTTAATTCATACAAAATGTGAATTGTCACCGCTTTGTAGAAACAATAAATGAATACGGATATCTCTCTCCAGGTTTATGGTATGATAGTGACCCACAATTTGATCACCTTTCTCAGAACAGCCAACAATATTAGTGCTGATATTATTAATTTCCTCAAATTTTCTTATTTTTTCGAATGGCATTGGAAATGACAAGTTTTTAAAGTTTAATATCATAATTCCAATATGAATCACATCCTTCTTAATATTCAACGCATATTCTGAACATCTATTACCATGTTGCACATTTTTTATTGCAGATATTATAGCCCATTTAAAGCAACAGTCATCGTTTATATTCTTTACAGGCATATTTCATTGCTATATTATGAGGCAATTTAATATAAGCAGAACACTTTAATTGTTTATATTGATTAATATTAAACTCTAATGCTGTTATTTTAATTAGAGTCCATCCACTATCCTTCTCTTGAAACTCCTCCATTTTTGTAATTAAATTAGTTTTGTGCTAATATCGTTTTCGTTTGAAAAGATTTCACATCTATAGTTGCTGTTTCATATTCACCATCACTGTTGTCACCAATATTTCTAGGTTTGAACCTTAAATATTTACAAAACAGTTCAAAATAATATTTATATGACCGATGTTTTTCTAGTTGTTTATTTAATTATTCCAAAATAATATTTATATGACCGATGTTTTCTAGTTGTTTATTTAATTATTCCAATATTATATCTTTTTCATTTTTAAAGAAAGTATTTGGTATGATGATATTTTCATGACGATTTTTAAATACATAACGTTCAATGCGGCTATTATATAATCCTTTCACTAAATACATATCATCTTTCAATTGCGAACAACTGTTTTTTATCTTGATTGGTTCTCAAGTGATGATACCATGATTTCGTTGATATCTTAAGCTTGCCTGTATCACAATATTTATAACTGCAAGTTGGTTCGATCTCATTAATATCATTATTTATAGATTTATTTAAATTTAAAGATAGATGACTGATCTCAACTTCTGCAGAATTATTATCTTCATTCTTACTATGCATTTTCTCACATTTATGTTGTTGTTGTTTGATTATGTGCAGCTTTTCATTTTGTACTTCAATTAATTGTTTTTCTTGTTTCTTTAGTAATGCTGTTGTTTAATTATTTCATATAATTGTTAATTTTTATATTCGTTTAATGATTTCATATAATTGTTAATTTTTATATTCGTTTTCTATATGATTTTTTATGGACATATATATATATATATATATATATATATATATATATATATATATACAGATATGATCAGGAACACTTTCTAAATAATTTTTATTTTGTCCGTCTTTGGCCACTTTTTTCTACACCGTTTAGCTTTCTTAATGAAATTTTGTAAAAGTATAGTCTGGACAAAGATACAAATCCAGATTGCTATATGGGCCGATTTGGACAAATACCACTACTGCATCCCATATAAGGAACTTTCTCACCTTTTTTAAAATGACTATAATTTCGGTCGAATTTATGGAACAGTGACGCAATTTGGAGATCTGGCTCCTACTAAACACTATGAAAAAAGTGGAGATTTATGGCCGAAACTTTACATGAAGGAACATATACACATTATGAAGCTATCTGCAACAAATAGGGTTGATCAGGGAAAAGACACTCACACTTTTGATAAAAGTAACTTTCGGGTCTAAATTTAAAATGAGTCTGCCTATGCTTGTATTGATGCCAGCGGAATAAAAATTGGCAGAAATATACATGGGGTCCATAATAGTGTGTGTGAAGAATAGGTAGATCATATTACAACTGCCACGCCTCCAATTAACAAAAAATCATTACTAGATTCCTATTAAATATTTATCAGCGAAATTTCACAGGAAGGTTGCGGGTACTAACATTAAACAACGTGAAGAAACTGGTATGAATCTGGGGAAGGTGATGAAGATGATGGTCTTAATCTTAAAAATTGGGGATTATACTATAAATTAAAAAATATTTGTATTTATATATATATATATATATATATATATATATATCTAATATTTAATAATAAATAAAATAAAAATTAAATTTATTGTATAATTTTTTTTCCATATGGTTTTGGTTATTAAAGATTCAATTACTGCTGCTGGTGTTGTTATTGTTGCTGTTGTTTTGGTTGTTCTTGCAGTTGGTTGAAAACTATTCTCTTCAAACAGTGGTTTATATTGTTACGAAATTGTCCTCTTGACAATTTACTCTGTTATGAAATTGCCCTCCTGCCAATTTACTCTAACTCTCTGTACTCGGACTCGTACCACTGGATTGTGTAGTAATCAAACAATCGCTGGTTAAATTAAAATAACTATCTTTATTTAATTATTACAATTTACACATTTAATATTAGGCTTAAAGTTTACTTCTTTACAATTTGTACTTTATTTCACAATTCTTGAATCACTTTATTTACTAATTAATTTCATCACTTTACAAAATCACAATACTACTAATACTGCTGCTTCGATTAAAATGCCTGATGTACACACTGTTACGATCTCTGATCTACTGCGCTCTACTTTGAACGGTCTTGTCGTTTTTATAGTTTCCGAATGGTTGGAGTAGAAAATTCCACACTACTCTCGAATTTGCTAGAATTTTCTATCCACTTCGACAGAAGTCGAAAATATTCTTGTTGACATTACCGGCAGATGGTTCTTGAATAAGCTTTTATTCGAATAGTTCGCATCTTGACTCACAGGGGGCACTCATTCTCAATCTCCAGATGGGATCCTAAAAGTATGCAATCCCATTTCACTGATATGCAATCACGTTTTAATATTGATTTTGTATAATGATACAAAATTTTAGGTTAAAAATGTTATAGAATTTCTTGTAGTTATGCAGATGCTGCTGGTGGTGTGTCTGTTGTTTTTGTTTTTTTCTTGTGCAAAATTTTAGGTTTACATCGTTCTATAATTTTCTTGTGGATATCCTGATGCTGCTGGTGGTTTTGTTGTTGTTGTCGGTTTGGTTGTTCTTGCTGTGGGTTGCAAATTATTCTTTTCAAACAGTTTTGAAGGATTTAAATCTTCATCAGTGTTAAGATGATTATGATACTTTTCATTATATACATCATCTATATCGCTAAATGGACATGATGTAGGAAATTTTTTGGTGTTTTTGTTCTGCTACCATTACTATAAGAGATACCTGAAATGGTTATTGTCCCCCCTTCACTTCAAATCCAACATGCCACCGTGTTGAAAATGCTAATTCAAGGGGTATCATCTTCGTACAGATAATAATAAACAATTATATCCATCTTCTAGTGTAACAAATAATTCTAACAAATTGTCTACTACAACAATTTGTGCAGTGTTAAAATGTGTCCATGCACCCGGACAAATTCAGAATTTATCGCTTTGTTTTAATGTTTGAATCCAAAACATATTCATATACATACTCGTATATGTATGTATATAATAATTATTTACATTATTATTTATTTATACTCTCAATTATAGTGTTGCTGTTATTACTGTTGTTATTATTCAAATAACTGCATAAATACATAATATATTTTATATATTTGATTTATGAATTGTATAATGTAGTAAAATAAGTCTTTATTTAACTATTAGAACTAAATATGTTCAATCACATATCCACATACTTATCAACTATCAAAAATTTGCATTAGAACATACAGGCAGGTTCAACTCTTATCACATAAAAATATATTAAAAAACTTGTATACTGTTGCTGCCACGGCGTCGACTCATACCGCCGTACCAATACAAAAGTTTCTTTAACAACATGCCGGCGGTCAGCTTCACTCTTACCACATAAAAAGATTTCAATAATAACATAGCATACATAGTATATATATAATACAAAAAATATATTTACATATATACAATGTATGCAAAAACATTTAATTTAATTTATATGCTTTTCGCTCATCACGTGCCAAATATACACACACACAACTAGGCTGTGGCTCCCTGCTGCCTTCTAACTAATTCATCAGCTAGTATCATCAAACGCTCACGGATCGACAACTTATACGCGCATGTGTAGCGCTGGCGGAAAGTCACAAAGCACCCCACAAACTCCTAGCCCCCTTAAGTGCAGCCGTCCTCGGCTGACGGTGCAGTTCAGCCGGGTGATTTGTTGGAGCGCCAATTTCTGATGAATTGGAGCACCATTAGGTTGTTCTGAACCTCCTTGTCTCTTTTTCTACATTTGGAGGCCCATAAGATTGTAATTAATGCCGGTAACACCACTGCTATAGCCCCTGCCGTGATCAGGCATAGCCACGACCTCGTTGCGTACCGTGTTTATTTGGTCGAGATTAACTTCACTGAGCTCGCGCAAATAATGCTGACGTGAAAGGTAAGTAAGGTTCACAGTATGGAACGAAGGAATACCCATACTCAGTGAGGGTGTCCTTTTAGGAATTACATAGGAGTTGCCGGTGATAAGCACTTCCGAATCGAACGTTATCAGCACAGTACCATTAACTTTTACGGCGCCCTCTTCGATACCTCGAGTATGGTGTGTCGGCTGCTTAGAAGTATGATTCTGTCTTCGATAGTCTGAAGAGGAAGTTCTGTAACAGTTTGCTAATACAGACGAGCCCAAGGATAGTATAAATTTGTTTTCCCTAACGACAGGAAAGACCAAGGTACGCTCGCAAACTCGATCCTCAATTGGATATTGGACCAGGAAAAACAGCTCTGTTTCGCTCTGGTACAGTGAAATATTCAAGACAGCTATAATACTCATCACCGTCACTTTTCCCGAGTGCTTCCCTTTTACTAGCTCATCCACCTCACGGGCGTCCAATAGCGTGGGATTTACGATATTTAACCTAGCCATCGTGACGGAATTGAGGAGGTTGTCTAACTCCATCATGATAATCCTACTGCGGCAGGTCAGCAAAGAGAATAGAATACTGGCTGAGTCGAGTCTGTCCTGTTTGGTGACTTTCTCATGAGCTCGTTGACGGCGTGGCTTAGGTGTCGAATTTGCTCCAGCATCACGGTATTGATGTGTATTTGTTCCCCGTGTGATGCTATTAGCCGCTCCTGAATGCGCGTCAGAGCTAAGAAGTCATCGCAGTCGGGAGTGACGGCAAGGAATTTTAAAGCCGAACCCAATATGTCAATGCCGCGGGCATGCCTGTGATGAACTTGAATTAGCTGCAGTAGGCGGTTGATTTGCTCTACATCAGCCTCAATTAGTTTCCTCATGTGAGATTCAGGGAAGTATTAAATAATATTTTCCGAATGTTCAATCGTCCCCCAGTACTCCGACAAGCTGCTGGTGTGGCGCAAATACCCGTGGTCCATGAACAAGGCTACCTTTCCTCCGGTGACAGGCTCATAATGCTCATAATGCTCTAGTGCATATCATGCACACCCAATAGTAGCCTGCAACGATCTGGATGAAAATGGTGAGTATAGATATAAATTAAATATATGGTAGTTAAGCTGAATTCTTGGGTCATTCGGTCAGCCTACCTAACGCATTGTTCTTATGAGCCACCCTTCCCTTAATCATGACCTTGGACCCGAGGTCCTTTTCGACTGTGGCCTGCGAATAATTCTTTGTGATTTTGTTCCCTAGCCTCCTATTCGATTTTATGAAGACCTTACCTCCTGGTTGGAATACCCTCGTTTTCTTTCCCCTATTGTGATGTATTAATTAATTCCGTGCAGAGGGGGAACTTCGTGGATTTTCGCTCCGAAATGATCCAGCAGTAGTGATCTGATGTTCAGGGTGTTCAGAGAGTTTTCATTGTCGCACACGACCGTGGGGGTAACTTCAAAGAAATTCAAGGTATCTAGCAAGAACCCCCTAAGATCGATAATGGCCGTGGATTTAATATGCTAAACGGAGGCAAACTTTGAGAGCTTATCCAGGCAAGTTAGGAAATTACTCCCTGTTCTCGAGTAGATATCAATGTAAAGTATTTTCCCTTGATAGGTGGGTATAGGTGTAAGCCCAATTTTTGCTTTCTTCTACTTCGCTTCTAAGCACAACCTACAGATTGTCACCATCGCTTTCAAGCATCGCCGAATGCTTGTGAAGTAGCAGATTCTGAGGATCTGCAGGGTGTTATCCAGCACTGAACGGTGTGCACGGTTGTGCTCCTCTGTCAGAGCTTCGACTTGCTCACTAGGGTCCACTATATTTTTGACCTCTTGTTTGCAGTACCGGAATTTTACCAAGGGGAGCATGTCTAGTAGGTTAACGCAGAGGCGCTCTATAACCCTTTCGTAGCAGAGGATCCCGTTCGTCAACCCGATGTGGACGGCTTCGTTCATCAGCTTAGATCTTCCATTGATTTTATGGTGTGCTTGTGCCTTCATTGCTTCCGGAACATGATTGACTGCACTCTTCCAGTCTTTGCTCCCTCCAGAATGACAGTCTGGTTTCTGAAGCAGTTCACCGGTTTCACCACCTCTGATATGAAGCTAGAATCGCATGACTCGCCCGCGTTGTCCTCCATGCCCTACCTATCACGTCATGCACGTACTGGCGAGACAAGGCATCTGCAACCACATTAAGGCTACCGGGTTTGCTATAAAATATCGGCGCATATTCCTCGACGAACGCCCTCCATCTTTTCATCTTGGAGCTAACGTTTTTATCTGGCAGCGCAAACGTTCTTACACCGTAGGTGCGGAGTTTTTGCAAAGCCAGCACCTTCCTCTCGTTGGTTGCCTAGATTTCCTCAGCAGAATTCAACATTCGGGATATCATAGTTATGAGCCAGCTTCCCTGCGATAGCATAGCCCCCAGCGTGTGCGATGCGGCTTCGGTAGTCATGTCAAAAGGTTTGCTAAATTAGGGTACAGAAGTAGGAGGTCTTCGGAGGCCAATATCGTTTTTTCCGAATGGGGCGGATGGAAGGATTCAAATGACCCCCAAGGTTTATTCGACTGACCGCTGAAGGCAGATCTACCGAAAGGTGGTCTCTGCTGCGCACCCTGGGATATGATACGACCCACAGTGGCCCGTCTTCATATATCGCGTGGCCAAAATTAGTAAACGTTATCAAATTTTAACGAAATTTCGTATACACCAATTTTTTTGTCTAATTAAGGAAAATATGAAACATTTTTTAAATCGGACTACTGCCACTCTCACTGCCCATACAAATAAATAGATTATTATGGGCGGGCTGTCACGCCTTCTTTTAGAAACATGCATATCTCCTAAAAAAGTAATATATAGACAGAATGTGGCACTAATTAAACCTTTTGCGAAATAACTTAATAAAATATTTATTTAATGGTCCTCTTAAAATTTAATGTAAAAATGACATAATACATCAATAATTAGAGTAAACGTTATCCTCGGAGTCACAACTATCTGTTGATATGTTAGAAACAAAGTCTTTAAAGTCTTTTTCTTTGTACATTTATAACTATTAGTTATAAATGTACAAATAAATTTTTACGAATAGTAAATGTTAAATTTTTACAATTTTGGCCACACTCGTTACACTGTGCGACCCCTTCTGCTGCCTTGGGTTTGCCCATTATGCGGCTCTGTCAGTCTGTGCCCGAGCTTGGTTTTTCTTCGAGCTGTAATTGCCAGGGTTAGAGCGGCGGACATATTGGTGGGCCCGGCACAAAGTACTGCAGAGTTTGTCGGCTGGTTTAGTCCCGTGACTAACATGCTCCGCGCAAGATTCCTGTACTCTTCATTCAGCACCACCAGGGAATGAATATCCAAGCGCAGTTCCTCAATGAGCTTAGAGCACTAGATAATTTTATAAAATATTTAATTTTGGTTTCTCTTAAGGTTCACAAACTTTTTTTTTTGTTTTAATTAAAGCATTAGACAATTTTATGAAATATTCAATTTTAGTTTTTCTGAAAGTTCACAAGTTAGTTTTAATTAAAGCAATTGACAACTTTATAAAATCTTTTATTTAAAGGTTTCAATCACACAACCGTTTGTCCGTCTTCCAATCGAACTGTAACTCTTATTAATGTTGAGCTTACCACAAAGCCTTGGTTCGGAAGCCTACGTGACCTAAAGTACCGCGACAGCAATCCCATTGGGTTCCCATAACTTTCGCTTTCCGGGGCACCGACCGATCGCACTCGATTTGACAGAATGCACTTGATCGATGCAGAATCATCGAACTACATTGGATCTGTACTAGCATGCATTCCAAATATGGGAAGTTTATTACTACCTCCACGCCCACAATTATCCAAAAATTATTACTATGTTCCGATTAAAGATTTATCAACGACATTTTACAGGAAGGTGCGGGTACCAACAAACGAAAAAAGGGCGGATTCTTTTTACAGCCACGCCCACTGTTGACATATTTTTCGATAATAGTGTGTGTGCAGATTATCCAGACCATAATACTTTTGCCACGCCCACAATTAACCAAAAATCATTACTAGATTCCTATTAAAGATTTTTTAACAAATTTTGACAGGAAGGTCGCGGGTACTAATATTAAACACCACCCAAACACGTTAGTACATGTATGGACTCAATAAAACCACATACCAGATTCGAGGTCTATCAGATAAAGGATACGCCTCCCACCCATATAGTGAACTTTGCGGACCCCACTTTAAAGCAATCACCTTATCTATGCTTCTAGTGATTATATATGAATAAAAATTGTTATCTGTATATAATGGGTCTGTACTAGCATGCATTACAAATATGGGCAGATTATTAATACTGCTACGACCACAATTAAGAAAAATCATTAGTAGGTTCCTATAGAAGATACATGAACGAAATTTCACAGGAAGATTGCGGGTACTAACATTAAGCCCCACACAAAATATGGGCGTGTTATTTTTAGACTCACGGACACTATTGACATATTATTATAACTTACGACATATACAAAATTTTTGGAGTAAATTTTATATTAGTGGTTATATTGACACAACAAAGCCATACACAAGAAATGGGGTCGATATAATCAATTCACGGTACAATACCGAAAATTACCGTAGATATACCCCTAATGATGAATTATGAAGAAAACATCCCCATTGTTGCAAGCGCACGCACAAGAAAAGGTAAAGGGTATTTCGAAGTCGGTCTAACCCGACTTCAGACTTCTGTACTCGCTTTAAAAAATATTGTGGTTATTCCCTAGTGACGTGTACGATCGATTTCCAATCCATTAAGCTGATATCGAATTTCAGCAAACAAGTATGCCACACAATTATTTTTTAAAATAATATTATGTGAAATTGAACCATCAATTAAGGACACATAACCCAATATATATTAAATTTTCGCCTGGTAAAACATTGAGATCTTGACTTTAAATTGAGATTCTTATTTCATCATTATTCTTATATGATTGTAAATATGGTGAGAGCATTATAAAAATGAGTCTTCTTTATAATGGTCTCATCATATAATGGTTTTTGTAGAACATCAATTAGATCACTCATGATTTTAATTTAAATACTGTTGACTTTAAAAATTCTCCATTAGCAACTGTTAGTCGTTTACGTTTAATAACCTTATTGGTAACCTTTCTTCCTATTTGCTCAACTGTTGGTGGGAAAGTTATAAAGGGTACACTTCTCCCTACGTTTTTATTATAAATAATCATGAGACCTGTGGTTTCAAATGTAATCATACTGTTATTGTTTCTCCTCTGAAATCAATTAGATTATTATCCAGATGAACAATTTTCACTGGTGTTAACTAGTAAATAGATGATATTTTTCGCTTTCTCCAGACAAGCGTTTATAGAAAACTCGTGAATAGCTTGCGCAGACAAATCATTAATATATGATCTTTCTATGCTTCCAATGTTCTTCGACTGAAGCCTAGTAATGAACCAATTGTTCGATCTTCATTAAAGTAAATCCCTTCAATGCTGGAAATTTATATTTCAAGTATATTATTATTTGCTTGTATATCAGGTTTAAATTTTCATAATCACCACGTAGATAGTTGGCAATATCATCAAGCTCGTAAGAACCAATAGGAATTTCAATTATGTTTTTACCTATGTGAAATAGTCTGTTCCCAACATAAATATTTTGAATTGAGTGATATGCTTGAAAATCAGGTAGACCACAGATATAATTTGAATCTAACTCTATTGTAGAAAATAAACTGCAGACAGAAAGGATGTTGTGCCAGTTAATGTCAATGTAATCGACATCTTGGGTGATAACGTTTAAATGAAATCAAATTATATTGTTTATAATATATGTTTATTATTATAATATTATTAATCTTTTAATACATATATACTCGTATATTACAATATTTCAATCCTATTAATCCCAGAACTATGTTCGCTGGAAAAACTTAACCATTTAACATAAACTTTATTACCTTTAGATTTTTTAATTTTTTCATTCAGATAAGAATGAGGGTATCTGGCGTTCAGTAGCTTTAATGATATTATTCATTCCAAAATATATGTAGTTGGTTTTGTATTTTGTATGCTTTTAATTTTGAAATTTTCTGTTGTCCAGTTTGGTGTATAATCTTTTTCTCCAACATGAAACTTTGGTTTATCAAATATTTTTAAATTATTATAAGAATTTTTCAATATTATCTTTTGATTAGAGGAATTAACGTTATTAGGTAACATTTTTATAGTTCTATGAGTCTTATTATAATTTCATAATTAAATTTTTATAATTATGAATCCATTGATATATTCCTTGATAACTATATGCTTTCCACATCATTCCTTTGAAAGTTATATTAAAACGTTTAACGATTTATACCTTTCAAATTCTAAATGTTGTTAGATGCAATATGATTAATGCAATATTCTTTCATCAAGTTGTTAAATTTAATGTTGAAGAATTCTTTACCGTCGTATTGTAAATTGGTTGGTAGTTTTCTCAAAACTAATATACTTCAAATAGCTTCAGTGGCATCTGCAGCATATTTCGTTTTAAGAGTTACATCCCAGGCAAATTTAGAAAATGTATCTATAATTGTTAGGAGGAAGCGGTAGCCACTATTGTATTTGGAATAAGAACCCATTTCCACTAAATCTGCTTGCCATAGATCATCTATACCCTTTGTTATTACTCATTGTCGTTTAAAGTTTTTATAAGCCTGTTTGTGCAGTTCATCTACTAAACTTTTCATACTCATCATCTCTAACTAATCCTCTTATGTTTGGAACTGTTTTAATTGGTATTTTCTTAACTTTTATTAGTAATCAAAAATATAATTCTCAATTCTCATTCTAATTCAGTTTCTGCTTTTACATTTATATCTTCAATGAGTTCATATTCAGCAGAAACTTTATTTAATATATCTTTATCTGATTTCTTTATAGTGTTAAGTAAATTTTTAGATAGTTGAAGGATTTTGAGTTGTACAAATGATTTTGTTGCAGCATCATCTTCTACCATCGGCTGTCCAAAATGTCTGATTCGTTCCCAGTCAAGCTGCAACTTCTCCACACTCAATCAAAATGTTTTTGAAATATATTTTCTTTCCAAATCATATATGTACGAGTATATTATGCTTTTGCTTAGAATAGTGTCCAAGCTTATCAACGACCATTCGCAGATAGAAAAATTGATTTTTTTTTTATATATACTTGTATATTTATATAATTGTGTAGCATTCTTTCAATTCTTTTACAATTGAAATGTTTTCATTATTATGATTATTGTGACCAACTGATTGCGATGGCATTAACAGCCGCAACTGATCAACCAGTTCGTTTGGATCGTCCCAATTTGTGTAAATAGGACTCTGTGTATTTAATCTCATAACACTTGAACCTAGACTAGAACAGAACCATCATGCACGTTAGTTAACAATGATTTTTTTTTCAATAAAAAATTTCTTTATTATTTGTATGATCTAGTGCCTTCAACTTGTTCATTTATATAAAAATTTCGTTTATGAGCATTCGTCTTCGATAGCATCTTTTTATAAATTTCCAATTCACTGTTCTCATAATTCATTGGTGTTTTATAGAATAATAATTCACACAAACTGGGTGCTATCACCCAATTTTGGTCTGATATTTGTAATTTATCATCAGAAACTTTCAAAATACTACTACCAAATCTCCATGCACCATTTAAATCTTTATGTGTTGCACATAATTTACCTAGTTTACCACTTTTTCCAAATGTGTTAAATTTGTTTGTAATATTGACTGATTTTGGTTTGTATTGCGTATTGACTGATTTTGGTTTGTATTCCTTGCTTGAAAAAAGTATCATCTACATTACTGTCAGCAATATCTTGGACTTTGATTTTACTCAACAAATGTGATTGATTTAATTTGATTGGAGTCCTTGTCTTCCTGTCAAACTTAAAATCATATTCATTTCCATTGATTGTTGTATTATTTGCATCAGTTGCTTTGGTTTTTTCAATTCCTTCATTCAGTTGTGTAGTAATAGGTTTGAATGTATCTTCTAAAAGGTTTTCTGCATCTACTTCTCCTAACCTAATACGCTTGAACTTTTTTATTAATACGCTTCTTCTCTTAATTTTATCTTTCAAAAGTTTTTCTTTCATTTTCCCAATCAACTATTGACCTTGTCAAGTGTGGATTGCAGATATCATACTAAACATATAATAATCCATGTCTCTTCTTTTATATCTGATATCAATCCCCTTCCTATAACGGCCGCAATGTAAAGAATCCTACTGTTCACTAGAAAGCTATATTTATCCCCCAACACAGACTACACATTTTTTTTAAATGTATCCAATTCATATCAGCACCAACATGATCATTATACATATATATGCTTCAAATTCATTTCATCCTCTCGAACCATAAAATCATATTCGCATTATCACGAATTAAATGCTTTGGTATATGTGTATTTGTTTGACATAAGTAAAAACAGTATATGTTTTTATGTCTCCCCATACAAAAATATGACCGAATATTATATTGTTTCTCACAAACAACATCATCAAATATAATATAAGAATTATGCTTTGCATTCTCCAGTGGTAAATTATCATTTTTTTCAGAAAATGTATATAATGCTATACCTTTTATCGTCTCTAATATAAAGACTTTGCACAAATTTAAGACCATTAGAACCACATGATCAAATTTAAAACCATTAGAACCATTAGGCCGACAATTAAAGCTCTTATAGAGTTCCGTAAAAGTGAACTATGTTTGACTGTAGAGGAATTTTTGGTTTTATAATCAATATACCTAACAATAATTGTTTCATCTCTTTTGCCTAAACGCATTTTTGCAACTAATGCAATTATATATGAAACATAAGTTTTTATAGTATATTAACACCATTTTTACTTGAACTACTCGTATTAATGAGTTCAAACGCAATACATATGACTGTAATATATAAAAGCAGGAAAGAAGAGGATGCTAGTTGCAATCGGTATGTAAAAGGACAGGCTCTCTCTGCCAAATGAACTACACTTACCAGGATATCTATTTTGTGGGCCAGGGACAAAATTAAAAAAAAACCGTTAGATAGAGGAGATAGAGGACGCATTCATTGGACGCAGCGTGTAAAGAGCATGATATTTTATACTCTCAAACAAAAGATGTAAACAAACGACATACAGCAGATCAAATATTAGTTGAAGAGACGTGCCAAAGAGTAAAATCAGCAGGCAGCAGTCTATCAGAACGTACAAATGCTTAGTTATTTACAAATGCGATGAAAAATAAAGTGAAATTTGGTATGGGAAATACTTCTAACAAAGTACGCATAAAACCTATACATATGCGGGCAAAGAAGATAATTAAAAAGATATGTGGAAGAAAACTTTTCACTACGGCTATAAAGAATGCAAATAAAGTTCTAATGGTTGAAAAACCGGAAAATATTGAAAGCGCAATTAAAATTGCAAACAAAGTTGTAAAATATACAATAAGGCGAAACAAGTCAATAAAAGTACCCAGAGTCATCTCCATACCTAAAATAGGAGGTTTTCTACCATTAGTACCAATTTTAACTGCTCTTGGTGCTATAAGTGGTTTAGCTTCTGGAGGGAGCGCCCTTGCAAAAGTTAAAAATGAGACTGAAGCAGCGTCATAATAAAACTATGGAGTCAATTGCTACGGGTAAAGGACTTTATCTTAGCCATATGGGTAGGGTTACGGTTTATTTTATTATTCACATTCAATAAACTAATGCAACAACTATTCAAGAGACCTTGATTTGAAGAAGTGTGCCAGCAATTTACCATACTTTAGAGAAGTCTTTATGCGTGATGCTCTTCCAAAGAAGCCTAATCAAAGTGAATGTGGTATTGTTAACTTGGATACTTCTAATGGTAGTGGGACATATTGGATAGCATATTAAAAAAACAAAAATAATTACAACTGGTGAAGGAGATTGTTTATTATTTGGGGGAAAAAAAATATAATTATGATCCAGAACAAAAATATAATTAATTTAATTGTGGACATGAGAAAACAATAAAAGAAATTTTATTTAAAAAATATATTTTCTAATTTAATATAAACTTTAGAATATAGTTTTATTTATCTAATAGCTTGTTTATACGTTTGCATGATGAAGAAACACATACAAGTCTCTGGTCCAATATTCGTTTCACTGATACACCAAACACAACAGATGTAATGTTCATAATATATTGATTCCACTTTATGTTCCCCATCAACTCTCCCAGGCAACAGATGAATGTTGTAAAGTTCTCTTGAAAATTTTTGATTTATTTACTGTTAATTTTTAAAAATTTTCTTTCTCTGTCAACGAATGTGTTGATGATGTTACCTTTGCGTATATGTTTCAACTAATCTTTAGGATATACTTATTCCATAAGTTTGCTTATATTTTTTAAAATTTATTAATTCAAATTATGAGTGTACATTTGAAGCCACCATTTTTACAACTTCTATTTCACCATTGCCTTATATTCTCTCGCTTTCATACTCACGATATTCAAAACAATTTATAGTAAGAGAACGTTCTTTATATTAACTGTTGTATGATTTACTTACAATGATTCAGCTAATTCAGGGGTTGTTGGAACTGTCCCTCAAATTTCTCCTTCTAAATGCTACCACTGCTTCCTCTGCAACCAATCTAAACGCAATACTATGCATATTTATTATTAATAACAATAATTTTAAAATCCACCGAATTTTTAGCACCTTTATGGTTTTTTTAAACTTTTTGCGTGTTAATTATAAAACCAAATCACATAAGAAACTCAGCTGTTTGTAAGTTCGAAGTGTGGTTTGAAACTTTACCACGAATTCCGAATCCGCATAAATTGAGAATAGGCGGAAAAAATCCGCACGGAAAATAAAATCCGCGTGAAAAAGAATCCGCATGCGTATTTAGAATGGGGGTGAATGTGAAATAGAAATACATATTTTCAATAACGTATCCATACTTAACAACTTTAAAAAAATGGCATTAGAAAATACAGGCACCCTCAACTCTATGATATAAAAATATCGTATAAGATAAGAATAAACACTTGTACGGCTCTAATATCCACAAATTGCCACAAAACAGTAATTCTGACAATACCATTGCCAGAATACGAGACATTTTAACCAGAAACAACAATATAAAAATCGTTTGGATCCCAAGTCGCATTGGTATAAGCGGCAACACGATGGCTGACGAGGCAGCAAAGCTAGCAACGAAATCTCCCCTTCACCTACAATTAATTTTTAACAAAAATTATATCCGAAACAGTATCAATCACCTACATTCCAAAATACTAGCTATGCTAATACATCAAATATACATAATCAGAATTAAAGGAGGAGAGAGAGAGAGTTAAGTTAAATTAAGAGAGTTAAACATTGTTATATTAAGAGACTTAAATATTACTAAAATAAGATTCAAAATCAAAAGAGGGACATGCGGTTCTATTATAGCGGTGAAGGGACCCCCAATAAGAAAATGGGCAGGAGTTAGTACGTCTAAATCGTCAGCATTTTCTGAAATGGGACAAAGAGGACGTGAATTTACAATTGCGGATATTTGACACACAAGAGTGCGGAGCTCTTCGAAATCTAGAATGTTTGAACCGACAGCTCGATAAAAATGAAACTTGGCGGTTTTAATAGCCGCCTCCCAGAGTCCTCCGAAATGTAGAGGTCTAGGTGGTATGCATTTCCAATCAATTCCATCGCTGAGGCATTGCTGCTCAGCCCTTAAGTGTGTCTCATTGAAGAACAACCTTTTTAGAGAAACCAACTCATTTTTCGCCCCTACGAAATTTGTTGCGTTGTCTGACCAAATAGTTTTCGATTTTCCTCGAGTACATGTAAAACGGCGTAGAGCTGCCAAAAATGCTGGAGTAGACAAATCCTTTACCAGTTCCAAGTGGAGAGCCTTTGTAGAAAAGCAAATAAATAGGCAGACGTAACATTTTATTTGTGGTCTATTCCGAACTTCAGACCGATAGTAGAATGGCCCACAAAAGTCCGTACCAGTCACTAGAAAGGCTCTGTTTGCCTTTACTCTTCCTTCCGGTAAATCTCCCATGATGTGCTCCGTTAACCTAGGCCGTTCGTGCAAGCACCTGATACACTTATTAATGCTGTGGCTTACTGCCTTGCGACCACCTACTGGCCAATATTGTAGACGAATTGCGGCTAATGATGCCTGCGTCCCTGCATGCAATAATTTACGATTAAATAATTCGATTATCGAATTTGTAACAGGATGCCCTTGGGGCAATATAATTGGATGCTTCGATTTAAAGTCCTGAATGCTGGAGGCGTCCTCTCACTCGCATCAAACCAAAGTTATCTAAAAATGGGGTGAGAGAGCAGATTTTGCTATATGATGCTGCGCGACTACCAGATTTGAGTATTTTGTAATCTGGGAAGTGCCTTTGTTGTACCATTCAAATCAATAAGTATGTGCCTTGATGAACATCCTCTACTGTAAGTGGACCCCTTCGGTCCTTGCCTCGCGAAATAAATTTGTAAATATAGCCGAATACTCGTTGCAGCTTTCCAAAGGAGTTAAGAAATTTGCATTCTAATGATAAGTCCGACATGTTTGATGTTGAAAGCAAAATATTCTTGCGCTTATCGGGTAGTTCTTTAACATAACCTGGGGAATCTGGCCACGTATCTCGATCGCCTTGAAGAAAAGGAGGGCCATGCTTCCAAAGCTTAGATTTCAGTAATTGACGTGGTGTGGATCCCCTTGACAGGATATCTGCAGGATTTATTGATGTTGGTACAAAATGCCATTTCATTCCTGCAGTGAGAATTTGAATATTATTCACTCTATTTGAGACGAATACTGTGAAATTTGACGGTTCATTTCATAACCATGATAATACCACCATGGAATCTGACCAGCAGTGAAAATCACATTCAAAAATTAACAAATTTAAAATTGAGCTTACAAGTTCCGATAGGAGCATAGCTGCAGATAACTCTAGTTTTGGGACTGTCAGGGTTTTTAGTGGCGAAACTTGTGATTTCGAACAAAGTAAATCTACATTGATTCCATTCGTATTTTGTGATCGAATGTAAATGCACACACCATATGCCGACAGGCTTGCATCACAAAATGCATGAACTTCTACCTTCGAGCATGTGAACAAAACTAAGCGACGAAAGAAGTAGAACTCTCTACTGTTTTAAATTCTTCCAATAAATTTCCCCAAGTTGAATAAAGTGTGTGGGGTAAGCTCTCGTCCCAGTCTACCTTGTCCTTCCATAGTTGTTGAAGCAAGATTTTGGCCTTAGTGATGACAGGACCAATCAAGCCTAATGGATCATACAATCGGGCAATGGTGGACAATACAGATCGTTTTGTCACTTTACCCGGAAGTGAGTGTGGCATGAATGAAAACAAGAAAGAATCTGCCATAGGATCACATACCAAGCGAAGAGTTTTGGTCACGTCGCTCCCATCACTAAATCTCAAATATTTTTCTTTATCTTCTTCTGGAACTTCGTTTAGCACCTTAGAATTGTTGGAACACCATTTTCTTAATTTGAAATTTACTTTATTAAGGAGCTCAGTTGTTTGACGCATAATCTCCGCGACTTCGTCTTCAGAATTTCCTCCTGAAATGAGGTCGTCAACATAGAAATCTCTGCGAACTGTCTTGGCACCGATTGGCAGAACTCGCTCTTCATCATAAGCTAATTGATGCATGATACGAATAGACAAAAATGCCTCCGGTTTGGTACCGTATGTGACCGTATCTAACTTATATATTTGCATATTTTCCTCTGGAGAGTCACGCCATAAAATGCATTGAAGAAAATTGTCAGGATGCTGCATTCGCACACATCTGTACATTTTGCATATATCTCCTGTTAGAGCGATCTCCAAGGTTCGGAAGCATAATAGAATATTGAATTGAATATTAGATTGTAGGTCCAGCCATCAGCAAATCGTTAAGCGAATAGCCAGTGGAAGTTGATGCCGACGCATCAAACACAACTCGCAATTTTGTTGTTGTGCTGTCTGACTTAAAAACACAATGATGAGGCAAAAAATACGTTGGAGTGTACGATTCACCAAGGAGGTCAATGCTTTGTTTTGTGGGTAGACGCACAGAGTACTCGCCAGAACTTAAACGTTTAACATTGTTTTTGAAGTGCAATTCGCACTCGGAGCTTTCAGACTGAGCGTTACGCTCAGTCTCAACAAAATGCTCTACCTCCCAAAAACTCCTTAATAGCTGCTCCAAAGAGCCATCAGAATCGTTTTCTGAAGCACGTTTATCGACGACTGCTAAAGATACAATTTTACTAGTGGAAGGTTGTCTTCCACCACATACAATCCAGCCTAACTTTGTTTTCTGAAGGAGTGGTAAGGTCGGGCTCAATCGAATTTGGCCGACGCACATCAAATCAAAGAAGAGTCCGGCTCCAACCACAACGTCCACACACTGAGATTTGAAGAATGTTGGGTCGGCAAGAGTTATATTTGAAGGTATATTCCAAAATGTTGCATTTAAAGAGATATTGGGTTGATGGTCGGTGATCGAAGGAATGGCAACGGCTGTGATTGAGGTATGATAACCACCATCATGAGACTGAAAACAGATATCAACAGTTTGGTCAGCCACAAAATCCCTTTCATCAATTCCAGACACTTGGGTTTTTTATTTGGTTGTTTTTGTTGTAGCTGACTAGCAGCATGATTTATTATAAAATGTAATTGTGACGCGGATTCAAGGATTGCTCTGAATGGAATCGGGTTTCCTGTTCTTGGTTTCAAAAACACAATTGCAGTAGCGAGAAAAATAAAATCTTCAGGCATTGCACTTGATGTGGCAAGCTCAGAGTTCAGATGTGAAGTTGACATCAGGGCTGCCTGTGAATTGTGAGCAGGAGCAGAAAGGTTAGAACAGTTTGATATTACAGCAACAGCTTGAGGCGAAGCCATGCGATCAAAATGTAATAGTGTATGATGCTTAGATGAGCACTGCTTGCAACAGACAGATTTGCAATTTTTGATAATAGGCCCTGGTTTCAAACAATTAATACATAGCTGTCGCCTTTTGGCTTCTTTAAACCGTAAGGTGGGAGATAACCTTAAAAAAGGCGAACAGGAAGTAATTGCATGCTCCCTTACATTGCAAAATGTGCAAGGTTGATTAGGATGAACTGTGACGAACGCATGTTTAGGACCCACTTGCTTGCTCGGTGTCTGGCTTACCGAGGCTGCAGTTATACCTTACATTATCCGGCATCTCTTCTCCAGGAACTCCACCATAGATTCCCACGTTGGTATGTCTTGCGAAGGAGATTCCTCCTCCCACTTCGCTCTGGTTCCGGCATCGACCTTGCTGCTAAACAGATATATGAGCAAACTATCAAGAAGTTCATCTCGACCGGCAATAGAGTACAGGGCTCGAAGGTGAGATTTAATCTTATCACACATGTGCCTTAAACCAATGGCAGAGCCATCACGAACCATCTTTAGATTGCAAATTTCATTAACATGTGTCTGAATGCGTTTAATATCAAATCTAGATTTTAGCAAAGTTACCGCATTAATATAATTTTGGTCTTTTATTTCCAATTTTAAATGCTGGAATTTTTCCACGCCATTTAAATTTTGATGGTTGCCAATTATTGTTTCAAACAATGACCAAAAGTCAGGCCACTCAGTGTTCGTACCATCGAAACGTGGCAACTCTAACTTCGGCAAATACGAAGTTTTACAGCTTGAAACATCTGAGCCTCCACCGAAAACTGTCTTGGGAGTACATGCCATCGCACCTGAAGACGCACGCTCCTTTAGCTATTTGGCAATCGCAGATTTAATCTCCGAAAAGTATTCAAAAAATTGGCATCGAGCATCACTCTCAATTTCTTCATGGTCCTCCATCTCCAATTGAGATTGCACGTCTTCAAACTGCTCTTGCAATCGATTGAGCTGCTCCAATTTGATGGAAAGCTGTAATTCAGCAGATGAATGTAACACAATTTCAGTTAGTCCCTTCTGTATTAAATGCAACTGCGAGATGAACCATGCACTTTTACGCGCCAAGAACATACGATTTTTATTAACCGTTTCCAGAACCGCTGGATTTGACACGGAATGTCGACCTTTCTTTGATCTTGACTAAAGTATTATTTGCTGTAAACTAAAAATCACAAACCGATATGACGAACGAAAAGTACCGATATAGTCTAGAGTAGCTACAACGAAAGGTAAACTGAGAAATAGCGAGTACCGTTATGTCCGAAACCGTATTTATTTTGCCTCTAAACTTTAGGTAATTATTTTAAGACTTGCATTTAAAAGCTCACGTTTAATGAACTTATTAAACCGAATGTCCGAACACTAAAAACTGTGTTATAGAAAGTCACGATCACAAAGTAATCAATTAATATGACAATATAGGTAGCAGCACGATTGCAGCGAACTGAATTGACCGAACACAACTGTAGCGACACTAAACGAAGCAGCGAGAAAGCAATATATGGACCGGCAACGAAAGGTAAACGAAGTAAGCGAAATTGCGCTGGCAGCGGCAGCGAGCAGATAATGTTTAATGTGAGAATCAAACCAAGTGTTTGAACTCCAATTATCCCCGAAGGTCACACAAAGTCAAAAAGAACGCGTCGGTGTATTCTCCAGCCAACCAATTTTAACAGGAAAAGTTCCGACGAAGTAAATGCCCGTTGGAATACCCAATCCAAAAAACGAATTAAACGAAAAACGCAACCGATATCACGTCGGGGTCACCAAATGTTTGTGGGAATGGTAAACCTTTTTACCAACCGCTTGAACTATTCAATTTTTAAATTATACGACCGATAATAAAAAACTGCAACTACGTGTGCTTAAGGTATATGATCAACTGGTACGAATATTATTTGCACAGTGCAAGCTATGCTAATACATCAAATATACATAATCAGAATTAAAGGAGGAGAGAGAGAGGTTAGTTAAATTAAGAGAGTTAAACATTGTTATATTAAGAGACTTAAATATTACTAAAATAAGAGTATTTATAATTAAATACAGTGCTACTACGAACAAGCATTATAAAAAAACTAAAATTGTTGTTTGATATTTGATATAATACAATTTAATCCAAGAAATATTCAATATATTATTTAAAATAAAAACTTTGTAACCTTCAGTTCAAAAATAATTTAAAAAAATAAGAAAAAATAAATCAATTTAGAATAAGTAGCGGAAGGCCTTAGTCGCTAATGCTAGTATTTAAGATTTTCTTTTGTATTTACTACAAAATAAAATTTATAATAATAATAATAAATCATTTCTTGCGTTTTTTTTACAAAATTAGCATATAAAAGTCTATAACAGTACATATAATCAGGAATACTGTAGTTTGATGCAATTTGCACAGCATATTTGCTAGAGTAGCATATTATCATGAGACTAAAGCAGCAAAAACAAAAGTGTCGAATTTCCGTATACTGAATGTGCAAGAGAATTTAAATTGTTGTTATGCAAAGTGCAACGAACTTTTGTTATTATTATTGAATGAAAGAATAAATTATACAGAAATCAGAAAGCTTAAAAATATACCAAGGCCGAATAACCCACTGCAAAGCTATGATATTGATCGATTTGCAGCTGGTTTGGAAGGTCGCTGATTTCGTGTGCATCCAAAAATTCTTGCAGAATTGACAATTAGTTGTGGTTGATAATCAACCTCTGTGGTGTCCAAGACTGGAAGTGATTCTGATTGTGTTATGTTTACATTGGCACCGTATCCAACTGCGGTGTAGAAAGTGCTTGTAAATGAAGATAATATCTGGTTGCTTGTTATAGTTAATATTTTCATACACATCCTTCCGTCAGCTCCAGAAATCCGGACCCTTCTGGTGATATTTTTGAGACCTGCTTTTTACATACTGCTGCTACTTGTATTGATGTTTCCAGAGAGAAAACAGCCATTAATTTCTTTTATTGGTTTGTGTACACACGTGATCTCCCCAATGCGCAAGTTTAGAGTGCGATCGGGATTCATTGTTGAATAAACTGACCTCGCAAGCACAAATTTCAGATCCATTTTAGTATTTGAGTTGCTTGTTGCCACAAAGATATAATTCGTTTTCTATTTTGCAACAAGACTGTAGATTGTCAATTATGGTTGAAAAATACTGATCTCGATATAAGTTGATCGCCAGAATAGTTGTACATAAGGTTATTGCTAGATCACTATCTTTATTATTGTTGGAATTGGTACAAGTTAATGGTGTAGATATCTGGAAGACTGAATGTTTCTCTGTTGTTGCTGCCTTTACTTCCATTAACTTGTATATCGATAGTAGGTCGCCTTGATAACCTGGTATTTGCATTTTTGGTGACAAATGTGCTGTGGTTTTTAAGATTTCATCATTAAGCTGCTATGGTGATAACAGCTGAAGACTGATCCGTCCGTGATGAACATTTGTGAGAACATTTATGAGTGCCGTTTGAATACGTTGAACGTTTGATGTCATGAGGGAGAGTTGAAGAGCTATAGATAGGAACATCTGGAATGTATGTTCCTTCTGTGCCTCCAGTTCATTATGAAGTATTTGTTTTTCTATGTCTGTCAGTCTTCTTTCAAATCTATCGAAAGCTATTTGAGCGGAGATTTGATCACGTTTGATGATGTTAATGGTTGAATCGAGTACTGAGATTTGTTGTTATATCATGCTTGTTAACTGTTGTTCGTTGGTAATGATGGCCGTTATAGTTTCTGACTTCTAATGAGCATATTCGGAGTCCAAAACTCCTAACAGCAAGTTTGCAACATTTCCTATAAAATTCCTTTCGCTTTCTTGTAGTCGCGTCTTTGTCAGATTCTGCACCAGTACCTGTGTCTATGAGTAGAGAGCCGGTGGATTGTACGCTTATAAACTCCCGTTGCCGTCTTAACCTCAGAAACGCGTACTACTCCATCTGGTACATTATATCTACTATTCGGCCAAGAGGCCATTGTCTTCCTTGATAATTACCATGTCGCCAAGTTTGATGTATGTATCTCTTTGTCTTGTCCACTTGTGTCGTTGTTGGAGTTCATTGAGAAATTCGTTGGACCAGTTCTTCCAGAAATTGTGTTTTAATTGCGTCACCAATTTCCATCTTGACAACAGTGATTGCTTTGTTGCTCTGCTATCTACTTGAGCGGTAAGTGCTTCTCCTATGAGGAGGCGACCTGGCGTTAGTGCTGTCAAATCTGAAGGGTCCGATGATAGTGGTGTTACTGGTCGTGAATTCATAATGGGCTCTATTTTCACAATTACAGTTTCCAATTCTTCATACGTCAATGAAGCTGATTCTTAGCTTAACTGCGGCTTCCCACAGTCCTCCGAAATGAGGGGATTTGGGAGGAATAAAATGGAACTGCATTCCTTTCTCATTGCATGTTTTAGCAATTTGGTCATGAGTGCTTGATGAATGGGGTGCTGATAATAGCTCTGTCAATTGATTTCTTGATCCGATGAAGTTGGTGGCGTTATCACTATACAGGTTTTGACAGCGACCTCTTCGACTTATGAATCTTTTGAGGGTTCCAATAAACGCTTCTGTTGACAGGTCCGTTTATAGCTCCAGATGAACAGCCTTTGAGGCAAAACAACAGAATACAGCTAAGTATGCTTTGGTTGGCTTCTTTCCGCGGACCTTATAATGCACCCATAAAGGTCCCGCATAGTCAACACCACTGTTAATGAATGGTCGATCTGGTGTCACTCTTGTAGCTAGCAGGTGTCCCATCATTTGTTCTGCCAATTGATCTTTGCCATAAAGTTCCTTGCAAGGCTTGAGGACCACAGTGCTTGTTCTTCTCATGTATTTTAATGAAGATTAACCTGACCAGTGGGTCAATGTAGGGTAGTAACATTTGGTGCTTAGCATCGAATGGTAGTGCAGCAGCTTCTAGTCGTCCCCCCACTCGAAGAATGTTTATGTCATATAAAAATGGTGATAAGCTGCTGAGTGTACTGCTAATTTGGATTTCATTGTCGTGATTCAGGTTTTGGATTGCTTCTTTGAAGTCATTGCCCTGAATGGTCTTAACGATGACCGCTAATGTATGATTCTGTTCGATTGTTGATAAAGAGAGTAAAGAGTTCTACTTTAAAATTCCTTTTGTGCTTTGTGTTATTAAAAATAAAACAAATATAAGACATATCCAATGATTCTTTGAAGTGTGACAAACGAGTTGCGATGGTTTATTTGATAAACCCATTCTTCATTTACTTGCTTTGTATTATCTGATCCAGTGAGTAATGAAATTGCTGTATTCCTTTTCTTTTCGATGTCAAAAAGAATTTGCAACTAGTGTGACCATATTGGGGGCCATATTGTCTGGCGTCCAGAAACATTGGGTCCAAAGATAACTGATGCTGTTTATTTTTTGTTGATGAAATTGCAATGGCTGGTTTTCTTGAACTGCTTCCAGATCTTTGAGAGCTCGCCTCAACGTGGCCATTCGAGCAGTCATCTTCCTCAATATGCTACATTAGGAGCTGATATTGGTCTATTTTCAATTTGCTGCCTGGCTTGCTGCTGCCGATAGTGCTGTCGTCTTTTCGCCTTGCATAATCCCGACCGCCTCGTTTGCCTGCAGACTGGTGGCTTCATGGAGAAATCGGCTTTGATAGGTATCGACTAACTTGCTGATTTGGTCGTAGTATCTAAAATATTCGTGCTCAGCCGGATGATCTGTTAATGCCGTTAATTTGCCATCTGTCAAAGTCGTCTCAATATTGATTCAATTGACTTAATTTTTCATTATCATTCATTCATTATCATTATTATACCTTACACCATAATTAAGTATAAGTGCAAAGTGTTGGGGGAATGAGTACTAGCTACAGAGGCTTTCGACTCGAAGAGAAAAATATTTTATAGAAAGAAGCACTTTGGAGACCAAGCCCGTGGCAGGATTTGAACCTGCAACCCTCAGGGTGTGAGTCTAGCATGCTTACGACGAGACCACAGAGGGCGGCTAATTTTCTCATTATAATCGGAGAACCTATTCTGCAATCTCTGAAAAATTTGCCATGGTGTATGTATGTTAATACAAAAATGTTAAATGCTGAATACTTCAGCATTTAAACTGAAATATCACATCGGTGTCACCAAAATGTTAATTCACAATTTTGTTTTGAATTTGTGTTTTGAATTTCCAGCACTTGAACTGGGAATTCACGATTAAGCAAAATTTAAGTTAGTTTTAAACTGATCTTTTAGTACTTAAACTAGAAAACCATGAAAAAGTAAGAATTCAATATTTGTTCATTTGAGTTCTAATTTGAACTGACTTTATTAAATCATTTCTTGCGTTTTTATACAAAATTATCATATCAAAAGAAGCATATAATCAGCAATACTGTAATTCGATGCAAGTTCCACAAAATATTTTCTAGAGTAGCATATTATAATGAGACTAAAGCTGCAAGAACAAAAGTGTGGAATTTCCGTCTGCTTAATGTGCAATTGTTGGCGACAACTTCTTGTTTGATTTTACACGTAGAGGAGAAATCCCCCACCTGAAAACTTATTTTCCGTCTTTTTTCGCAAAGTCTTTGCATCTGAATTTCTTGTGATTTATAAATGTATCTCTGCGTCAAGCTCTAGGGCGGATGAGTGGATTCTGTCTATTGGGCAATTTTGTTATCGAGTGGATTGCCTTGTTGTATTCTATAGTTGTCTGAAGTATCAGTTCCTCTGCGTCATTGATATATTTTTCTAATTTAAGCACTGTGCTATGAAATCCTTCAACTTGCCCCTTCAATTTACTATGTAGTGGTGGTCCATTTACCATTTGGACATTGAAACGATTTCTTAAGGTGATTTAATTGCTTCAGATTTTGAAGAAGGCTCATTATCACAGAATCCTCTGTTTTAGTGCGGTGATAAAAATTCATTAGCTGTAAGATGACTGGCTGGATGTCTGTAATTGTTCTAGAGGCAATAGGTTGGTCTATTGCAATTTAGAAAAATTGTCAATGCATGTTAGAACATATTTTATGTCAGTTGAAATTACATCAATGTGCAATATCTCGCCTACATGTGAGGGCATGGGCGTTTCCCCAATGACGTGCTTTTTTGGATGACGGTCATATTTTGGCCTTTGATAAAGCTTACAATAAGCGACAATTTCGTTTGCAAGATTGGCGATCCTGGGAAAAATCTAGTCTTGTAGGATTTGCTTTACATTGTCCTAAGAGGCTCTGTGGACCCTATTGTGTTCTGAAACTACTATTTCTCTCTGCTCGCATTTGTTTAGGATATCGGTCATCATTCGTTTTGCATGATGAAATGTTGTCGTCGGGAATGTCTCTACCAATGTATGTTGAATTAAAGTCAGTATAGGTAATTCAGAGTAAATGCATTCACCACGTCCTTTTTGACAACGTCATATAGTTTCTCAATTAAGACTTCTCTGTCCGAGTTGTATATGAGATGTCGAGTTTTTTCTCCAAATATAATTAGAATACGAGAAAGCAACTTCACTTTCTTTTACTATCATTTGGTTTCGAAAAGAGTACTCCAGTTTATCAGTAGATTCGATAGTATAAGAGAGTGAGATCTCGCTGTGTATTGTGGGCAGGTCGGACTGAGCATCATCCTCTATGGCATGAATAATCCTTTACTTTGTACAGAATTTGCGCATTATGTTCCTCGATGAAATCTTTCCAACGATTAATTTTTACGTTTGGGTTGCAATCCGAAACCGTGAACGCCAGAGGCTGATAATCTGTGAATATATTAAATGTTTGACCTCGTATAGTTTCTGCAGTTTCCAGATCTCAAACTATAGCAAACAGCTCGATCTCGTTTGTTCCGAAATTAAGTTCTCTATCTATTGGAGTTCCCGATATCAGGGGATTGGCTTCCCGTCTTGAGACAAAACTGTCCGAACCCGTAGGACGAAGCGTCTGTTGTCAAAACAAATCGGGTTACAGTAACATGACATTATGATAGTGTCTCATATGGGATTACCCTAGCCGGACTGACTACTGCGGACTAAGAACTGCCTCCCTCCTAATCCAGGATATTCTTGGTATCGTGCCAATTGGATGTTGTTTTGCAGCCAGGAGGTTAATTAGGCTGTACTTTAACGGAGTTCCCCTTCCTGATACCAGGCCGCCTCAGGTAGTAACGGTGGCCTTGCTGTGGTACCGGGCACTCCCACAGTTGACATACCCCTTCCCCTTTCAGACTTTTGGCTGCCTTAGCTTGATCCATCGAGCGGCTGGTCGTACGAACCAGAATGAAAAAAAACCACAAAAAAAACTGACGAACGGTCTTTAAACGCGAATTCGGATGGGGATCCAAAATCCTCTGCACACTCTGCGGCGGCTATTGCAGCTAAGGACGACGAGCCTGGCACTAGCAAAGCCACGAGCTGCGTTAGTGTTGCTAACCAGAGAAACAAAAGGTTCTACAAGGTAAAAAGGGCTGCTCTCTGGACGGTGGAACGCTTGTCGCGGATCCCAGAGAAGGAGAGGACGGTGAAGCAGAAGGCTTCCCTCGAGTGGGCGACGAAAGTCGTGAAGGAGTCTCAAGCTGCAACACAACAGGCTACAAAATGTCAACGGTCCCTTGAAGAGACCACCCACCCGGACCCAAACAAATTTAAAAAGCGCGGTACTGTCACTACGAAGTCCTTCAGCGAAGTGCTGAAAGGACACCAGGTTATGGCGGTCATAGATCGCAATAACCCGGATAGCAGTATCGCACCTGAGTGCTGGAAAAAGGTAGAAGTCAGCCCTTCAAGGCTCTACCTCCAGGTTATGAAGGAATTCTCAGGTGGTTTTGCAACGTGACGCTGATTGCCTGCGCGGATCAAAGGTCAGTTGACCTATATAGGATTGCTATTTCCAGAATAGGTGAAGCCAGGCGCAAGGCTCGAAGTCGTACCTAGGGAGCTGATCCCTAATAGACCTAGACCGCGCGGGTGGATCTCAGCCGAACCGTCTGACCCGATGCTATGAATAGTGCAGATTAACCTCCATCACTCGAAGGCGGCGTCTGCCAGCCTTCAGCTCCGTCTTGCAAAAGGCGGAGTAGACGTTGTACTGATCCAAGAACCCTGGACATACGGGGACTTGTTCTGTGGTCTCAGGAGTGATAATTACAGCTTGCTGGATACCGTAAGTGAAGGAAAAACTAGGTCTTATATCCTTATTTAATGTTAGCTCATTTATTCTCTCCATTTATAGCAACAAAGATTTAACGGCCGTCTGCCTGGAAACTGGCAAGGGACGGTACTGGTTGGTCTCGGCCTATATGGGGCATGACCATGAAATTATTCCGGAAGCCCACCTACAGAAGCTTGTTGTGCAAAGGCTCAACGGGCTGCAATTATTGGATGCGATGCAAATGCGCACCACGACATCTGGGGAAGCACGGATGTCAATGAACGCGGTGAGTCATTATATTAATATATTGTAACGACTAACCTTCTAATATATAATAAGGGGTCAGAACCCACTAGCATTACTGCTAATAGGCAAGAAGTCCTTGACATAACCCTTGCCTCCGAATCAATTTTTGATCGTATCTCAAATTGGAGAGTTCTAGAGGAACATTCCTTTTCGGATCATTGGTTAATTCAGTTTGATCTTCTAGATAGTCTACCTAGCCCTAAGACTTTTAGAAATGTCAGGAAAGCAAACTGGGACCTCTACAAGGTGACTGTAGCTAGACTACTACCTTAGAACCCCACAAGCACAAGCACGTGCGATGAAATTGATAGGTCTGTGGAGGTTCTAACAGTTGCACTTTATAAGGATCTATTGGTCTCTTGCCCCCTCAGTAGACCCAGGGGGAAACAAAAACCCACATGGTGGGGCGAGGAAATTAAGGGTCTCAGACAAAACTGTAGGAGACTTTTCAACAGCGCAAAGAAGTCTAGAGATAGTGCAGACTGGGCTTTATATAAGGCAGCACTCAGAGTCTTCAAAAGTAAGCTTAGGAAGGCACAAAGAGAATCGTGGAGAAACTTTTGCGGTGACGTAGAAGATATCTCTGAGACGACCAGGCTAAGTAAGATCCTATCAACTACTCCAATGGTACCTGGTTACCTGAGGAGGGAGGATGGATCCTGGACTTCAAATAGTAATGAGACTCTAGAGATTCTTCTTGAGGCCACTTCCCTTGTTGCTGGAGCACCATTCCGAGGAGAACGAAGCCCAGCTGGAATGTAATTGAAGTCAACTCAGACATAGTCACGAAGCCAAAATTGCAATGGGCTATCCATAGTTTCAAACCATTTAAAGCATCAGGCTCAGATGGCGTAGCTCGAATTGAAATTCAGCAGTCAGAGAATCTAATAATAGTGTGGCTGTTAAAGATCTATAACAGTTGTCTAGAATTAGCGTATATTCCAGACTCATGGAAGCATTTGAGGGTAATTTTTATACCAAAGGCCAGCAAAAGCTCGAGGGGACTTAAGACCCATTAGTCTGTCCTCCTTCTGTCTAAAAATCCTGGAAAGGTTATTAGACATTCATCTGAGGCTCACTATAGACAGACAGAAGCTGTCAGTCTCTCAGCATGCCTACTTCAAGGGTAAATCAGAGTTGAGACCCTTTTATACTCCTTAGTCTCTAGTATTGAGTACTCTCTGCATAACAAGGAGTTCTCCCTAGTTGCTTTCCTGGACATTGAGGGAGCTTTTAACAACATCTAATCAGACGCAATAATCGGTGCGATGCGTGACTTGGAGGTGGAACCCGCCATTAGCAAGTTGATTGAAAACATGCTTAGTAGCAGGATAATCAATTCACAGCTGGGGGCGGCGTCGGCCAAGAAGTCCGTGTGCAGAGGCAAACCTCAAGGTGGAGTTTTTTCACCCCTACTCTGGAATCTTTTGGCAAATCAGCTGTTTGTTCGACTGGAGAGGGAAGGGTGCAAGGTGGTTGCGTATGCGGATGGTTAGTATTTCGAGAAAATACATATCTACTTTGAGAGACTTGATGCAACACATGCAAATGCACTACTGACTGTGGGTTGGGAGTAAATCCGTCCAATACTAAGCTGGTGCTCTTCACTAGGAAGTATAAAATTCCTCGATTTATCGCTTCAAAACTAATGGGCGTAGATATTAACCTTGTCGAGGAGGCTAAATATCTGGGTGTAATCCTAGATAGGAAGCTGAACTGGAAGGCTAATATACTTGTACGCATTAGGAAGGCTCAGGTAGCTCTGTGCTCTTGCAAAATAGTTATAGGTAAAAAAATGGGGGTTACAGCCTAAGGTAGCCATTGGATATACATAGCTCTGGTACGACCAGTTCTTTTTTATGAGGTGCTTGCTTTGTGGAGAGCCTTAAGTAAGTCCACATACAACAGGCTGGTAACAAAGGTACAAAGAACGGCAGAGCTATTTATAAGTAGTGCCATTAGAAAGACTTCGACGGCAGCTTTGGACGTTATGCTCAATCTGCTGCCTGTAAAGCTTTTTGGGGAAAAATTACTGCAAACTCAGCTATAATGCTAAAAGCTGCGTCATGCATCTTTTTTAAGACATTTTGAGGGTATTCTTGACTCTTTCGATTACATGACACCAATTTATCCCATCAATGGTATGTGCAGGATCTCCATTCCCTCCAGGGACGAATGGAAGGATGGCTTCCCCCCTCATGTAAAATTGGTTCACATCTACACAGATGGATCCAAGCTACAGAGTAGGGTGGGAGGTGGTGTATTCTCAGAAGATTAGGACATTAAGATGTCCTTTAGGATGCCCGACCACTGCAGTGTTTTGCAGGCAGAGGTCGCGGCTATAGAGGCAGCACTGTCTTGGCTAAGAAAGAAGAAGATATCTGGACTTGATATTAGCATTCTGTCCGACAGCCAAGCTGCTTTGCGCTCCCTGGTTTCGGCTATTATCACCTCAAAAGCGGTTAAGAACTGCCGCAAACCTTTAAACGAGATAGCTAAGTAGACCCTCTGCATCTGTGCTGGGTTCCCGGCCACAGAGATATTCCAGGGAACTGCAAGGCGGATGAACTTGCCCGTGAGGGTACTACCATACCGATTGAACCAGATAGGTCGAACTTCGGTATTCCTATTGCTCTTAGTACAATGTCCTTAGGCACAGAGGGTAGGCACTGGTCTGAATTTTCACGATGTAAAATAGCTAGACAACCCTGGCCAGAGATAAATGTCAAGCGCTCTAAAGACCTACTGGCTCTAAATAGACAAAGCATAGGTACCGTGATTAGTGTCCTAACGGGACATTGGACCCTGAGCACTCACGGTAGTAGGCTGGGAATTGCCTCTAACGACTTCTGCAGGAGTCGCATGGACGAGGAGGAGGAAGAGTCCATTGCTCACCTGTTGTGCACGTGTCCAGCGCTGTCCAGAAGGAGGCGCACTTTCCTAGATGACTACTTTCTGGACTTTTTGGGAGATATTTAAAAAAAAAGATTAGCTCCATCAACTGCGTCATTAAAAGCTCAAAATAGCTGGACCTTTGAAAAGGACGGGACCTGATATCTCATGCGGTAACACAAGGGGTCAATGATGGCCTAAGTGTGCCCTTCGGGCGGCCGCGTTATCTACCTACCTACCGTGACCCTAACAAGAAATGGGGTCGATCAGATAAAGGTCACGCCTTCCTCTATTATAATCAACTGAAGTTACTCTATCGAGAATTACCGTAGATATGCTCCTAATGACGATTTATGAAGAAAGCAACCCTATTGTGGAACTCGCACGCACAATGAAAGGGTATTTCGAACTCGTTCTATGAGCGTGGTTTTATAGACTCGTTTATATTGAACGAGTAAAGAAGTCTGAAGTCAGGTTAGACCGACTACAAAATACCCTTTACCTTTATAGTCTATGAAACCACGCTCATACAAATAAAATGTACGTGAGAGTTAAACCTTGGCGATATGGGATCAACACAATTTTTTCTGCATGCCAGTTGAAATGTTACACCTATTCTGATGACTAAATTTCATAGTTGAATTCTATAATGCTATAGACACTTTTGTTGATATATTTTGTAGAGAGTTTGAGTCATGAATATAGTTAACTTGGTACCGTAGTTATACCTCACATTTCCATATGTACATATCCGTACCTGCTACGGCCATTATAGTATTTATAAAAAAAGCTCTAAGGCAAAAATTACTTTTACATTTTTGATAGTAAAGGTTTGAAGGTATGAATACTACTGCTTGTTGGTTCGCGGGAGGTAGTTGATACAGCTCCTACGTCCAATATATGAGAGGTTTTCTCCTATCCGCTACCTGGGGACGCGTCGTCTAGGAATTACAAGCTCTCCCGAGGTACCTAATTAATAGTACCTATTATTACACCTAAATCAACTAAGTTAGCATACATAAAATAAATAAAGAATGCAGCAAAAATAAAGAATCCTTTTATTATGAACTTGTAACACAAACTGCATCATGGTAACTGTAAATCGTTTAGTAAGTTTCGCCTTGATTGAATTACTGTCCATATTAGAGAAAGTCCAGTCTATGTGAGTATTTCCTGAAGTGGTACTCTTATCTCTACATAGAAGAGATATTAAGTCGTTTTCCATTAGGATGTCTTCTACTTGGTCACACTCACTGTCACGACATATATTGAAATCTCCTAATAGAACAATTCTCTTATTGACCGAACAATCGGCACTTAAAATATTTTGTACTTCTATTTTTAGTAATCCTGACGCAAAAGATTTATTTCTATAAGGTACTTAAAAATGGATGTATCTATTTTTATATACAATGATTTCAAAAGTGAATTTACCTTCATGTAATTTCTTGCTATATAATTACTGAACTGAATTTGCTAGCTCAATTTTGACACATATAATAATACCCTTTGAATGATTATTTCAGAAGATTATTTATAAGAATAAAAGGCGCTTGGTTAAAAAATTTAAAAAAATTGAATGTTTTGCTACTGATTTCATGTTATACTCCGCCATTTTGTAAACATTACCAACTTCACTATACTTTGAATGATAACGGAGTATTATTGATAAGAATAAAGGCACTTGGTTAAACAAATTTTTAAAAAACTAAATGATTTGCTACAGATTTCTTGTTATAATTCGCAATTTTGTAAACATTACCAACTTCACTATACGTTGAATGCCATCAGAAGATTATTCATGCGAATAATTGACGTGTGCTTAAAAAAATGTTTGAAAAAAACAGAAAAACCGTATTTTATCTTTACCAAACAATTTCTTTTGTATGACTTTATAAAGTCAATAAACTTTCTTTTTTATTTGATATAGGTCAAACGTGCATCTCTAATTTGCTTATTTTTGGTTTCTGTTTTATACTATCACTTCATATGAGGCTTCATATGAAGTTTCGTTGACGAGACTTGCATAAGGCCCTAAAAATGAATACTGGTTAATTGTAGGCGTGGCAGTAGTAATAATGTGCCATATTTTGCATGCATGCTTTTTCGGAACTAATACATCCTGCTACCAATTTCGCCCAAAAATATTGTATAAGTCGCAAGTTATAAAATATGTCAATAAGGAGCGTAGCTGTGAAAAGAACACGCCCATTTTTTGAGTGGTGTTTAATGGTGGTACCCGCAACCTTTCTGTAAAATTTCGATGATAAATATACAATAGGAACCTGGTAATGAATTTTTGGTTGATTGTGGGCATGGCAGTAGTAATATTCTGCCCATATTTGGAATTCATCCTAGAACAGATCCAATGAAGCCACTAATTTGTATTCATATATCATCACTATAAGCATAGATAGGGTAATTGATTTTAAGTGGGGTCTCCAAAGTTCATTATATGGGAGGGAGGCGTATCGTTTTCCTGATCTGATGCGACTTCTTAGTGTCCATATAAGTACTAATATAAAATATCCTCCAAAAATATGGCATAGGTCGTAAGTTATAAAGATATGTCAATAGTGGGCATGGCTGGAAAAGTAACACGCCCATTTTTTGTGTGGTGTTTAATGTTAGTACCAGCAGCCTTCCTGTGAAATTTCGTTGATAAAACTTTAATAGGAACCTAGTAATGATTTTTGGCTAATTGTGGGCGTGGCAGTTGTATTATGATTTCCATATTCTGCACACACACTATTATGGACCCCATGTATGTTTCTGCCAATTTTTATTCCGCTGGCATCAATACGAGCATAGGTAGGCTAATTTTAATTTTAGACCCGAAACTTCCTTATATCAGAAGTGGGCGTGTCTTTTCTTTGATCAACCCCATTTGTTGCAGATAGCTTTATATATATATATATATATATATATCTACATGCTCCTTGACGTAAAATTACGTCCGTAAATCTCTACCAGATCTGAAGTTATTAATATTCCTTAATAGTGGGCGTGGCAGTTAATATATACCGCCAACTTTTTGCACAGTGTTTAGTAGGACCCAGATCTCCATAACTGCCAACGATTCCATCAATCGGACCGAAGTTATAGTCATTTTAAAAAAGGTGAAAAAACTTCCTTATATGGGAGGTAGGCGTGGTCTTTGTCGAAATCGGCGCATATAGCAATCTAGTTCTGCATCTCGGTCGGACAGATGGATAGGCAGAACAAAAATTGCTTAGAAAGTGATTCTGATCATATCTGTATATATATGTCCATATCTACCTCGCCTCCTTCTTGAAATTGCAATCCCTCTCAAAAGCACAAAATGAGTATACTCAATTCACCTTATTTAAAGGTAAAGGGTATAAAAATTTCCCCAGTATTGCGAAATATGCAAAAATATATATTTTTTTTAATTACAATGAGATCACTCAAATAATTTTCTTTAATTTCCTGTCACTTGAAGTCTCCCAAATCTGCTATTATTATATTTTTTTGTATTTTTGCATGAGTTGATTGACGTAGTTCGTTGTTCCCGTTGAGCGCCAATGAAATATTTATCAAAATTCAATAAGCAAATAATATACATATAATTATACATTTTGATTTAAACCGAAACGTTTAATGGTAAGAATTCAACTTAAGCTCTCACCACAACATCGTAAGGCCAAAGACAGCCCAATTCCCTCAATATGTTGAGTTAGCACCTCGCGCATTGTATATATCTAATTTCGCAATAATTATACCTCAATGCGTAAATTCTCAAGCTGACATATATATACAGGGTGGCCCAAATGAGACCTAGTGATGTTAAACACATGTAACTCTTGTAATAACGGGTTTTTTAAAATGATTTATTTTAATATGTTAAATACATTTTATGGAAATTTAACGTGACTATGTGTGAAATATGACATCAGACAAATGACCACCATTTTGCTCGATACAGGCATTGGCTCTTTTTAGCGCATTTTGCATTACACGGCGTAATGTTTCTGGTTGCAGGCGCCGTATTTCGTCTCGAATATTCTGCTTGAGCTGTCCGAGTGTCTGTGGTTTGTTAACATACACTTTGTCTTTTAAATATCCCCATCAAAAAAAATCGGGCGCAGTTAAATCTGGTGAACGAGGAGGCCAAGGGAAATCTGAATTTCTTGAAATTATGTGTTCACCGAAAATTTCACGCAGCATGTCAATAGTTTGCCTAGCAGTATGCGCAGTGGCTCCATCTTGTTGAAACCACAAATTAGGATGTTGCTCCACCATTGGCCGCAAAAAGTTGTCGATCATTGTTCTGTAAGAAGCCCCGGAGACCGTTTCTGGCGTTTCATCCTCATTCTCAAAGAAATATGGGCCGATGATTTTTGTGGCCATAACACCGCACCAAACAGTGCATCTGATTGGGTGTGACTGATGCTGATGTATTGCCCTTGGATTTTCGGAGCCCCACAACCTACAGTTTTGTTTATTCACATAACCACTTAAATGGAAATGCACTTCATCCGTCATCAAAAGATTATTTAAAAAATCATTTTGTATGGCTAATTGTGTAAAGCGAATAGCGTACTGTAGTCGTTGTTGGGGGTCTTGCGGTAGAAGCTGTTGCCTAATTTGAACTTTGTATGGATACATCTTAAGATCCAACTTTAAAATTCTCTGTAATGTTGTTCTGGGTATACCCAATTGGCCGGAACGGCGACGAGTTGAGACAGATGGATCATTTGCAACACTCTGCTGCACAGCTTCCACGTTGTCTTCAGTACGAATATTTCGATGAGCACCTCTTCCTGGACGGTCGGCAACTGAACCCACTTCCTCAAAACGGCGAATAAAACTTGTAATCATGGAAGATGTGGGCGCTGATCTTACGTTAAAAAAACGGCGATAATTTCGCTGCGTCAGAACAATTGATCGTTGAGAAGAAAAATAAAATTCGATAATTTTAATGCGTTGTTGTGGACTGTATGTATTCATTTTAAATTTCCAAGAGTTCAGTTATAATCTGCAAAAAAAAAAATATAAATTATGTTAAAAAATAAAAAAGTTATTTGTGTTTCACATCAGCTGGTCTTATTTGGGCCACCCTGTCTAAATATATATATATATATATATATATATATATATATATATATATATATATATATATATATATATATATATATATATATATATATATATATATATATATATATATATATATATATATATATATATATATATATATATATATATATATATATATATATATATATATATATATATATACTCGTAATGAATAAACATAGATTAGCAATTTAACATTAATCAAGTTTATTACAATTCAATATTTAGTTTAAAAAAAATAGCAAAATTAGGATAATAATTAAAGTTTTAGAAACAAATCGTATATACACAAAAATATCTTTCGATTAAATTTCATTTACACTTTCTTTTTATACAGCCTCTTAATGCCCGCTTGGCGAATTACAACTTAACACACGCTTTCCGACTTATCCTCTCGATATTCGCTTTACGACTGAGACAGAAAATTATGCACGCTAATATTTGCGCTCGATTAAACTAATTTGCATTGTATTAGCTTTTATATATGCTGGTAGACATGTCTTTAATTCCTACATTCGGCCATTCTGAATGTCGGATGTCTCAGACGACTCTGCATCACTCTCGTCTTCATAGTGCTTCCATCGTTTCATAAAATCTGCAGCGGTTGAGGTGTGCTTCGGTCCATCTTGCCTGCCAACTTTACGCATCTCATATCGATCATTTCGCTTCACCTTTGTAATCTCTTACGGACCAACGTACTTAGGAAGTAGTTTAAGCCCAACTCCAAATTGGGTACGCCGAATAGCGACTATGTCACCGACTTTGTAAGTGTTTTCTGATTTACGTCTTTTGTTGAACTGCTTCTTATTCTTGGCTTGAATTTTCTGGATTTCCTGCTTCGCATTGTCGCGCATTTCTTGTCTCTCTTGCTCGAAGTCTTTAATAGCCGCTTCCTCAAATTGACGACTTAGCTCTAGGTCCTCAGGAGTAAACATTTTTGTGCCAAACAGCAGCTTAAATGGCGTTCGTTTTGTATTCCTGGAAGTAGAAGAGTTAATAATTTTTTGCAATCGACTTACATGTTTGAACCATCTCTGCGGGTCATCGAGAGACAATTTTGTTAACATTTCTATAATAATCTTGTTCATTCGCTCCACCTGTCCATTTCCTCTGGGAACCCCTATGGTTGTAGCGTGATGACTGATGTTATGAACGTTGCAATATTCTGCGAAATCGCCTGCTGTGAATGCTGCCCCCTTATCGGTTATAATACGGCAGGGATTTCCAGATATTTCACTTGTCTTTTCCAGCTTGCTTAGCACCTCTGCCGTAGTAGTAGACTTTACTGGAAAAATCTATATAAATTTCGTAAATGCATCGATGATTACGAACAAATACTTGTAAGACTTCGCTGTTGAGGGCAATGGCCCGATATGATCCATGTGAAAAGTGTGTAATGGTACGTCGATTTTCTCGATTGAATTAAGAAATCCTTCCTGCTTCCCAGCTTTTCCATTTGCCAATATACAAACAATGCAATTCGAAATAGCTCTCTGAATAGACTTCCTAGCACTCGGTACGTAATATTCTTGTTTGACTATCGCCTCTACCTTGCTGACCAGAAGGTAAGCACCTTCTACAAATTTACAGAGCACACCGCATCGCATTTGGAAATTCTCATACTCTCCACTCTCTAGTAGATTTCTAATAACTACGTCACATCTCATCTGTAGCTTGTGATTTTTTGATGGAATGAAGGATAGCATCTTCAACTCTTAGTACGGCAGGGTGTCGACTTAATGCATCCACGTGACGTACGCAGCTGCCTGATCGATGTTTTACGGTGCAATAAAATTCCTGCATCTGCATAGCCCAATGTGCTACCCTGCTGTTAAGTGCCTTCTTCGACATTGTCAGCTGAAATGAATTGCAATCTGTAAAGATATCAAAATTTAAACCCAACAAATAAATTCTAAGTCGTTTCAATGCTTTTATGATCACCAAAACTTCTAGGTCGTAGCTGGGGTAATTTCCTTCTGCAGCTGTCGTTTTGTAGCTTAAATAAAAAACTGGGTGATAATCGTCATGTTTTTGCAGCAATACAGCACCGTATCCCTCTTTGCTAGCATATGTGTGAAGTTGTGTAGGATGCTTTTGGTTAAAGAGTTTCAGTACTGGTTCCGCACTAAGTTGATATTTAAGTAAAATGAACGCTTCATTTTCGGCTTCGCCCCATCTAAAAGCTACATCTCTTTTTGTAAGGTCGGTTAATGGTTTCGCCAGCTGAGCATAATTTTGTACAAATTTTCGGAAAAATCCAGTAAGACCTAGAAAACTCATTACGCCGTATGTGTCCTTGGGCGTTGGAAATTTCTTGACCGCTTTTGTTTTCGCTTCGGACGGGCAGATAGATCCATCTTCTATTACGTGGCCCAAAAACTCAACGCATTTTTCCAAAAATGCACACTTTTCCCACTTTATCAACAAACCATGATCCTCACTAACTTGTAACACTCTTTTGAACTTATCGACAGCATCTGCTTCATTATTCGCGGGTATTATTAAATCGTCCATATAAACAAGTACGACGCCATCTCTTATCAGATCTTTAAAAATCGTTGAAATGCTGAAGGCGAATTGCAAAGACCAAATGGTGCCTTCCGAAATTCAAATTGGCCATCCGGTTTAAAAAGGATGTGTATTTCATGCTCGATTCGTCCACATCAACGTGGAAAAACCCATTCCTCAAATCCAGTGTAGTAAAAATTCGTGTTTCGTAAACACCTTCCAGTACTTCTTCTATATTTGGCAATGGATATCTATCGCGAATAACCTTTGAATTTAATTTTCGATAGTCGATACAGAGCCGATGCGTGCCATCCTTCTTACGCGCCAGTACTATGGGACTCGCGAAATTCGATGAACTTGGCTGTATTATGCTCTGCTCCAACCATTCTTCTATTTGTTTGTTGACAATCTGGTTCTCTTTGGGAGCAAGCCTTCGTGGTTTTTGAAAAATTGGCTTGTCATCTTCTAGATAGATCCGCATCTTCACACATGAGGTACCTATTTTCTTTGGATTGTATGATAAAAGTAATTGCTGTAGAGTTTGCTTAATGTCAAGTGCATCAATATGCTGTAACCCATCTAGCTCTTCAGCTGTCTCAGAATATCTAATGAGATTTACTTGCGCTAGTATCAATTTGTCATCACTAGTATTTTCTTTATAGGTCGTAAGTCTCCCATTTTCGATCAGAATCGATGCATACTGTAAGATGTTTTTGCCTAATATTATATCTTCACTAATTCAACTGTCGGGTACAATATCATAATTTAGCTCGTACGTTTCACCTTCTATTTCTGTGCCAAGCTTAACGAAACCAAGTGTCGATTTGCTGGTCCCGCCAAAAGCTACTACTCCCGTACCAGGACCATCGAAATATTTAACTCCAAACTCATTCATTACACTCTGTCTTATGATGCTAATATCGCTTCCAGTATCCAACATCGCTCTTAACTTGACACCGGGTATTTTCACTTCTATAGACACATCTGGAATTTTCACCCTATTAACCCGCGCATAATTCTGGTGTTCACTGGATATTGTTCTCTGTTTTGGACAATTAGGTGCGATGTAACCAAATTCACTGCATTTGAAACAACAGGCCCCCTTTTCTTTGTAGGGACATTCACGTGCCCAATGCGATTTTGCCCCACAGTTATTACATCGCTTATTTACATTGGTCGCAAATTTGTCGTTGCCTTTGAGGCTTAAGTCGCCTTTACCTCTCATACTTCCACTAGTACCCTTACTGTCGTAGCGTTTGTTTTTGGTTCCTTCTTCATTTTGCTCTGCCTTAAATTTTTCGTATGCTTTAAAGTTACTTTTCAGCTCTAAATACTACGCGATTGGTATAGAATCGTTTTGTTTGCTGCCTCATCCTGTATTTATTTATTTATTTATCTCTACAAATTGATCTTAGGACATTAAGGTGATAACCTTTTTAGTTGTCCTAACGATATGAAGTATATATATATTTTCAATATTTAACTTAACTGGAACAATTCATTCCAGGGTAAAATGAAATATAAATTATAAAAGAAATTGATTTACACAAATAAAATTATAAAGTTATAAAATTTTAAAATTATATAGGTGGATGATTTAAACAATTAAAATTAAATATTGTCAAACGTACTCTCCGTTCTTTCAATATTAAATTAAAAAATATAACAACAAAACAATAAACAATAAGATAAATACAGATCACAATTTATGAACAAGGCAATACAGATTGCCCAGAAATTCACCGCGCCCGAAAATAGCCCACAAGTTCATTCCTGTACTGTACAGTGTTGCCAATACTTCGCAGCCGTACAGGAAGTGAGTTCCAGAGTCTTACTGCATACACGAAAAACTGACGATCAGACATAAGAGACGAGTGCTTGCATGGGACAAGTTGGTTACAACAACAGGAACGTGTGAACCTGAGACATCTAAACAAATATGGAGGTTCGCGGGTGTAAATAATCTTGTGAAGAAAGATGATAGTCTTAGACTCCAAGAGTTGATCAAATGTGATCCCAAAAACTTGCCTTGATAAAGTGGATACATGATCTGTTCTTATCAAACCATAAATATACCTTGTTATATTATTAAATAGGACATTAAGCTTTCGTTTGCTAGCTGCATAACAGTTCGCAAAAATTTCACAACCATACAACAATGTTGGGAGAAGGTAGGCCTTGGCCAACAGCATTCTGATTCCTTGTGGGGTGAAATATTGCGTTGACCAGAGTGAACGCAGCATACCATAAACTTTGCCAACCGTGACTGCAACGTCGTTACTCCATGTTAGAGTACCATCAAATATAACTTCCAGGTTTTTAGCTGTGTTTGCGCATTCAATCACAGACCCATTCATTATAATACTGGGTAGCATTGTGGTATCAAAGTGTTTCTTGTAAGTCACTAAACATTTTGACTTTGCAGGATTAAGGCAAAGCCCATTTTCTTTGCCCAGTTATAAACATTAAATAAGTCATTATTAATTTGAGTGACACAATTAATAATTTCGTCCCTTTTACAGCTTATGTAAAGTTGGACGTTATCAGGATACAGATGAATATCACAATCATGCAATGCAGTCGGTAGATCATTTATATATATACAAAAAAGAAGAGGCCCCAATATGGACCCCTGAGGTACACCTCGCACTACCGACAGGAAATCCGATGCCTCATCATCACACTGACTGGGTTGGTAAACCGCTTGGGTTCTATCTGTAAGGTATGATTCTATAAATTTCACTGCGCCGGATGAGAAATTGTACATTCTCAGAAGCTTCGTTCATAAAATATTGTGGTCAACACAGCCAAATGCCTTTGAATGGTCCAATAATACCAAGAAAGGCACCCTATTTAAGTCAAGTGATCAGTCAGAGCCGTTATGCAGCTCCTCCTTGGCATGAACCCAGACTGTCGTTCCGTTATAATGTTATTGTCTGCTAAATACTTTTTTAATTGTTTTGCCATTACTAGTTCAAATACCTTGGACAGGTATGGTAAAATTGCTATTGGTCTATAATCGTTATCAGACTTTAGGGTTGGAATAATTTTCCCTAACTTCCAACAATTAGGGAAAGTTGATGTCGTTATAACAGTATTAAAAATATGAGTTATGACTGGCAGCAGCTTAGGAAGTACGGCCTTAACAAAGACAGGGTGAATCTCATCAGTACCACAAGCATTTGACTTTATACCCAGAAAGCACTCCAATCCATCTGACTCGTCAACACCACAAAACCCAAACATAATATCAGACGACACAGAACTACAACAGTTTGCATAAGCATTCTTTTGCACTGCTTCAATTGGAAGATTGACAAATTTCCTATTTAAATCATTTAGGTCCATGTTAATGTTCCCAAAAGTAGCAATATTCCCTATATCTATGCTGCGAATATGTCTCCATGTTTGTTTACTGGTTACTGCACTGCTAAATGTTTTTCCGAAGTGGGAGTATTTAGCGACTTTGACATCTTTAGTAACCTGCCTTCTAAGATTTCTGTAAATTTCATATAGAAGATGTAGCTTATATCGCTTCCATCGTCTGTATGCAGTGTCACGTATGTTAATTAAATTCTTGATTTTATTAGTAAACCAAGGCTGCTCTTTATGCTCAACGGTGCGCACTTTCTTTGGGACAAACTCATCAAAAAGACATTTAATATTAGATTGTAGATATTCCACTTTGTCATTTACTGAGGGCATAAAATATATCAAGTTCCATTGTACAGTGTCAAGTTTAGAACACAAATGTTGGTAGTCAATATTTTTAAAATCTCGGTATCTCAAAACTTTGGTTGTCATATTAAGTGTAAAATCAAGCGTCAGAAAAATAAGGTCATGTTTTGAAAAGCAGGGAGTAGGGAGTTGTTCTTAAATTTTAATCTTCTTCAAATTATCAATAAAATACACGTCCAACAGCGAACTGTTTGTGCCCGTAAAATGTGTCGGTGATGTTGTATTAGCGGAAACCAAGCCCAATGCCAACATTTCCGTGACCAGTCCGCTCTCAACTAGAATATTGCTATTGAAGTCTCCTGCAATAACAATACTTTGAAAATCCAAAGAAATTGCCCGAATGTGATCTATCAGTGATTGTATGTCAATTGTACGATTAGGTCTGTAGACACAGCCTACAAGAAGTCTTTCAACTCCATTGTCAACACTTAAAAACAAATACTCAATCTGACCTTCAGAAACTGATTTGCTATGGACTTTGCATGCAATACCATCCCTCACAAAAATTGCCACCCCGCCGGCATGAATCATTCTATCCACACGAAACAATCTGTATCCATTGACACCAAATAAACTACTCTGCTTTGATGGCACGAACCATGTTTCAGACACACAAACAAAATCAACGCCAGAACCCTCAAATAGATATTTGAACTCATCCATCTTATTCATTAAGCTTTGTGCATTTATATGACAAATTTTCATTCCCATTTGTAATCTACCAAGAATACGAATAAGGTTATAATTACTATCTCTGGAACCCACTGATAGGTTAATAAGACCATTCGGAACGACTGTAGCTACGATGTGTTAGCAATGAGAGTATACGATCATATACTCTCCTTAATATTAATTTGGCAACACATACAGTTTGGTTACGATCTGAACTTAAGATCAACCCGCAAGAGCATTTAAAAAGGTACAATGAATTCCGCACAACTGTGAACAATAATAATTTACTTAAGTATACATACTCATATATAGTATCCACAACAAAAAATATAAAAAAGTGTAACATTATAATATAAAAACAGTAATTTAAAATCAAATGATTGAAATTAGGCTCAGAAGAGAAAACATCAAATATAACAATTGTCATGAAAGACAAATCATTCCTCTCCACGAAAAAGACCGCTCACTTGCTGCAAAAAATCCATACGCGTTGCTCTCGCATTCTCAGCACACTTCACGTGTACCAGACCCCGCAAAGTGAATACTGCGAACAAGTGCTTTTGTGGTGCATGCGCATGCTGGAACGTGGTTGGAGAGCCAGGGGAAGAACACTCGAGGGAAAGTGAGAGTCAAGCTGCTGAACTTTTAGAAGGGTTTCGAGATTTGTGCCTTGTAGCTGGTTTGAAGGAAAACGATGTTGATTTGTCCCATCTTGATAAGATGCACGCTAACGAAGTAAAAAGTATGGTTGAAACATACTGTCCCGCACAGAATATCTCATCGCCAGTTGAAATGAAAATTATTCTAACAGACGATATTCCTGTTTATGAAAGGCCAAGACGAATGTCGTTCGCTGACAGGTGTACAGTTGACGAGCAGGTGGCACAGTGGCTTGAGGAAGGGATTATCAAGCCAAGCACCTCAGAATACGCATCGCCGATAGTTTTGGTGTCCAAGAAAGATGGAGGGAAAAGGCTTTGCTGTGACTATCGACGTCTTAATCAGAAGATCGTCAGGGACAATTTCCCTATGCCATTGATAGACGATGTTATCGAGCGGTTGCAAGGAGCGAATATGTTTTCAACACTGGACCTGGAAAACGGTTTCTTTCATGTTCCCGTCGAGGCCAACTCAAGAAAGTTTACCTCCTTTGTAACTTATAATGGCCAGTATGAGTTTCAATATGTGCCATTCGGAATTTCAAATTCGCCAGCAGTTTTCTCAAGGTTCATTGTCGCTGCCCTGAGAGATTTAATACAAAATGGAACAGTCGTAGTCTACATGGACGACTTGATAATTCCCTCAAAGGATGAAGTCGAAGGCGTTCAGAAGTTAAAGACGGTATTTAAGGCGGCAGCTGCTAACGGTTTGCGAATAAAGTGGCGAAAGTGTCAATTCCTAATGACAAAAGTTGAATTCTTGGGATATGTTATAGAGCACGGATCAATTAAACCATCGGACGAAAAAACGAAGGCGATAAAGAACTTTCCATTGCCGCACGATCGGAAATCGATGCAGCGTTTCCTCGGGTTGACGTCCTACTTCCGTAGATTCGTCGAAGGTTATGCAGTCATGGCGAAACCATTATCCGATTTGCTGAGGAAGAATGTTGACTTTTTGTTAAAAGACGAGCAGCTAGTGGCATTTAAGCAGTTAAAAACAGCGCTTATGAATGCACCGGTATTAAGGCTCTATGATCCCAAAGCGGTTACAGAAGTGCATACAGATGCTTGTATGCTTGGATATGGGGCAGTTTTGTTACAAAAGGATGTCGATGATCAACAGTTCCATCCAATCCAGTTCATGAGCCGCAAAACCAGACCCGAAGAGGAAAAGTACCACTCCTACGAGCTAGAGGTTCTAGCAATAATAAAGGCATTAAAGAAATGGCGAGTGTACTTGATGGGCATTAAATTCAAGATCGTGACGGATTGTAATGCGTTCACCATGACGATGAATAAACGAGATGTTCCACTAAGAGTATCTCGCTGGGCAATGTTTCTGCAGGACTTCAATTATGAGATCGAGCACCGGAGCGGTACGAAGATGAAGCATGTTGATGCCTTGAGCAGGGTTGCATGTCTCATGTTGGAAGATTCCCTTAGTCATCGCTTGAAACAGGCGCAGCTATCCGACGACTGGATTCGAGCAGTTCACAAAGTCTTGGAACGAGATGAATACGACGATTTTTACATGAAACATGATGTACTTCATAAGAATCCCGACAAGGAACTTATTGTTGTCCCATCGCTCATGGAGGAAGAGATTATTAAAATGGCACATCAGCAAGGACATTTTTCCACCAGGAAAACCCAAGATGTCGTAGAAAAATCATTTTATATTCCGCAGTTGAGTCTAAAGGTTGCTAAAATTGTCAAGAGCTGCGTACAATGCATTGTGGTCGATAGTAAGTCTGGGAAAAGGGAAGGTTTCTTAAATCCCATAAACAAAGAGGATCAGCCGCTGGGAACATTCCATGTCGATCATGTGGGACCGATGGAAACGACTAACAAGTCGTATAACTACATTTTGGTGGTCGTTGACGCATTTTCAAAGTTTGTATGGTTGTACCCAACTAAGAATACTGGCGTCGAAGCTGTTGTTGAAAAACTGAGGAAGCAGGCAGCGATATTCGGCAACCCGAAACGGATAATATCGGACAGGGGTGCAGCGTTTACTTCCAATCTATTTAAAGATTATTGTGAAAGTGAAGGTATTCAACATCTACTCATAGCTACCGGGGTTCCACGCGGGAACGGACAAGTGGAGCGTATTCACAAGATTGTTGTACCCATGATATCGAAGCATTGCAGTGAGAGTCCCGATAAATGGTATAAACACATTGAAAAGGTACAGCAGTACATCAACAGCACTCCACCTCGCAGTACTAAAGTGTCACCCTTCAGGATAATGACAGGCTTAGATATGCGAATACCAGGGATACCAGATTTTCAAGAGCTTTTGAATGATGTTGCGATTGACGAACTTGACGGAGAACGTGAAAAGGTCAGAGAAGAGGCCCAAGAAAACATCTCTAGAATTCAACAGGAGAATCGCAGGACTTACAACGCAAATCGTAAAAAGGAGAAGATTTACAATGTGGACGAGCTCGTTGCCATCAAGCGAACACAGTTCGGTTCAGGGCTGAAGTTAAAGCCTAAATTCTTCGGACCCTACCGGGTAGCAAAAAAGATGGCACACGGAAGATACGAAGTTGTTAAGATTGGTGATCACAAAGGCCCAGGCCGAACCACAACGGTCGCCGAATTTATGAAAAAATGGGAACTTTCATTCGAGCCGAATGAGAATACAGGATGGCCGAATGTGGGAAAGCAACCTGACGGAATGACGGACAAACAAGTGGCAACTACAGAACGTTTGACAAGAAGTGGACTAAATTACTAAAGTGACAACACTGTTTTGGTATGACAGGGACCGGACGTTGACACTTAACGAAAAAGAGCAGAAAAAGAGTCGTCGTGCGTCGCTCGAAAGTAAAAGATGTAAAATAGCCATTAAGCATATATTTCACAAACTAATATTTTAATAAGTGTGAATATTTAAGAACAATTGAATTTTAATAAAACATTACTTTAAACTATTAAACAATTGGGTTTATTTGTTCGGAGTCCTACATATATATATATATATATATATATATATATATATATATATATATATATATATATATATATATATATATATATATATATATATATATATATATATATATATATATATCGTATATACTCGTATATTGTTATATATTTTGTATATGTATGAATTTGGCTACTTCCAACAAGTCTGTGTAGTGTACCATCGTCTCGAATAAATTTTTAAAAGCATCCGAATTGTGGGCCTGGACATCAAATTTTAGAATTTTATTCGTCTGCATATCCGTTTCTAAATTAGGAACAGTACGTTGACTGAATCATCTTAGTTAACTAGCCTGCTCAGCCATGAGTGTTAGCAATTGATTTCGTTGACGCCTGCGAATTTGTCGTTTTCCTCTGAATTGTTGGTCCATTAGTAAAAAATTGGCCTACTGTTGGGCCCAATCTCCCTCGTTTATTACTATGTGATTTTCATCAAATAGTTGCCAATAAAGAGCAGCCTGAGTCTCGATTTCATCAAGCTGTTGTAGTGCATGTGCACTCTTATGCACAAACAGAGTGTAGCCCAAAAACTACCTACGCAAACACTACGCATCCAAAACAAGCCAGTGCATAAGACACACCCATCGGTTGCACTCCGACACTATAAAACTTGAAATGTGTCCTAATGTAGAGGAAACCTAGCGTGCAGCCATTGTTGAATCATTGTTTGTATTTGTGTGGAATTTGAGTTTTGTTTTAAGCGAAAAGAATTAGATTTAAACAAATTAGAATAATCGAAATTGTAAACGAAAATGTAACTCAAAAAAATTATATAAAATCCCAGCTTGGGAATTCGACAAATCAGTTACCATCTGGCAACTCAAACCCTTTGCATTTTTCTTGCAAGCTGCCTTTCTTCGGCTTAATTAGATTTTCTCAATGGCGTCTTGCCGAGTAACACTTTAATAAAAATATATTTTCCGCATATATTTACATTTGGTATTAATATATACGTCTGTACACAATACGTGCACGACACTGTTCATATATTCTGCTCCAAAATCTGCATGACTGACTTGCTGAAATGAGTGGGCCATACGATCCATGCTCAGTTTTACTCATGAGTTGCTTCCTAGTTAGCAGGAGTCGAGCCAGAGGTATATTCAGTTGTTCCATGGTGGTCATCTTTACCAGAACCGGCACCTGCACCTCCGCCTAAATTTACTGGATTAGATGTATATATGTATATTTGTTATCGTCACTTTATTATTTGTCGTGCGAATATACGAGTATCTCGCTTGAGGCGTTGGTTCTTTCAATAGCTACGTAACCGATGCTCGGGTTGTGGCAATCTTCAGATACGCAAGCGTAACACTGAAGTTTACAGCAAATGCGTAAGACTGATTGCAGAAGTTAACACAGGGCCGACTCCTCTGTATTGATCATTTAAAATCAATAAATATTTAAAAATTGTATTACAGTGGTAAATTAATTTTTTGTCCAGAAACTAATTCTCACATAATCTATTCCTCACATGAGGCACCAATTAGGCCGGGGTTAACGCAATTAAATATATTTAAACGATTTTAATTACAATTAAGATTAAAATTACAATTAATATTGAAATTCACACTAAACTGAAATAAAATAAATTTGAATTTAAATTGACATAAAAATTTAAAATAAGGAGCAAGGCCAACTGTCTCCACCTGAAGTCGAATTGCAACTAACTTCCTTTGAAATTCAAACTTCAGCTCGCCTTTGCACACCATATTTCTTCATTTGAGCATTTACGGTGGTCGGTTTTCCAATCGAAATAATTGCAATTTAAACAATATATTTTCGTCAATAGATTTGTTTGTTCTCATGTTTCTTTTGTTGCAAAATATTTCATATTAACTAATTAATCTTGTATTTTTTAATATTTCACAGTAATGTTCACTTTTTTTTTTTACAAAATGTATGGCATTCCGCTTTATAACCAGGCTTCTGTGACGCAGAAGCGGAGAACAAAGCATGTTTGGACACTGCTTTGCGCAATCTTTGTTTCTATTATTTTTTATACTAATCGACGTAATAGCGCACGAATTTAGTAGATATTTTTACAGGTATTGACTAATACCGAATGCGAATCTAACGTCACATGATGGCACGACGAAATTAACTTTTATCTGACGTCGTTCTGACGTACAGAACGAATATGCATGGGTCCCTCAAGCCACAAGAGAACAATAATGCCATACCTAATAATGTAATCCCTGATGGCAGGAAATTAGTTACTACCAGAGACTGTTATAAGAAAGAACTATATTAAAAACAAAATAAATACAAAATGTTACCCCAAATGGATTCATTCATGCAATTCCCTATTATCCCATAAATAATCTATGGCATAAGCCACATTTTATAACTACTCACTATTCGGTCTTTACTAAAACAAATCTGAATTGGCTTAAAAAATGATCACTATACCATGCATTGGAGTAAGCTGGGGTCGTTTGAGTTTCATTAAGATGTAGTGGTTATAAATAAATGTTTCTTCATCACCCAAGGCGCAGCTGGAAATCTAAAAAAATTTTATAAGTTATAATATACAATTAATTTTTTGATTCATAATAGAGTAATTTAAAACATTTTTTTAATTGTACATTTATAGTCAATTTTATATAATTATGTAATACAGAAGTAATATCTAATAACTTATTTTACAGGTTCATTAATATTACAATCGGTGCTTATGGGGCGTTGTCTGAAATATTTGATTCGGGATTTTCACTTAAAGTGCTTGGATTGGTAGTGCTAACAATATATTGTGCCACTTTGTTATTTATTGTATGTGACTGCGCCCATAGTGCAACATCAGTTGTGGCTCAAGGAGTACAAAACACCCTTTTAACAATTGACCTTTTACGAGCTGAGACTCAAACTCAACGTGAAATAGATCATTTTATATCTGCTATAGAGTTAAACCCACCAGTCGTCAGCATGCAAGGATATGGATTAATAAATCGTGAATTAATATCTGCGGTAAGTTATTTTTAATTATTATATTCCAATGTAGTGTACCTAACTAGCGTTCACTGACGACCACGCAATAACGCAAGCATACTCTGTGTTCGCATATGCCGCACAGAATATTGTTAGCAAGACTTGCGGAAGGAACTGCATAGGAACTGCATTCATTGCATAATGCTGAATAAGCATTTTCGGCAACGCAATGATACGGGTCGCGCTCATTTAATATGAAGTAAATAAAGTATGCTTGACGTGATTTATAAATGCCAAGTATTGGTAATTTGATATTTGAAGATATGATTTGTAATAAATAGAAATAAATAAGGCAAAAAAAATATGTAAATAATATAAAAGGACCACGAAAAAAGATAAGAGTTAATCTGAACATCTAAAACTGTAATACGCATTAGACTTCTTATTTATCTGTCTGTGTTCTTAACCGGGTTTGCAAACTCTGCTGGTCGTTTTCCGCTAAGGGCGTTTTCCGCTTTGCTGGGTTTTCCACTATTCATTATAGAAGACTAAGCTACCAGATGGCGATCTTGCCAGCTTATGTTGGAAATCTATGAAGCAGCCGAAGCAACTCAAATCACGAGTACTAAAAAAAAAAAAAAGTTTAGTACTATGAAACCACTTAAATGTAATAAAAATAGAGAGAGAAACCTAACGGAACAAATGAGGGGTAATAATGAGACAGAGTTGCTTAAAGTGTGGTGGAATGAGACAGTACATGGACAGAATTTGATCAGTCATTTCACCACCTGCAGTTAGCGTAGTTGTCTGGATGAACATATTAGAATAGCTGAAGGCCCAGGTTCGATTCCTGGCAGTGTTCATAGTTGGTGTGCTCTTGAATTCTGAGACATAATAAAAATGATTTGAAAAAAATTGCCTTTCATTTAAAGATCTCTGATGAGGACAAGTGGCGTCTCCGAAAAAGCTGTCAAAAATGTTTCAATAATTCTTCTTCTTCTTCTGAAAATTATTACGGTAGCAGAACCACACATACACAATTGCAACTACAACGTGCAACTAGTTTTGTCAATAAATTCGTTGAGAAATAATCTTTATTTTCACTGAATTGATGACTATCGACTTACTCATTATTAAATATGTTTTAATTTATGTATTAATCCAAATAAGCATGGACTAATTGTAATTTGCCTATCCAATAAATCTCAAAATTATACTTAATAATTAATAAATTAAACACAAAACTTTACAACAAATGACAGCATCTCAGTATATATCAAAAATTATAGACTACCACACACACACAGAAAAATAGTAAATGAACAGGTGCAAAAAATGTTACAAGAAACATCATTTAGTTCAAAATAGAGAATAAATGAAAAAAGAAATGGAGAGTTTAGAAAGTTAAATGACAAAATCATTAATGACAAGTTTCCGCTAATTCGAATAAAAAATATTCAAGAAAAGTTTGGAATAGCGAAATGATTTTCAAAACTCTATATGACCAGTTCATTCCATCAGATAGGACTTGCTGAAAACCCACAATCTGTAACAGTTTTTTCAACTACAAATGGACTCTACTAACTTAAACGTTCAGCCTTTGGACTTGAAATTCCATTCAATAGCTGTCAAATTAATTACCTACAGATGCAGTTTAAACCACCACAATCAAAATTTAATAAAAGTATTATATAAGTATTATACAGACTTAAACGGAAAAATTTAAAATTAAATACAGCAAAATACTGTTTTTTTTTTTGTTTTGTCATTTCGTTGTGATTTTCCATGGTAAAAGATAAAACAATGTGCACAATGTAAGTAAAATAAATAAAAATTTACTGAAGTTGCAATTTAGTAACTCATTTTAATATAGGAGAAAAGATAAAACGCAATAGCAATACGATGTAATTAATTGAAGTGTATTTATATTTTGAAGTGTATTTATATGTTGTCAGCACATCCATTTATGAATATTTTTAGTTACGCTGTTTCTAGCATTTCCAATGCCGTATCTTTCGCTTCATTTCGTTCTCTTTATTTTTTTCTGCTCTATTTAGAGCGCAATAATTACCACCAATTCATGATTTCGTTTAGCGATTGCAAATTATTTATAAATAACTTATTCCGATCGATTTACAGAACACCAGCGAAATCGAATTTGATTTTAACCCCGAAATAGAAAACGAAACGAATAGTTTTTCAAACCAAGTCTGATTGTAAGACATACACAAATACTACTGATAGTTACAAGAGAAATGGTAATAAAAAACAAATTAAATTAATATAAGGAAATAAATAATTTGATATTTGAGTGTTATTTGAAGATATATTTTGTAGAAAGTAGAAATAAGATAGATATAATTTATATTAGAGAGAAAAAGAGAGCAACTATACGCAAATGATATAGAAGAACCGAAGACCCAAATAAAAATAAGAGTTAATCTGAACATCTAAAACTGCACTACGTATTAGACTTCTTATTCTTTCGCTGTGCTCTGAACCAGGCTTTGTTAGTTTAGGTTAGGTTAGACTGGCTGGCCGTGAAGGCCACACATAGACCTTTGTGGTGCCAGATGGATATCCAAGAGCTGTAGTATAAATTGTTAAACAGAGAAACCCTCTTAGGAAATCTTAAGAGCGAAACTATCCCTAGTTGTGCGACGTATTCTAGTACTTCAAACAAGGGAGCTTCCAGATGTGTTAAGCGCTTTTCGATATTGCGGGTAGATGCTCCAAAGTTTATCTTGTGCCTTGATCCCCTCATTTCCTGGATTCATTGTTGTTTGTGAGTCCCAACATTTTAGCGTGAACCGCCGTTAAACAGTGACCTGTGACTATTACCATTCTGCAATCCTTCCTCGGAAGTGCCAGTACCGATTTGTCCTGAGTTTCGTACGGTTTGCATATGAGCTTTGCAATTTTAAATGTGGCAGTACTCCACCATTATTTCACGTTTCTCTTCATGCCATCCTCAATACGGGATCAGTACGTTACTTACTTGCTCGTTTGGTAGTAAGATTCTGCTTTTTGCAATGGCATCCGCTCTCGCCTTTGCCCTGACACACAGTAGATATGTAGTTTCCGATTGGTAGCCAGTCTGTCCATTGCTGCCATACATTTCAGAACATTTCTGGAAGATGCACATATTGAAGTTATAGCTTTGATCGCAACCTGGCTATCTATGTAAAAGTTTATTGTGGCGTTCGTAGTTTCTGCTATGCAGGCGAGCTCTGTGACTTTCCATGCTACAAAAACATCCACTTGAAAAATTCTGCAATTTGGTAGTCTGAACGGCTGCATCAGGGCAGTAGACACCTTCTCCAATACCGTCCTCCATCTTCGAGACAGGTCCATGAATAGGTTAAAGGTTTTGCATTTAGCATTCATGCCTCTATGCCATCCCTTCTTTTCAATCATTATTTTTATTTGTTTTGCAGGCCAAAAATTGGAGAGACATATTCAGTGTTGACCGTGAGACTTCGACGTACATGACCGTAGGATCGGAGTGAGAATTGTTTAGTTGCCAGCAACCGATTTTGCCGCAAGGCTTTCCGCGAAAAGGTCGATTGGGCACTAAGCGAGAATAGTGTTAAGGGCAGCCATTGGTGTTGCCCTTAAGGCCCCTGTCACATACAGTGCAACAAACTTTTGAACTCTTTCCATAAGTCTGCAGTAGTTTTATTACTAACAGCATTCCACCACACCAAAATACCGTAGAGTAAAATAGGTCTTGCTATGGCTGTATAGCACCAATGCATCAGAGAAGGAGAGAGGACCCAAGTGCATCCAACATGTTTCTACAAGCATATAGAGCGTTGATAGCTTTCTTTATCCTTTCCTCTACATTGAGATTCCATGAAAGCTTAGACAGTAGTCTACTAAGATGGCTTCAGTTGAGAAATTTTTGAAAACACCAGCTATATCGAGAAATACTCCTAGGGCGTATTCCTTACACTCCAGTTCCCTTTTTACATTTGCAATTAGTGAGTGAAGTGCTGTCTCTGTGAACCTGCCTTTGGTATGCCAAAGGCATTACCATCTAGACCTATAGAGTTCCTCATTTCGGTCTCAAGTATTTTTTCAAGCGTATTTAGGAGAAATGAAGTTAAACTAATTGGTCGATAGACCTTTGAGTAAAGATGATTGGTTTTAGTTGCCTTCGGTATAAATACAAATCTCGTTTCTCTCCAGCTTACCGGAAAATAGTTATACAAGTATCCTTTGTATATTTACCTAAGCCAGGGTGGTACCAGGTGCAGAGCCTGCTGCAGCATGGCTGAGAATATTCCGTCAATCCCTGGTGAATTGTGAGGGGTAAATAAGTTGATTGCCCATTGTATCCCTTCCCTTGTAGTCAAGTCCCCTGTAAACTTTCCACATCGGTTCTTGGAGTTCGAGATTACTTGCGCTTGAAGTGATTCCTGACAACTAGATGTTCAGTCGTTGTTATCTTTACGGATAAGACTCGGTATTGGTATGGGATGCTTTGCTAGCATCTTCCTTAGTCTAGCCGTCTCACCCGTCCTTTCGATATTGCCACAATATTCTTGGAGTTTCTGTGGGCTCTTCGCACTTCGTTCTTGCATAGTCCTAGACTATCTTTGTATTCACCCTAGCATTCTTTACTATCAGCTAACCTAGCTAGTTTGAATATCTCACGTAGATAGCGCCTCTGAGATCCCAGCTCTTTGTTCCACCAAGGTGGTTTGGGTCTGCTTCTGGTGTGCAAGAGATCCTGTAAACGTGGATTAGTGTGTGGGTCAATAGATTCACCTTCTCTTCAAGATCTATGTTGGATATAATCGAGCTAGGCTTTACCAGCTTTCTTTTTAGTATTTTATTATAGAGATCCCAGTTTGTGTTCCTGGTATTTCTTAGAGTTTTTCTCAGCATTTCGGGGTAAAAATTTAGCTCAAAGCTAATGTACCTATGATCGTCTCGGCTCTCTACCGCCATAACAGTCAGGTGGCCTGTAGAGGAATTAGATGGAATTTAAGAATTTATCTTCTTCCTTACCAAAACAGCCGGTTTTAACTTATTGGTTATGCTCGGGATGTACGTTTGAAAATTCAGTGACTTCAGTCCAGATACCACGTTACCCGATGCTACCCGTAGTTCCTGAAACCAGAGCCGCATCCTACCCGCCCTCCTCTAGATTGAGAAGGAGCTCGGCCAATGAGATTCTACTGTGGTGGACATTTATTTGCAGAACCTTCAGCTATCGCTTGCAGCTTTTTCTCGGGGTCATCTCTCCTGGCTACATTTCGTTCAGGTTAAGAGAGGCTTCTAGGAACTCTTCAATACTGAGTTCCTTTCCCCCTTCCCCGTCTCGATTGTGTTGGTGTTTTCCTCAATCTGGGGATGCTTTTTCAGGCGCAGGTACATTCTTCCTACACCGCATGCCATTTTCCCGAATCGCGCGTACAATATATCCTCCGCCAACTTGTTGGATATAGTTTTGTCTTCGGCCGTACTTGTGGGCTTCGTGACCCGCAGTACTGTCCAGTCGTTGGTCGGTATTTCCGGATTTTGCCGTCTAAGCCGAAAAGCATCCTCTGGCTTTTCCTCTCAACCCATGCATACTTTAGCTTTCCGTAAATATAGGATGCTGCTTCGGTCCACTATTTCCAGTACCACTGCGTTCCCTTAATCCATGTCAATGTCGGATTGTCCTTGCATTTCAGCATTTTAACCTTGCTTCGCCAGCCAGCTCCGCCGCAATATGGCATATGCACGTCCGGTTGCGCGTCCATTTTCGAGAACATGGCTTCCTTCTACTATTAATTTCTACTATTTTCCACCTTTCCACAGTCAGCTCTCCAAGCTCGTTACTGCAGTTGATCAGTCCCACGATAAGATGTCGTTTGGTAATTTCACTGGCCGCAGCCACAGTCTGGAAATGCTCCACTCTGTGCACTTGTTCGCAACCCTTTTTTTTTTGCTTGTGCCTCTTACTGGAGGGCCTCCGGTTTCTGTGGAGCGCTGACGCTCGTTCGTCACATTTTCCTCGATCCTATTTGCGAAGCTCAGATTCGAGGGTGTACATCCTGGCTTATCTGCAAAGTGGGCCTGGCCCTTCTCTACAATCTCTTTGGTCCAAGCCAACCTCTCCTTCTCCTCTTTCGAGAGATGGACTTCCCTGTCAGACGACCGCAGATTTTTACCGCAGCCTTGTTTGCAGCCTCCGCCTTCATTCCCTCTCTGCTTTTCGGTTTTCCGCGAGGCCTTTTCTTTGTGGAACTGGTACCTGCGGGGTGCTCCGGAGAGAGTAATAGCGCGTCTTCATTCGCGAATTTGATGCTGGCGACGCTTTCATGGTCCGAGTCTCCAAGGATAGCTGCACTCGCTTGTTGTGTTTTGTCGTGGCCTGGGTCTCTATGGACTATGGCACTTACGCGCTGTAGTGTAGCAATAGATTTTGAACCACTGGGGCCTGCTCCAATCCCAACAGAGGTTCATCTGCTGGCACAAAGTTACTAACTTCTTCAATGTGCGCGTCTGTGATAGGAACTACCTCTCCAACCGACGTTTGTGCTGATATCCCAGCCCGAGTTTTTCCTTTTTTGGAAAATCCATTTTGTTTTTATTTTCGGGGACCATACCCCTAGCGTTTTATGATTACATCCACATACCTCCTTACAATGAATGGAATACGGCGCCACATATCACCCACATCGGATGAGCATATAGAGCTGATCTCGCCCTAAGCACCATGTGGAGTCGAACCCCAATCTTGGCTAGATTTTCTGTTAACTACACCTGTTGATGACTGTTCGCTGCAGTGTCCAAGGGCAGTGCAGTAATCAACCAGGTTTGGTAAGATGAATATAAAAGCTACCCAGTTGACACCCGCGAGGAGGATATAGCTGAGAGGATTTCGTCCAACGTAGATTAAGATCAGCAGAAACCATAACCTGACCAACGGCAAACTCTGCCTTTCAAAATCTTTGCTGAGGGTGTTTCCGCTTTACTAAGTTTTCCACTTTTCATTATAGAAGACTAAACTCACCACACCGCAATTTGGGAACGAAAATACTACATCTATGGCTGAGAGTTAAAGTTAACCCCGAGCGAGCCGAAATTTTGGAAATTATTAAATCTTTATTATAATTAAAATTAAAACAAATTATACAGAAGCACTAGCTGCCAAGGCTATCAAAGTATATTAATGATGTAGCATAAGCATAACATTTCAAATCATTCGAAAGTCGGTAAAAATACCATTAATTAGAAGGCAATAAAATTTACAAAAAATTAAAGAATAGGCAATTCTATCCTGTCTTTACGAAGAGCATTCATTGCCACTGTAAATTATGTACAATAAGGAATAAAAATAACATAGATTCTTATAAATAAAAATCTTATATCTGCATATGTACATAGGAACTACCCAAAAAATTGGTTCAGAATTTCAGTGTCTGGTCAACTATTGGTGAATAAAAAAATATATAAATTTTCAATTATAAAAATGAAGCAAAATATGTTTTGATCAGTAATATGAATATATATATAGTAGTCCATTATTGGTATAATATATATATTTTGAATTGTATTGTTTCTTTCTGGTTTCGAGGTAGTTTGACATGTTTTACTAAAAAATAAAGGGGCTTCCCTTTAATACAGCAACATGAATCTTGTTATAGCCGACTAAGTCAATTTGGATTTTTTAAATATAGTCCATATACTCGCACTGAAAATATAGAAAATCCATAAAGATGCTATTTTAGTGCTATTAGCTGCGTTCCAGGCCAAGTTGATAGAAATAAAAATCTCGCATCGCAGTCATCAAAGTACATCATGACTTTTGTACACCCATGAAATATCTTATTAAATGATTCCTTAGGTAGGTAGTTAAAATGGTATAGAGCTTTCGTGTTGCCTCAGTCATCAATAGTGCCATTTTTATGTCGTATCCTCGCGAGCATCAATATGGTGATGTACTTTGATATAAATTAAAACCAACCGGAGTTGTTTATAAATTAGGTTTGGTCTGAAAGTTGTAAAATAGAAAAATGCCCAAGACTCGCTACAAAACGACTTCTGAAATATTTATTTATTTATTATTATATGTACAATAATTATTAATAATTAGAATACATAATAAAGGAGCACTAGCTGCCAAGGCTTTTGGCTCTCTGGTACATATAGGCATTATGATAAGTTATTTTACTAAATATAAAATTCTTACATTAAATTTAAAAATGGAGTAAAGCTAAAGTTATAAATAATTATATTAAATGTTTTATGTTTGATTGAATTAAGAAATTGTTAATTTTTAGTATGTTCACATTATTTATTGTTTTTAAAAAGTTGGATGGGGATTGATCTTGAAAAATCTTAATTCGTATTACGGAAAATTGTGTGCATTCATCGAGAATATGAGTCAGAGGAGTTGAATTGCAATATGGACATGATTGTATTCCAGAGCCTTTTAGTAAGTGTATATGTGTGAGGTTTGTGTGTCCGATTCGAAGGCGGGTGAAAGCTTGTAAGTGGTCGCAACGACTGTTCGGAGGGTACATTGCCTTCGTACCATCTACGTTCATATTGGCATAGTGGTGGGTAATGTTTCGCCATTTGTCCATTCTTAATCTATTTAGATAATAATCTATTGCTCTGAGTGAATCTTTCTTTTCTGTAGAATAAATGAGATGTAGAGGCAGTTTTGTAGCTAATTTCGCCCTTTCGTCAGCAATTTCATTACCAATGATACCCGCATGACCTGGCAACCACATAATTTTGATTTTAGTTCTATATTGATCTAAAATGTTGCGAATGTTTATTATAAGGTTACTTTTGTTCGCATAGTTCATCAGAGCAGATATTGTCGATAGGCTATCAGTGCAAATCAAGTATTTGCAGTTTGATTTGGAAGCAGCTCAGCTGTATATACAGTCAATGACGACATATTACGTTAGGTTATCGTGGCAGCCGACGTACAGTCCACCTCACTCAGACCACTATGTGATTGCGATACCACCGCGTAACACCGAACCTCTATTACTAGTCAAACCATTTTGAAGCCCTAATAAAGTGCAGGATTTGTTTGACCTACGCGCTAGATATTCTGTAAGAGAGCTAAAAGCGTATTTGCCTACAAAGCGCGCTCTGCCAGAGCGGGGCACCTACAAAAGAGATGTTCCACAGTCTCCTCCTCCTCCTCATCCCCATAGCTTCTGCGGAATTGATGGGAGAATACTCCCAGCCTGAGAGCATTCCTGCCGATTAGCCAATGATAAGTTATACAAGCCACGACCTTAGAGATATCTTCTCTCGACAGGGCAATCCGAGTAGATATTTCTAATGTTACTTGCTACGGCATGTCTATTTAAGTAGACGGCTACCTTCTTTATGGTTAGGACCTCTTAACAAACACTGCAGTGGTCCGGGAGACGGAAAGGAAGCTCCAGTCCAGTTCTTTTGAGAAAACTCCAAAGCTGACTTTTTCGTCAAGCTTGGATCCGTCGGTGTAGAAATTCCGTTCCCCCCTTCTCACAAGGGAGTTTCCCACTCCGTTCTAGACGCAATCTGTGTCTGGAAGTGCCAATAAAAGTTGAGATTATATATATAGAATGGTCGATGTATTGGATGTGTCATGGGTGTTTGCCACTCCCTTCTAGACGGAATATGCGTCTTGAAGTGGATATCAAAGTTGAGATTAGATATAGAGTGGTCGATGTGTTGGATACAACTACTCCAGGTGTGCACGATAGTCGAGTGGCTAGTCTGCCGATCATTCCATAACGCCGTGCATTTCAGATTTAGTGCTGATGCGGAGGCCACGTGTTTCCTTACCAAATCTAATGTAGGTAGGTTGAGTATCTCTTCCAATGCTTTAGTTGACGTCTCCTACCCTCCACTGGCTCCTCTAGTTATGGGCTGATAGGTCACTATTACAAGATATTAAGATCTCCTCTATATTTGCCGGTTCAGCCTGCTTAGCAGGGATCCAGACCCGAGGCTCCCGGCCAAAACTCGACAAACTTGCTTACCGCAATCTTGTAGAGAATGGCTGACCTGCTGTCATCGCATGCAATGAGCTTGGTTCTGCCATGAAAACAGCCAGATCGTGACTGAAAGGAGTCGGTCCAGGGGTTTCCTCCAAGACCTGGACGTAGACTTCGGCAATCGCTTGCTCCACCCACTCCTCCTTGGATTTTTATAGAGGCTACCTCCTTCGCACCCTGTATCCGGGGAGGTGTTTATTGACTCCTCAGTCTAGATCTGTTATGAATAGCAGGGTTACCTTAGACAGGGAGTGACTCTTCGATACGCACTATCGGTCTAGATGGGATAGGGGCTAATGTTCCTAGAACTAAATCCCATATTCCCATCCTGCGAAACATACGCTTCAACCCCGAAAGACAATAGAAGCGGCACAGATTTTTTTTTTGCAATTTCCCAACATTCGATCCCGAGTTAGGTATATAGAAGGTTTTCCTGGCGGAATTTTTTCTTTTCTGGATGGAAAAATATTTTCTGCTTTGGTGATTGATGATTTAATTTTTAAATTGCACTGGTACAGACCACGATAAATTGGTAAGGATGTATGATGCTAAGGAAATTATATAATTTTTTAATTCATGTTTTTTCTTGTATATTATACAAGAGATTTTGAATTGTAACATCTAAGTATATAATTGTAACATATAGTATCTATATATATATAAACGAATGATTGTTTGTTAGTGACGCTAAGGCTCGAGAACGGCTGGACCAATCTTGATGGAATTTTCAGAGGTAGTTCGTTGTGGATCTGGGAAGGTTTAGAAATAAAAAAACCTTATACTTTTCCTGAAGAAAAGTCGGAAAATTTAAAAATTCCAAAAAGGAGTTTTTTCCATACAAAATTTTTTTTCTTTCAAATTTTTTTTTCCAATTTTTTCTTGGAAATCTATCGATCTCAAAACATTCG